>BOPP01000030.1:5784868-5801368 GCA_017312745.1 Gryllus bimaculatus
GAAGACCACGACAGGATGGTCGAAACGTCAGCAACTCAGCCTTCGACGCGGCGTCACCCGGACAGCCCTGATCACCCACACAAGAAATTGTGTTTTTATGGGTTAGTAATTAGTCTATAATACTATATTGCAGATATTAATAAAAAATAAAAAATATCAAGTAAAATTGACATTAAACACATTTTTGACTTCAAACGACGTTTCGGAATCCGACGTTCTCACGTCAACATTAAAATTAGAAATCGAATTACTATTGTATAAAAGTATCATAACACCAATACTGACGTATGTATGCCGAACCTGGATAAATGTTGAACCTAGTAACATTTACACAAGCCAAGTCTTTCAAAACAAATACCTTCACAGACTTCTTAACGCACGCTGGTTTATTCCTAACAATCAAATACATCGTGAACTCCAAATCCTTCATGTTACATACTATTTAATAAAGGTATCCTCTATAGTCTATTCATTTTTTTCATCCTACGGAACCGCTGCTTGCTTTCACATACGGGAAAAAGCCAATACTCCCAATAGAATAAAATCGCAATTCCCCAAAGATATTTTTAAAACCATCTTGATTCAAATTTCACATCAGTGCCCATCTAAAGACTCCTTTCAAACCTTAACAAGTCTACCCAAATATGTTTTACCATCTCCCTATAAAACAAATCAATCATGATTGTTTCAACATTGGATTAAGGTACTCAAATTTCCTTATGAAATGAAAAACATGAATTTTCACGAAATGTGAATGTACAGGACATTCACAACTCTGTAGGACCTCAAAGTCAAGCAGGTAGAAATGAATTTTAAAAAAATACAACTTTTTATTTCTCATTGTTTTCAGCTAAAGGCTACTTATTTTATGCCTTCCCTTATTTTGCGATTTCTTATCCAAATTTACCCACATAATTTCGGATATAGAGAAATATACATTTCAAAACCTGACGCTATTTATAAAAATGAAAATAGACCTTTCCATTTTTTCCCTACGGCTGTATGAATACATTAACGTATGCATTAAACCATTCAACTACGTAGGTAGTTTAATACATAAATAAATACAAATAAATGTACATTAATTAAGTTTAAAAGAAACGCCTGTAATATTAAAAAATTAATAGATGTGTAATGGTTAGTTGTAAAATGCGAAATTCATTGCCAAGTTATTATGTATTTATTTATTTATCTGCCGAATATTTATAAACATCCGTCCAGTCATTCTATTGTAGTACCTACCTACAAATCTGAAATTATAAATCCAATAGTAGGATAATATTGAACAACTATCATTCTTCAAGATAAAACATAAGCCTTTGAAACTTTACTCTTTAAAGAGGAAACCAATTGTGCACTGCACCATTGCAGATTGCCCCGAACCCAACAACACTAGCTTTTGTTTATAAGCTCTCCCACGAGTCTGGATATTATTAATGTGGGATCCCAGAGCCAAATTTCGGCGGTGTACTGTGAATCGCTCGTGGCGTGAATGCTGATAACACAAATAATGGCTGGTGGTTCACAAATAACAGTAAATAATCGCATTTTCACATGATGTAAATCATAAATTGTCAGAAGCGGCAATGTTGGTTTTTTATTTATTGATTTTGCTGAAGTTCAGTAATTCATTGGAAGTAATACTAACAGATAACTTTAACCTTCTGTACATATACAGCGATTGTAATTACAGTGAACTATAAACATTATGAACATGATATTTATCTTCTTCCCTTCTTTTTTCCTCTTTGGTTTTACTACGCTAATGTGCTTTATTGCTAAGCTCTTTTTATATCCATTAATATATTCTACACTAATGACTGTTGGCTTTGTTATATTGTGATGTTGAGTATATTTTTATCCCTAATTTTTTATAAAACATATTAATGTAAGTATAAGCGTGTATATGTGTACTAAGAATATGTATGTATAAATGTAGTATGTGTAAATATGTGTATGTATGTACGTATTATCAGTATGTTTGTGCGGGTTTATTTATAAATATGTCATTTACATGTGTGAGAGGTATTAAGTAACGAAGGACAATTACTGTAAATTGACTTCAGTTTTGGTTTGTAAATTGATATACTTGATGTTTCTAAATTCTGCCATTGGGCAACATACGCCCTATTGTATAATAAAGTTTCAATTCGTTATTTACACTAATTGTATTCCAAATACTCTTATATTATTTCAATGCGATCTGCAATAGGAGAATTCTCACGCAGATGGGAAATCAATTCACACTCCATTCTTTCCGTAAGCAATGTGAAATTAGACATGTTCAAGGTTCATAGTTCTCCTTTTTTCTATACGTACGTATATACGGGGAAATATACATAGTGTAGAGGAAGTTTCGTAATGCCGCAGAAAATCGATTCCGAGATTTCAACGGAAATGCACGTTCTGGGGTCGCCTAATACCGAAAATGTGTTGTTTTTTTCAAAACGCCCGTCCGTCTGTCTTTGAACAATACTAGTGTCTAAACTACATGTAGGTTTTTTTCAGACTGAATAAATCCTTGTCACCACAAACGCCAAAAACCTTGGATGAAACAATATTGCAGTCACACAAGGTAGGCAAAAACGTGTACACAACATCCATGACTTTAATAATCGTACAATGAGTCGAACTAATTTTCAAAATAGATCAAAGTTATTTATGATGTCGTTCATTGATGACCTCGTCCTCAAGACACATAAACAATACATAAGATTCGCAATGGAAAGCCATCAAATACCAATGAGTCAGTTGTGGTGATGCACATTAATCACAAACAATTCAAATAACTCTATATTTTCATTACTTCTATTGTTAAGAATTGTCTAATTAAATTTCCTCTCCAGAGCGAACATCTTTGAAGAGAGGAGCGACAAACAACTGAAAACTTCCGTACAAGTTATGCAGGATTTGAATCCGCAGCCTATGTGTTACGCGTACTTCCCCAAAAGTCTTACATAATAATTTGTATACACCTTCTCAAGTATCTTAATACTATGTTATAATGACTGCATTTTCTTTCGTAATAACTATCTTTTCTAAAATAAAATACTCGTATTAAGTTAATAGTTAAGACCTTCCAATTTTGAAAAATACCAAAATTGCGTGCTGTTTTCTGTTTCAAGCATGAATTGCAAACATAAACTACCATTGATTAAATTATTCATTCCGTTATCATGCACGGTTTTCTCAACTATGATCATACTAGTAATCCACAATTTTTCAGAACCCTATATGCCAAATGCTATTTTTTGCTATTTACCAAAGATAACTTGATATTTGTACCAAGTAAATGTTCTTGTTAGAAAAGACCTTCCTGTATTTCCCCCTCAAGGGCTTGAGAAATTGAGAGGCGTAAAATGGGATATAATGTCTCTCAAAATACATTTTTATACTCGCATTTAGACTTCTTTCTCTCAAACTTGCATTCCGTTAGTGATGTACAAGGAGAACTGTTGTATCAACGATTTCATGTATAGAATAACGTTACTAAGGGAGATTTTGTTAACTAATTACTGCTGTAAGAGGCTATTGAAAAATGAACTATCGAGCTGCAAGCAGAGAACTCTCAAAATAGTTATTTATGATACCAGTGGTAGAAGTGACATTTTATTCTGCGAGTAAGAAAGGTTACATTACGAGGTCATTAGTGGTGGAATTCTTTGAGTAAAATAAAATCACTTTTAGCAAGTATGCCTTACACTATTCTGTAGACAGCCTTACTGACTTCAATTTTATTGTAATTCAAGAACTAATTACTCAATGATACACTATGGTCAGCAGTAGCTGATGGGGTCAGACAAAAGTATCTTATTTTCTTTGTTGCACTCATAGATTTATCTAACCACTCGAGCATCATTCTAGTTTTAATACTAATGCTAAAAAGGGAACTTTTAGCATGCTACGAATGTTCTAAAAAAATCGCATTTATTACGGAGTAGTGATGATCTAAAAAATTGAAGGTATATGTACATTTTTCCTAGAATTACAAAAAAGTGTTTTCCGCTATATAAAAGGATTAAATAATACTGTAAATTCTTATTAAATTCTTAAAATATATATAATAGACTATTGCAGTCATATTAAGTAAACAATACGCACAGCATTTTAAAAAAATTAAGTTCTGACTTCATACTTCAGCGCCAGCGAATTAATACAAGTTACCCGTTTTTGCACAGACGAAAAAAAAATCATTTTTCCTCAATGTTATCAGAGATCAGAGGTGATATTCAATTAATTATGTAAACAAGAAATTAAAGGTTCTCGAAAGTGATAAATATCTCAAGGAACTTATTTCGGAGAAATGTCTGTTGTGTATATGACCAAAACTGTGGTTCCGTGTAATGAGAAACTTCGAATCTTAAAACATGTATGTATGAATATTTCGGCAAAACACCTTTTTATGAACCAAGGCCTACCAGCAGCATCCCGGCCTTGCGACCATGGGTTAAGGGGTACGTGTGGTTAGCACATAGTACCGTATTCAGGTCTTATCAACCTGCGAAGTCAGCGTTCCCATCGTTACACAGCAGCAGATAATGGGACGTTGTAAGGAAAGCGCACAATTAATTTGTGCCCCGACCAGAAATCGAACCCGGGTTTGCGCCGTGGAAAACGAGCGCGCTAACCAACGAGCCACCAAAGGTTTCAATCTTAAAACACACAAGGTAGATTTTCGATTTATCGTTATAGAGATATTAATTATCATAAAGTTTCCCCCATTGAAGTTTCTTAGTAGTTCTTCTTCTTCAAGCATTAGAACTTTCGTTCCATTGCGTCTCCTTATTCATCCATCCATCTTCTCTTCAGTCTTCCTATTTTCCTATTTTGTCCTGGCTTTCATTTCAGAATCTGGTTCGGTATTCCTGTGTCCTCCATTCTATCAATGTTGTCTCTCCATGCTTTCCTGATTCGTCACTTTTTTCCATTTAGATTATAAATTCCTAGGTAGTTACGTATCTCTTCATTATGAATCCTGTCTTTCCTTGTAACACCAATACAATCCCTTAAAACCTTTCAGCAGTCTGAATCCTACTTTTAATTTTTGTATCCATGGTCCAGATTTCACATCCATGTAGCCCACAAGGAACTGCTAAGGTTTTATAAAATATCATGATTGTATCATTCCTGAGTTTACTTTTTAGTGTCCTATTAGTTCCACAAATTTTGTTCGATTTTTCAATTTTCTTAACTGCATCAATTTCTCCTTTATAAGACATATCATGAACAAGGAACTGAAATGAACTTACTTGTTCAATATTTTGGATGTTAACCACTAATTTACATCTAATTGGGTATTTTCCTTGTAATGCCAGTGACATAGTTTTTTCTGGACAGACAACTCTATAAATTATATCAGTTTGTGATCATCTTCATAAAGAGCTCGTTGTAGAGTGCCTTCATTATCAGATATCAAAACTTGGTTTTCCGCGAACACGCGTTTCATTATAAGATTTTTGTTAGTAAACTATCTGTAAAAATGAAAAACTTTATCTTCTGTTTCCATAATCGCATAGCATCGTCGAGATAAATATTAAAAAGTTCCTTAGTAGTTACTAATATTAATTACTGAAAATAATGAAGAATCAAGTAATTATTTAATAATTATTAGGAATTATAATAAAACACTATCCACTGTAAAGGCATATAATTAATATTTAAGAATCGTAGTCACTAGTTCCACCTATTGCCATTGAGATATACCCGGATATCTCAAGGGAATTATTGAGTAGAATAATATGAAATAGTGGCTACTTTCGAAGTATTGGCACTATGGAACGAAAGTATAAAATTGGTATTTGCATTTACAAAGAGAACATAGGGTAACCATGTTGAACATTGCAAATATTGTGATGTAAATAATGGGTCTTATAAATGTTGAAGGCCGAAATAAACCATAAATATGTGACAATGAATATTCCTAGGGCAAAATTAGCATAGCTGTGATTTGAAACATGGATATTTATAGAGTATAAATGTTTGATTTGAAAGCGTCACCTGACGAAGTACAAAAAAGTTGGACAACCAAAGGTGACAGAGTTTAGTAAAGGCGCAGGCGTCGATTCAAAATAGATCACTGTCTGATCGGGACACGAGTGTATCAAAATAATTTATAAAACATTTTGGCAAAGAAACGGAAGCGAAGGTAACACGTTTCATCGGAGCCGTTGACGAAGTACGATGACATCATCATCATAAACTGTAAGCGTCACGAAAAAAATCTTGCAATATTGTCAAATTATTCCTTAGTAAAGACATTCTTAATTTTTTTTAAGTTAAGCCTTTAATAATTAACAAAACGAATTAATGCATCGGCATACCATCAAATTGAATATAAACTTTGTTGAGTAATTTACAAAGAAAAATATTGCAAAGAAGATATGAAAATTGCAGCAATAAATCATGTAATTGTTTTATCGAAACATACAGGCTGATTTTTATTAATAGACTCCGCATATGAACCATCTTGTATTATTCTTAACAGAAAAAATGTTCCGCACATACCTAGACCGTACTGGATGGGACGTCGGGCGAGGTAAGTAATGTTTAATTAAAACTAACGTGGAAGTCGGCTATTATTAAATATTATGAATATTTTCAATCACTTATAAGTTCTGAATTGCAAACACATCTAAAACTGGTTTGTACAAAGTCCGGCACATCGTGTTAATCAATATTCTCAAACATAATAATTTAAATTCGTTTCAATTTGACTATGCGAGTGTTGGCAGATTATAATAAATACGTGTGATTTTAAAATAGTTACTAATTAGTGTGCCCAACATGGAGCATATTGTGTTAATAAATATCGTGATTTTTAAATCGGTATACAAATTCAAAGACGAACATTGAACACTAGAGAAGTATACATTCGTGCACCATTTTTCAAGTATGATCAACTGAATGTCAGTTTCTCCTTAAATAATACGTTCAGGAAAGAGAAAGTAAAAATTTTCCTATCTAATATTCAAGGCAATTTTAATAATAAAATACTCTCATAAAATACTGTATATACGGACATATTGCAAAGTATTTCATTTCTTGTAATGTTAAAAAAAATATTTGTCAATGTACTATCCACGGCATTACCATATATCCTATGATGGATCATACATGAAGAGAAATTTCGGATGCACATTCGTTGATTATGAACAATTAAAAAGGAGACCGGTTGGTTGATAGAGCAGACATTGAATTGCGAAAGGAGTATGTTAGCTAATTTGAGCTGAAGGAGTAAGACCAATAATGTTAGAGATTTCCATGAAACTTGTAAATTTTACATATAAGTGATATTTCCATTCTCGAATGCGACACGGAGCGTACGAGGAGAATGGGTAGTTGTAGGCAATGTGACAAGTGCAGATAGGAAACAGCACCTATCACGTGAGCAAACTGCACATATTTTTGGAAATGGACAATGATGATCGTACATTGCTAACTTGAGTTTATTAATGTGAGCCGTAGAATGTTTTAATTAATTAGTATTAAAACATTTGCTTTGTATGTTTGCCTATCTTTTGAGATCCGGAATCTCTATCCCTACTCTTTAATTAATTGAATTAAGAATAAAAGATTGCAATGAGCGTCGTTAAAAACATTCGACCACAATTAATTTTCGCTCGTCTGTAATAGAAATATCTTCTTCTAAAATGAAGCTCCAGATTTAATATAGTAATACTAACTTTGAAATAACCAAAATCCTCACTTCCCTCGCTTATATTGAAATGAGATCTCAATAAAAGGTGCGCAGACTACATGCATATTCATGGTGCACCAGCAATTGAAGAGGAAGATGGTTGTTGGAAGCGCGATGAATAGAGATGAATGTTAGCAGTTTGCGAGATAAAGGAGATATATCAATGCTAGAGATTTCAGTGAAAATTTTAGATTTTAAAGACACAATATTTCCATTCCCGAAAGTGACATTGAGAATATGAGCTGGATGGGGAATTGGAGAAGTCGCGAAAAGTGCAGAAGAGAAGACGCGTTGATCCCCTGAGAGCCAGCTGTATGTTTTTGGAAACGAGCAAAGATGACATAATATTTGGAATTGTGTTTATAACTGTGAGTCATGTTTCATTTAAATAGTACTAAGTATTTTTGCTTATTCTTTTTGCATTAAGTTTTAATTTAAATTTTGATTATCTTCAATGTTTCACTTATGATAGACTTCTATATTTATGGTAGGATTCTGAATGGACTACGTATATTTTCTGTAAAATATTTTTCATCCATTAAAACCTTTGAGTGGTAAAATAATTTTATTTTATTGAGTAATCAGAAATGTTCTAAATTGGTCCAAGTTGGATTCAGATGTCCTTAAATGATAAAATCGTATTTATTAATGAGTGACGCGCTTCCTTGAGGCAGTAATTGGCAATAAATCACAAATAATGATGAATACAATATCATCAATTCAAGTGTTTAATGAATTTTAGTTTCAATTTTTTTTTCCAATTACTTCAATTATGATGTGAAATAAATAATTTCCTGAGTCACACTGATAGCAATCATATCACTTGGGTATAGGAAAAAATAAACAATGGAGGTTAACGATTATTCATTAAATTATGATGTAAACAATCGTTGACATACACGCTTCAAAACTACTCGCATGAACTGAATATGTATTTCTTACATTCAAATTCTCCACTTGTTACGCCACTTCGACTGAAATGCTCTATCAATCACAAACTTCCCCTTTCCAGAACGTCCATTTTCTCTCTGGTTGTTGATTCGGTCTGACTTCTCCAGTCGACCATCTCCATGATATCACAACATTGCCAACCTGCGATTTTATTCCAGTAGGCCGTGTCCATACATATTGTCTTGACTGATTAAATATGGACGAAATGAAACAATTTCGACTCATTATATATATATATATATATATATATATATATATATATATATATATTAGGTTATATATTTTTATACAATTAATTTGTGTCGAATTTTGACTATTTAATAAACTGGAGGAAAGATGAAAATATCCGCCGCTATCATTACAAATCAGAACGAAAGAAAATACAGACTTCATTTCCAATGATATTTTCCTCTTTTTCACGTTTTTCACAAACTACGCCCCTTCCAAATGTCCTCAAATTCGCCCCACTGTCTCGAATTCAGAACAATGGCAGCGTTATCGCCAGCGTCCTTGCCATTGCGGATTTCATCGGAAAGCGCTCTCCCCGGTGGCGCGGCGCACCATCTACAGCCGCCAGCAAACCGCCCAGAAAGAAGCAGAAGGCTTTCGTAAACGACGTTCCGCTAGATTGAGCGCGCGGTTATAGCTCTCGTCCCCAACGACGCGTGCGGCGCGCGTGGCAGCTCAGAAGAGACCGCGACTCGGCGTCGCGACGCGGCCAGAAATTCACCGAGACGGGGACAGAGGGCGAGGGCATCGAAGCGAGCAGGGAAGGTGCCCCCCCCCTCCAACAGATCAGCCGCTGCTGCGCACGGGCAGTGCCGGCGCTAGGCATGGGAAGACAGGGTGAATGCCCTGGGCCTCGCAAGTCAAGGATGATGGGAAATAATTAGTAAATAAATTGAAAAAGAAATTAGAACTAGAAAAAATCGTAATCGTTAGAACAGAAAAAGTCGTAATTTATACGTTTCGGTACAGTGGTCGGATATTTCTTAAAATATTCAATTTAATAGTTAATTATAGTTATTACTTATAAGGTAGGACTATCAAATAAATAAAATGACGCCAGAGTTAAAATAGGTTCTACTGAAATTTATATTTGTTATTTCCGTTATCTAATAAGTGATTTCATTAAACACTAATTAAAAACAACAAACTTTTCACCATGAAAAGTGTATTATTTGATTACTAAATACTTTTACTTAAAACTATTATTTAAAATATATTTCCAAAAACTTTTTCTAGCTTAAACGTGAGAACTTGGTTATTTGATAAAAATTAATAAAATAACTTGGATAGTGTCTTTATTTCACTTTTCTTGAATTAATTTTCACACTCCATTCTTTTTCGAGGAAAGCTACATTTCAGCAATGCCCCTGGGCTCAACATTATCTAGCTCCGGTTATGCGCATGGGCCTAACTGCGAAGCATATCAATGAAACATTCAACTTATCACCGAGGAGCGTCAATAAATTCGACGGAATTGACAAGATGAGTAGGTTGTGATATTTTAGATTCTTCGTCAATCCATGTTCCGTAATTTTATTTTCTCTTACTTCCATTTCATCCTTCTTATTTTTCTAATTTTAAATTTTGTCTTCATAAATCCTCTAAAGTTAATGGTCAATGTCCATTACGTCTGACCTGAAATTGTAAATTTCAATGCTCTGAAAGGTTGTACAGAAAGTAATAAATTTAAAAAACGATATGATATTTTAGATTCTTCATCGATCCATTCTTCTTGCTTTTGTTTCCATACATCTCTTCCTTATCCTTCCTGTTCATATTTACTTACTCTCTTCTGCTTTTCGTTCTTCCTCTTGAAACATTCAACTTACACTGGGGAGCGTTGTCAAGAAATTCGTCGGAGTGGAGATGAAGAGTCAGCTGTGACTTTTAGATTCTTCATCTAACCATTTTTCTTGCTTTGGTTGTCAGGCATTTCTTCCTTATCATTCCTGTTCGTACTTATGTATTTTCATCTGCTTTTCATTCTTCCTCTTCTTTTCCTTCTCTATTTTCTCTGTCTTCATCCTCCCATTTGAGGTAATTCAAAACTCGTTAAAAGTAGAAACTGCGAAAACGTATATACGTAATAGCTAAATATGAAGGTCAAGTAAACAAACTCCGCTGTTTTAATAAATGTGTTTATTTAATAGGAAAAATACTTTTTTAGAAATAAAACTTTAAAAAAATACAATAATCAGGAGTTTACGCAGACAAATGCTTATCAACCAATCAAGAAATTGATTATTATATCTGAGGTCTTTTTGAACCCGATCATCATTAATTTTTTAATATTTTCAAGAATATTTGCAGAAGAATTTCAGTCTTCGAGATATGCCTTCGAGAACTTACTAGCAGATATCAAACAGTTTTCACATATTTTCCAAATTTTAATAAAGAGTTATTCTTTTTGTTTTTCGTTATATGAGACCAGTTTGACCTAACGTAAACATAATATAACGCCTGTTATTTTCCCATTCCCATCTGTTCATGAACTTCAAAAAACTGTGTCTGATAAACGCAGTACTTAATTTATCCCGAAATAACTTACCCAATTACTCCAATAAATATTTTTGAAGCATTATGTGTCAAAAATAGAGGTTATGTACAGTAGTGGTTATTCCATATTTCAAATATTTAATGTGAAAAAAATATATTTAATTTATTATTGAAAATACCTTAAAAATGTATCCATATATAAAATAAATTATTTACACTCAATACATTGCAGTACAGACTCGTGTTTACCACATATAATTGTCAGTAAAGCTTGGGGGTCCAAAAAGACCCGCCAGTAGTTTTTTACTACTTACTTGATAGTAAATAGCAGATATGGTATGAGGGTTAAGATATTTGATAAGAAAAACAGATGTAGTGACGCATAGAAATGAACATGGAGCGAGAATATACCCGTGTTTACACAAAAACGTCAATTTTTTAAGAAAAAGAATTGAGACGCTTGGTTCATCGGACCGATCAGCAAGAGACCGGTCCAAAATAGTAGTGAAGATGTTTCTGGAAAGAAGAAGAAAAGAATAATTTTTGAGAGATGGAAGAAGTCAATAAGAGCTGAAATTCGGTAGAGTACGGTTGCGGATGTAGAAAGAGGCGGCCAGAGACAATATTGTAATAAAACGTTAAGTGTTATTAAGGAGGAAACGTGGAATGGCTACATCAACAAAAGGGGAGTAAATGAGCACAATATATGAAGGAAGCTTAAGTCTTCCAATAAAGAAATTTTGGTGTAAAATTTAAACGGGTAATTTTGAAAAATTAAAGAATACAGACACCATGTATGTACCAATTCGTATACGAGAAATGAAAGTTACAAGTTGTTTTGTATAGTGTATGAATGATTTTATGTTAAATAGGTTTATTTTTATTGTGCACATGTGGCGTAATTTGTGTTATTAAGAATGGTTTCCTGACTACCATAAACAAACACACTTTATAAGTATTAAATGCTTTTGCGTGAAATAGTTTCACGACTAAATGAAATAGCTATGATATTACTACGTTAAATAGTTCCCTCTCCATTTGTTCGTTTGTCAATACCTGAAATTCTGTAAAGGCAAAATCATTCGCACATATACCTTGTACTCGATTTTACTTTCTCGTATGCGCATGTAAATACGAATTAATATACCTAGTATAGAGAAATGTATGTAATGCTGCAGAAAATCGATTTCAACAGAAATATACGTTTTGTGATATGAAAACGAAAAAGTGTTGTTATTTCAAATCGTTCGAACATCTTTAAAAGAGACTAGATTCTAAAATATTTGTAGGATTTTTGCCAAAATGAATAATCCTCGTTCGATCTGCCTCAACTCATAACTCTACTAATTTGAAAAACGTTCTAAAAGTTTTGAGTGTACTTTAATATGATGCCCCTGGAATAGTTTCAAAATATCATAAAAATGACTCCCAATTTTATTTTTAAATGCCTTACAAGAACACAGTGAAATCTCAGAAAGCATAGGTTCGATTTTCACTGTTAACACTGAATTATTTTAAAGTACAAATGTTTGAATTTTTCGGCATATTGCTGCAAACAGAATATGGAATAAGGGGGTTTTTACTCTCTCGCCTACAGCTTGTGCAGAAAAAATATTGAAATGCTGGGTAGGAAAACAGCGAATTTTCGACAGAAAACCTTTATTGGAAACAAAAAAGTGAATAAATCACGTTCCTACATGTAGCAAATATCTTCCATTAACACACTGCGTAGTCAGAATACACGTTTTTGGGGTCTTTGATAACGAACAATTGATCGATGTCGAAAAGTCTGTCTGTGTATGAACAATGCTAGAAACTAAACCCGAAGCGTGATCTGTGCCTAACTTGATATCCCCCAATCAATCCAACAGAAGTCGGATGCGAAGCGGATACTTTTATTTTGGAGGGTACTTCATTTGAAGCCTCAATATTTTAAAATATTTCTCAAAAACGAGTTCAAATATTTTCTTTAGATTTTTCAGGTTACCACAGAAAACGCTCGTAAAAATGGCACAAGAAACGATTGTTACTGTTGTAAATACTAAAGCTGAAACGTGATTCATCTGAAATATGACACGGAACCATTCCCGATCACAACATCGTCATAGAGTGCAGAACTACAAACATTCAACTCATTTTGAATGATTTGATTAATAGTGAAGACCAGTCAAGGAGAACAAGCAGACCAGCATTCTAGAACAGTGTACTGGAGATTATTATGTGGGACGTGTTGGTCAAATGTCGCTCTATTATTAGCTGTTGGTGTTAGTACGAATGTTCTAGGGTTCACTAGTTCTAAGTAGACCCCAGCACCTTGCCTACTAAATTAGGCCTCTGCGTGTCTCCACTTTGATACGTTCATGTATAGTGCATTTTGCAATGTTCACATGCAAAGCTATTAGTCAGCACGACAAAGTGGCCTCACACATTTTCACATAAAGCCCCCGTTTAAAAGCCACCATAGGATGACGTGCGGGTCGCCCGCGATTGCGGTATTTAAGAGTAGTTAGAATGCGATATCATCAGATCTTGTGGACCCGCCTTTCCCATTAAGGGATTTCTTATCACCGACATAGCATCCATTAACGATATCTATCACGTAATCCTTCCTATTAATCAATTCCGATGTTACTTTAAGCATTTGAGCTATTTCACTTTCTTCAATTCTTCGATAGTACATATTTGTCTGCCAATCGCGCAATTGTAGTATTGTTTCCTGTAAATTTCATTATCTCTATATTCTTTTTGAACAACAGTTAATACAAGTTATACTAGTAAGTAGACATTTATTTTTATATTGTTTTTATATTTGTATTTTTACTCTGAAAGAATTGATGCATCAGTACGCACGCACTCATGCATGCACGCACACACGCACGAAAAATACTGCTCGCATGTTTTCAAATGGGAATTTGTATGGGCTGATATAATTTGCCTAAGAAAAAACTTGTGGCTTCAGTGGTGTAACAGTTAGCATATCGGACTGTTATACCCGATCAAAGCCGTTGATTTTCAAGGGCGAAAAAATCCTTCGTACGCTTGCCTTCGGAGGAGAAGTAAAACAGACAGTCCCATGTTGTATATTTACATGTAAAATATCCTCAAGCTTAAAAGATACCTCTGAGCTAAAATCAAAAAGTTTCGTCGCCCGAGTGATACCTTCTATCTCTTTTAGAGTAAAAGGACTTTGAGTGGTCAGGATGAAAAGCAGGTCTCATAGCGGAGCCTCACCAAGGAAAATAGAGCATAATTGACATGAATAGAAAACATACAAGTGTTTAATACCCTTCGAAAGCGCAGATATCTCAGTAAATAATTCAAAGGACCTTCTACTACGCAAATGTTTTTTGGGGTAGAAAAGAGATTAAATTTATGGCAAACAGTAAATATAAAGTAAAATACGCATTAGATTTAATAATTAATACAGCGCCATGCTAACTTAAACAAAATATATAAATAACATACAGTTACCACACATACTGGAAGATAAAATAAAATTACACGAATACACTAGATTAACTAGAGCCCATGTGACAACAAACAGTCCTGCAGCAAACGATCACCCTTGCAAAGTTTACTTTCTTTCGTGGATGTAGCACATTCCCAGGTCATCTGGCGAGACGTGAGTAAACACTTTGCATTACACTTCAAGGTGTGCGAGACACGACATACGTCACAGCAAAGAATTCAGAATATAAATAAATTTTGCACGGTCTCCTGCCACGCGCTTAAACAGTTAATTAAATTACACCACTGGTTCAGTATTAATAATGTGAATGAGACATAACGACTTGCTTTACAGGCACGGAATCTCGGGTAAAACCTATGAACTTAAATGAACTAACGATATAAACTATGTTAATGAGTCGTAAACGATATGCCCTACTGAGCAGAATCTATGAACCTCTCTACACTATGATGCAAATGCAGCGCCGTGGGGTCATCAGAACAGATTCTTTCGTCTGTGCGCAACGGTTATCACAGCTGGCAATTGAGAAATTCATATGAAATCAAATGGACGAAAGGTCTCAGATTAAGGGTGAAATTATTATGGTCTGTATCACACACAGTCTTAAGCGTGGCCAATCAGCGACGGTGTAGCACTCGACTAAGGGTTTCTAGAAGCTTCCCTGGCTGTTGGGGTTCCTAGGATCTCGTGGTGGATGGAGGTCTGTCGATTGCTAATACCACATTCCGCATCGTGGCCCACTTGCGCATTTGTGGATAAAAGAGGAGCATGGCGATACGTCCGTGTGGCATCTAATAGAACTTCTTGGGCCTTAAGTTTATACCTGAAACTTATGCACACTTTCATTTGGTACAAAACATACTACGATGACGAAACGACAGAAGACGAGTTAAGTGGAGCATAAAAATAGAATGCCCAATACAAAGAGAGGCAGGGAATCAGGAGAGCTTCAACAAAACCTATCAGGTATCAAATTTGATTATCCTTAACTTCATATCAATCAACTGGTATTTGAACAGCAACACTTTTAGATAAAAACCAAGTGTTCTCTATTTAATTGACAGTAATTGTCACTTGGATTGTATTATTCACTGATTAGTGATTCCGAGCGAGTCAGCTGCTAAGTTCATTAGTCGCGTAAGTTTAATTCATATTTTTATCACGGGACGTGGCGCTGGATGGCCAGATTCGGCACCGATTTACCCGTTGACTTGCGGAGTTTTCCCCTCAACCAGGTATAAACCGCATGGCACCGCCTCAGCCGTGACAAGCTCAAAGTTTCCGTCTGATCTCCCGGCATGTAGGACAGTGTAGCCCATGTAAGCGTAACGTGTGTATAAGTAAAGACAAGGAAGAGAAAGATAAAATGTTTCTAGAATGGGTCGAATCGCGGACTTCTGCGAATCTGTCCGTAGTTAGTACATGCGAGGCAATGGAAGCCTGTGGAAGAGTGGGGGTAACGGGTATTGGGTGGGAGCAGCGTGCTGCTATCAGGGTTTTGTTCGGGAGAGATCGCGCCTATTATCTTGGATAATACCGACCCTTACCATTTTATTTCATGCATTACTGTTTTCTTTCCTGGAAAGATTTTTTTAAATGTCTAACTTTAACGTGAGCACAATTGTATATTCCTCTTACCAACGTAAAAGTTGTCTTGGACAAGGATTAAAATCCCGATGCGTGCAAATCTGTTGTTCACAACAAGCTATAATTTTCCTTGTTCAATAAATATATTGAAAAGATAAAATGCGTGTGATAGTTCTGACTTGCAAGCCGCCCGTCTTCATTCGCATCCCACCGGCCGCCACTGCTACGCCCCCCTTCGGGCGACGCTTGGGCTCACTGTGCGCCTTGCGCCCGCCGCGCGGGCGTCACAGCC
>BOPP01000030.1:5801595-5898606 GCA_017312745.1 Gryllus bimaculatus
TGAGGCGGCAGGCGGTCAGGGCGGCAGGGCGGCCAGGGCGGCAGGCGGCAGGGCGGGCAGGGCGGCCAGCTCGCAGGGCGGGCAGGGCGGCATGGGCGGCAGGGCGGCAGGGCGGCAGTGGCGGCAGCGGCGGCAGGAGGCCAGGCAGGCGGCAGGGTGGGCAAGGCGGCGCGGTTGGGCGAGTTAGCTTCGGATGGCGTGGTGGCTGACGGTGGGTGGGTGGGTGTCGCGTGCTTGCGCGGCCAAGCGTCGAGTTGGCGTGCGCCGCACCGCTGGTACTTCCAGATATACAACGTGGTTTTCCGGATTTATGGTGAACCTGTGTGTATGATGTGTGACAAGTGTATGGTTTGCACCATGTGTGTTGTAGTATATGACGTGCGTAGTATGGGCTCTGCGTCATATGTTGCGTGAAACGTAAGGTTTGGGCGCAGCCGTATCGATTTTGTGAAGGCTGTCAAAAATAAATGCGTTCACAAAATGTATTGGTCGTATAGTACGGGACATGACGGGTGAGTGAACATGGGAGACAAGGGGAAGAATGAATTCGTACGTGAATGAATGGGAGGATTGAGAGCGTACATTCGAAGTACCGATGTGGTGACCATGACACTGAATGATGGAAAACAAATAGTTCGACTTGAGATATTGGAATTATTGACGAATGTATGCGCCAAACCCACCAAGTAATTGCCACCGAATCAAGGGCAAATGTTACATGTGCAATTTCGCTATGCGAGATTTCCCATCATGGTCATTGCCAAAACATCATCTTCAACTGCCAACAATACCTAGATTGAAACCATTTATGTCAAGACATTCTGTACGGATGGGTTATTTTGTATTTAATCAAGGGGTCAGTTTGTAATGAACATTCCCTAAACAATAAAATTACTGTTTTCTGGTAAAAAATGGATAAATAATAGATAAGAAGACAGAATAGAGCAAAGAATTGTTTAACAAAATCTAGGTTTCGTTTTCTTTCCTAGTGCCGGAAAACTCATGGATGTATTTTGTTTACATTGCACGGCTTGCAAACTACTGAAAATATAAAAAAATTGCGCATTGCCAAGCATTCTTTTCTACCTCAAAGTCGCATGTGTACCTGCTGTTTTTCTAATATCATTATCTCCTAATTTCTACATGTTTCATCATAAATCTCTTGGATAAACCTCTGGAAGCAGTAAATCCCTCTCCACCAGTAACAAATTTATGACATTTTTATCGATGGTGGCCTATAAGTCGTTCAAAATCCACATATTTCCTCAGTATATTATAGAGGGAATTACTTACATAAGCGCGAACATCAAAGTATAGAAGTTCTTGCTGAACACAGCAAAAGATAAGCAAGTACGTTCTGCTAGATGTGCAACATCAGAGCCTGTCTTGAAAGTTCCTGGGGCTCAGAAGGGTTGGGACTTATGTATGTTCATTCTGGAGAAATATATTACATAATATTTTGGGGAAACAAATCCTTTAGCACAAACACTTTTAGATTACAGAAAATAATTGTACGAATCGTATGATGAAAATCACGCCAATGTTTTTCTTGTAAGCATTTCTTTATTAAGATACGAATTCTACCATTGCCTTGCCATTTCATTCAAAAATCAGTGTTTTGCGCCAAAAATCACTTGGCTCAAGGGAATAACAAATTGAAATGTATATAATTCTAACACTCGACATTAAAATTAAATTCATAATAAGTCAGTATCAAAAGTAAGCTATAGACATGTCACCTAAAATAAATATAATACATTATTTTATAACATATGACCAGATGACATTAAACGATTTGAAATTGATATCTGTGTGAAGTAAAATCTTTGCATGTTACTCTACAGTTACAGACAAGACATCATCAAAAGGAAAATAATAATAATGTCAATTATATTAATGTAGTTACTATTTGTCCTGAATAATTCTAAAAGACTAAATATGACGGTAACAATAACTGTATCTTAGCTTCTGAGTCGATCAGATTTTCCGTCTACTTTCCCTGTTCAAGAAAGTGTACAGATGGCACCTTTTCACATAGTACAGCACACATTTTTTAACTGTTTTTGATGTGAAATAAATAAACCGCTCTTTTACGTTTGTGTGAGAGGTAGACACCGCACGTGCACCCAAGCAGCCGTACGCTTTGCAACTCGAGGTCTACGAAAGCTAAAGGCTCAACTAAAATTAGTAAAATAAACCCAAAATATCGATTTATTACGAAGAACATATGTCAATAATTCAAAATTATTGTGTAAAAGCAAACAAATGAGGAAAGGATACAAAATGAACTAAAAATACGAGCGGTAAGGGAGAACAGTCTTGAAGAAACAGAAGGTAGCTCTCTTCTCCCGTGGCAGAGAAATGGGCGGGTTGCGCGCACAATGTAGCATAGGAGCGATTTCGAGTACCGCGAAAATGGGCAGGCACTTAAAATCACTTCCATACACACGCTATTGGATTTTAACAATGCAGTGTATTTGAACCAATTCCTGAGTAACTTAATTCCATTTCTTCATGGTATATGACAACCAGTGTCAACAATCACAATTAGCCCAAATTTTCATCTGGCGGCTTGTTTAAGGTCTTCCTAAGGTCACATCACGGTCCCCAAGACCCACGGTTGAAACCTTTTACCGATAAGAAAGGAGAGTTTTAAATGAAAAAAATAGATTTGGAATGAAAAAAATTAAATTATGTTCCACTATTCGTTACAGTCAAGTAACACGGGAATTTCACTTCGTCCCGTATTGTTTGACGGGTCCTCTAGTACGAGTATTAGAATAAACAAAGGTCGAAAATATAATGGTGGAGAAGATGGGAAATCTGCAAGATCGATATAAGTTTTAGGTTTAATATCAAAAAGAGATTAATTTGCAAATTTGTATTGCTTATTTAAAAGAAAGTATTGAAAAAATATTTAAAAATTATATTGGAAACGCACTTAACGCACAGTCACCATAGCAATGAAAAAACTTAAGTTATCTTAAACCTTAAGTAATGTTTTTATACTTTTACAAAGGTATCTAAAATAATTGAACATTAATCTCAGCGCAGAATAACTTCTGTTTCTAGGCAATTTGTTATCAGAAATTGTTTGCAGTATTTACGGGTGAATCGCCTTAATTGCATTCCCCAATTTTATTTACATTGTTTATTAGTTTCTTCCGCTAAATGACAAAGGACCAATATTGTGGCCCCAATATTATTTTCATAGAACATCCAGAGTGCATCACCCCAGTGGGAGCTCTTTGTAGGAGCATATTAGATTTTATGTGATGTCATGCCTTTATTGAATGTGATGGACAGTCAACGAAAGTACCCACACAATGAACTAATCCGCTCTACGAAGATTGACGGGAACGGCGATATTTTCCCATGAAAGAATAGCTTACGCAGTTAAGCATTTATTAAGAACTATTATGAGCTCCATAAATTTACATGATTCTGGATTAAAATCACGTATTCAAATACCAATATAAAGCATAATGTACTAAGCACTAAATTTAATTCAGGGTATGTTTATTATTTATAATGCAATCACAATCATCACGCTGTTTTATATTTAACGTATTATGTCTAGATAACATTTTAACGTCATCAAAAATTTTCTCCACAAACAAACAATATTCAAAAGAAATTTGTAATGATTTTGAAAAATTTAGTCTGAGATAGATACGACAAAATACTAAAAAAATCCAATCGTATGAATAGATCTCTTTATTATCAAAATTGCAGAATCGAAGGCGCACATTATATGCTGTAGATATTTTATTCGGAGGTACTTGAAAAATTAAAGTACCACAACAAAAAGTGTGTCCTGAAAAGGAAGAACCGAGCTAGAATTTCATAAACTTTAATGCAACAATTTCTTTTTTCACTGAAACAATTGATATTCTCCTATTTACATTATTTGTAAAACAATCCATTCACTGCACAGTTTATGTCACTCGTGTACTTTGCTTTATAGGAAATCAAGTATCATTAACGTAAAAATTCAGACATGTTTAATTAGAATCGAAGATTAGAAAAAATAACTTCACATTAGACTTTTCTATTCTCAATAATCATTACATTTGCCAATGAAAATAACTTGAAAGGGTTTGTCTATGCAAATAAAATATACTTGTACCCTCAGATATATACATAATTATGAACACAATATTCGTACAAAAATATTAGAAATTCTAACGACATTGTAAAGAAAATACGTTCCCAAACCCTCCAAAACGAAGTTGTGTTAAGTCCCAAAAATTCGGTCATCGAGAGAACTTCTCCGAACAGTCTCGTGGCAACGGTCCATCTCGTCTTCCGTGCGAACAGCGCTTTGCAGAGCCACTCTCCTTTCATCCCCCTTCCCCCACTCTCCGTCCCCGACTCCTCCCGCTGCCCCTCCCTGCGCCCCGCCCCGGCACGCTCCCAGAGGACCCGGCGGCGATGACAAACGAGCGCACGCTGCGCGCCGCGGGTCACGCCAGCCGCTTGTTAGACAAAAGACTGGCGGGGAGCACTATCAGTCTTGCTAGCTCCGGGCCCCTCCCTGCTCCACCCAAAACCCCACCCCAGCGATGACCTCCCCAGTTCCCTTGGCCCCCGGTGGCGATGTCCCTCCCCCTCCCCACCTCCGAGGCTCTCTACGGGGGCGTCCGAGGCACGACCATCAATTAGAGCGGCCTCTTA
Organism: Gryllus bimaculatus; assembly: GCA_017312745.1. Taxonomy (NCBI): domain Eukaryota; kingdom Metazoa; phylum Arthropoda; class Insecta; order Orthoptera; family Gryllidae; genus Gryllus; species Gryllus bimaculatus. The sequence goes on from BOPP01000030.1 coordinate 5,806,273, forward strand.
CTTCTGGAGACGCCGCCAGGGCTCGCTCGTCCTCCGCCGCAAAAAAATTCCGGAGAGCGTCGGCGAAATATTAAGGCTTGCTGCGTCCTCTCCCTCATGCATGCAAACACGTTGCGTAATTTCTATTAACCATCCGTTTAAGGTCCACTGCCTCTATCTACGCGCCTAAAAAGAAGACCGCGCGAAGAGAACTCCGACGCGGAGGGAATTTTTATTTGGCGACTCATTCACGCGGAATTTACACAATTTCAAGGCAGTGCTGGGAAACGAAAGGGAATAATTAAAAAATTACTTCACCCACGTTGCAAGGTGCATTTAAGTAACACAACTAAAATAATACAATCATGAAATAACCGAAGAGCAGGATATTACAGGAGAGCAAAAACATCTTTCAACTGAAGTAAAACAGGGATTTCAAACGAAGGAGATATTCTAACTAATATATTTGTGTGTAGGTTTCGTTTGAAATCATTAATCCCTGATTTTCACCACCAGCAGAAAGTTTATTTTTTTGGCTCTCCTTCAAAATTTAAGCATTCATGACTTATCAGCTTATTCACGTGATCAAAAAGGTGATGTTTTTAACCTAAACATTCCCTCCTCTTAATGTCAATATTTAAAATTATTCAGATTTTAAAAAGTCCTTGGCATCATTTAAAAATCTACATTTGAATTTGAGGTTCCGTAGAAAACATCAGAGACAAAGGATCAATATGTTTGAAAAATGGCTCGGAAAGTTAGGATATGAGTTAAAAGTTTAGCCGCAAGGATGCACATGACATTTCTGTATTTAATATTAGGGGTGTAAGATTTCTTCTAAAATAAATTTGAAATAGAGAAACCCTTGCCACAACATCGAACTATAGCAAGAGCTGTAGAAAAGTTCTGCACATTCACTATAAGGAAAATCTAAAACCACAAAATCTTCATTTCATGCCATTCAGTATTAATTCATAAAAAATTATGAAATTGAAATAGTTTACAAAGTTTTTAACTTATATAAACTCACTATTCACTGTGAGACTTGAAAAAGTTTCTGAAAATATAATTGAAATGTTTTATATTTATCAAGGGTTGTACACGTATACGCAAGGAAATTTGGCAAAGAAATCCTACTTTGCACTCTAACTTAAGAATGTAATTCACAGCATATAATTATAATCATTATTTTTTGTGAAAGGATGTGTGTCAAACAATTGCTGGACTTTGTGTTTGTATACACTCACTAGTCTTTGCATTTACAACACTCTTCGAAGTTAAGGAAAGTCGCTATTTTCATTTCGCTAACTATAATCTCACACCCTCATGTTCTCCCGAAAATGGAATATCAACTGCTTTCAATATATCTATTATAACTCACACAATGAAATAATGTTTAAGTGACCGCAGAATAGCGTATATTTTATTAATTTCAATACAATATTAACATTTTTTTTAAATTCTATAAAACATGTTTATAAAAGTAAGTGATTAAATATCTGGGCTCCACTACTTTTAATTTAAAGCAAAAATCACGAAATTTGGATACGTAGAAAGCCCAAACTTTTTTGTAAAGGAAATCCTTCGTGTTTTTATAAACATTTTTGAATTTTCTAAATATCATCGGTGTCAATAGAAATAGAAATTACACCATCTTCATAAATGAATGATCTTTTCTTTAATTCAAGCAAAAATAATGAAAAAAATTAATTTTCAACTATTTGTAACTTTTTTTGATCTTTGTAGTCATGGTCATAATTTATTATATCGAATCCCAAATAATTGAATCCTTCTACTTATTTAATTCTACCATTTTGGGTTAACAAGTCCCGGCCATTTCCTTCAACGAACATATTAACTTTTTTTATCAACAGCTCACTTTAAAAAAAATTCACATATAATACATGTACATTATTTTACAACACCTTGGCAGGTAACATTAAACGATTAAATTCGATGCAATAGTTTAAGTCCCAAGTAAAATCTTTTCTGCTGCACAACTGTTTCTATGCAATTAGAAACTGTGACGAGCATTCAAAAAGAAAGTAATAATTATTGTAACAATAATGAATTAAATACCATTTTGATTGTATAATTCTAAAGAACCTGTGACAAGTATTGTACTTCAGCTTCTGGGTCAATGACCCCAGGTTTTGGTCCAGTTTTCCTGATCCTTGAGCAACTGCTGAGATGGGGCCTAGTTTTGCTTCTGGACATAAATGTAATTTCAAATTAACTTCTCCCCATAAGACGTCACACACAGTGTTTTGACGTAAATAAATAAATAAATTAACTTCTAAATCCGGAAACACACAATATAAAATACATCAGTTGCGAAGCTAAGGGGTAATCTGGGAGCCTTGAAATGCCCAAAGTTCTTTTCAACAAAATCTGTCGTTATGTGTGCAATTTTTTCAATATTTTTTTATTGATTCGTTTAAGAAATTTTAAGGTTTTGGACTCCTTTTCCCCCGCTCAGGCGCCAGGGAATCAGCAGGGTCGCTAGCAGAGATGGGGAGCCTGCCAGTGGAGAGACGACTGCCTCTGCCGCGCACGCGCACAAGAGGGCGCGCTGGAGACGCGCTATTTCCTTTTCTCTCGCACTCACTGGGCAGGGAGCCTAGTCTCGCACCATGCGTAGACGTGTTTCTAATGCACTTCCACGCCCCGGCCAAACGAATTCCCCTCATCACCCAACGTTGTAAGAAAGTAGAGTTGTAAAGTGAGTTATTTGTGTGATTTTTTCCTTGTTGGTTTGTTTATTTATTTTATGTCGCATCAACTAGAAAGGTTATTAGCAACATCTACACAATAATTTTTTTATATAATGTGTATTATGATCACAATATTGACCAGGTTATTCATATTTTCATATATATCACTGTACAAGTTTATGCCCTTCAAAAACTTGAGAAACCGACTGCATTATTCTTTGTCCTTTAGTACTTTTGCCATGTCGTTATTGACACCATGTCTCGTCCGGTCGTCCTCAAACCTGGGGTTCAGAAATAAGTGATTAATATACATAGCAACTTTACACACAACAGCCGCTTTCCCGGTGATCAGATGGGCATGTGTGAGCTTGGTGTGATCTAGTTAACACAACTTGGTAAGCTCTGCAGAAGGATGTGGCTGGATTAAAATCATCGTATTCGCATATACTTCTTAATTTGCAGGGAGCGTTATTTTTCCATTCGTGTTGGTCCAATTCTTGTAGTTTACTCTTGATGCTGGCGTGATAGTCCTGTAGTATTATGGATGCGCAGTACGTCAGAGTTTTCGTCTTTTAGAATCTTCTGAAGAAATTCATATCTCGTGTGAAAACCGTTCACATTCCATTGTAGAATTCTCATCTTCATGTTTAAAGATCTTCGCTTGTTAATTCGTCGTTGTCTGACGATTTTAAAGAATCTGAGTGCACCGGGTCCTTCAGTTTCTTCATAATTCTGATAAATCTTGATTTTATTCCTCTGCTAGCCTCTCTGTCACATTGGTGTAACAGATATTTGAAGGGTTTACTTGAGCCATAAGTGTTTTCCCAAAAGTCTTTTAATTGATCGTACGTAAGTACATTGTTGAATCCTTCTATTCTTTCTTCCACTGGAGCCCCTCTGGACACCTTCATTTTTTTTCTTAGTTTGTTTTACTGTCTCTTTCTTTGGGGACGGTTGAATTGTCCTTCCGAAAGTTCACTTGAATTGTTGCTGGGAGTGCTTGTGATCTGTGATAAGGCCCACTTAACACACTTGTCTTGGTCGAATGGGGGAAATTTGTGGTACCTTGTCTCTTTGTTCGTTGTCAGGGGCTTCATTGTTTTCAATAATTTCTTCCGATTGGTTGGAGTTAATGTCTGCAACATTTTTGCAGTTTTCCGCAATGTGCCCTTCTTCCTTGCAGTGAAAGCATTTAATAGTTCCGCCAGACATGTACATTCAGTTCCTTTCTCCTTTGTATCTGATCAGTATGGCTTCAGGTATCTTACTTAATGAGTCTTCCGGTACGAACACCAGTCTACGGAAACTTAAGACATGAGTGAAGTGTTCTTTACCAAAACCGTCTCTGAGAAACGACACTTGAGAACCGCGTATCTTTTTTAGTTTTTCTGGTTCGTCTTCAACTACTGCGTTAGGAATCATAGGATAAACATTTGAAATTACAATACGCATCAGTCAACTTACAAGAGATCGAATATTTTGGGAGGTGCCCTTAATATTAATAGTATTGTGCAGTTAATTCGTCTACTAACTGCTCAAAAATACACACACCCTGTAATTTGAAATTTTTCATGCGTCTTGCCTTATAATACCTTGCTCCTTCTCCGGGTACACGGAGAACCACTCTATTGTAACTTGGGCGGCCGGTCGCGTTTGATTCAACGGGCTGTCTCCTGTAGTCAGAGGCCTGCCCTCGGATAGCCGCTTCGGTATCAGCCATTTATTTCCTGTTCGCCATTCACAATGAGAAACAGGTATATCGTAATCAGAACAGTTCTATATATTGCAGTAAACTGCTCTCTTTACACTGTCACTTAAACTTCTTGAGTTCGATGAAAACACGCAAAATAGTCACAGAACGCGGAGCTATACTGCTACATGCTCCATACGATGTTGCCTCGATCACTGCTACCGAGCGAATGATTTTTGTTCTTGTTTTCTTTACAAAACAATTAATAAAGCTAAAGAATTACTCGTAGTGTTGTAGACAGACCGACTGTGGACCACTCCCATAACGTCTAAACAGTTCACGATATCGAAATGCAGTTTGTGCGCAACAATGCGAAATCATGAGGGAAGTACTATGCCGAAGAGACAGAAATAATAGATATATATTAAATATATCGTACGTAGTAATATGCCGCGTTAGATATGAAGAGACTATTGAAATCTGCATCAAAATAGACATGACCATGAATAACCTTTAAGGATCAGAACTATTTGAAAGATGCAAAATTGTTTCTTTTACAATTATTGATACAGTATTGACTCAGTGGGAATAACGGTTTTCAAACTTTAATTTTATTGAATGTCTTGACGAAAAGCAGTTTTCCATCTACAAAGCGTCTTTTTCTTCAGAAAAGTTTTATTTTCTAAAAAAACAGTATCCTTGCTTTGACAGTGAGCAGATTCTAAATGAACGGACATACATTGATAATGCAAAACACATTCTTGCAGATTTTTTAGACAAATGGTCTAGATAAAATTATCAAGAGACGGATAGTTCGATAGAACTCAGTTTAACTTTCCACGTATCTACAGCATTATGTGAAAGGATTATGATTATATTAAAGAGAATGAAGATATCCCTGAGAAATTCCATGGGAAATGCCAGGATCAGTAATTTCAGTACACTATCGAGAAGTGTGCGCTAAATTAACTTCCCAAAAACGACATCTTTAAAGAACAAATCGATGTTTTTGCTGAACGAAAAAAACGATGACCGGAACTAACTTACAAAAAAGAGCAAGATAAGAGTTTTAGAATACCCAACTGCAAGCCTATCTTCGCCGCTGAAATACATCGAGTAAAATAAAATGTAAAATAGAAATACACGAACAACAGAAACAACATACACAATAGAAAAAACGCAAAAGGAGAGCACAAAAAGGCGTGCAAAGAAGCTACATTTATGGCTAAAAACAAAACAAGCAGCCATCTTTTACATTTGGTCAATGGAGCTAGTGTAAGCAACTTCAGGGAAAAACGTGACAGAGATGGGAGGAGGTCATTGACCTGGAAGCTGAAGTACAATATTTTTAAGTATATTTCTTTTCAGAATTAAAAAGTGCACATTATAATTACAACATTTATAACATTTATACATTAAAAATAATAAATATATTATTAATCAGAGAAATCATGCAGTATAATAACACTGAAAAATCAATTCCTGAAGACCAGACACAGGGCTTGATATGGCAACAACAGGAAGATGGCGGAACAACGGGGAAAATAATATGGGGGCGGTATTAGGGGAGCCCAGGGTGAAGCTCGTTTGCCGAGAAGGCGACCGCGACCGCGGTGGCGGTGCAGGCAGTGGCGGAAGCGACCGGCAGTCAGGCAACTATCGAAGGTAATCGGATTTCCACCCCCAGGGGACTGATCTCCTAAATATTTACTGCTGATGGTCCTTTTAGGAGAAGGGATGCGCAGGTCGCCCCGAACAGCAGTCGTTTGTTTGTGCGCGAGGACGAAGAAAAAGTTGGAAGCTGGCGACTTCGCAACAGCAGTGATTTCGTTCTCGAAATGCCAATGAAGTTGCTTTTAGAATTTCCCATCAATTCTATCTGATTTGTGATTGTAATATAATAAAGAGAGAATTTGGAGTTACATCGGCCAGCAGCTCACATTTCACCTTTCAGAGTCGGTCTTCCATGTCCAATTACAAAATGTGGACAAGGCGAGCTTTTGTGAAGCTTTTTTTTTCTAGCTACCCAGCCATTAATTTAACAATAAAAGTTGCCAGAGTAATAGTGGTAAACCTTTGAATTTTCAAATACATTGTACGTTAACTATTTTATCCTCAAAATCAATTTGTTAGCAAGAGTTAAAGCAATTTGAGAATTTCACTTTAATTCACCAAATTTAAAAGATAAGCCGGCATTGTGTTTTCAGTAGTTATCGGTGCTTTAAAAAATAAGCTGTGAGTTGAAGCTGCCCCGCTATACATCACATTCATTTATCATTGTTCTTTAACGAGAATAGAATTTAAAAATCCAAAATGTATTTTTGAAATTAAATGATTTTTTTATTGCGTTTACTTATGGTTCTAATGGTAACATGGATGATAAGAGGAATTGACTGATAGTGTATTCAGCAAGTGGTTTGTGGGAGTGAGTGCACCTCAAGACATTTGCATATCACTGGAGGAGTTTTGTGGAGAGGGAAGAATCTCAAGAAAGGAACATCTCCAGATTATCGAGTTCAAATTTATCTCAAGATAATAGCCAAGAAGAAAATCTTAATAAAGCCCGTGCAAAAAAGAAACAATAAATCGTACGATTTTAGACGTTTCAAATTGGTTTTGTAATAACAAATTAATGGTTAAGAAAGGAAAAACAGTTTCAATCCTTTTTTCCATTTCAAGTCAGCAATCGCTAGCTCCATTGAAAATAAATAATATGCAATTAGATGATGTTAAGGTAGCAAAATTTCTATGTCTTTCAATTCAGTCAAACCTCAAATGGAATGTAATATATCAGAATTAAACACTTATTTAAGTTCATTATGTTATGCATTCAGAATTCTTTCAAATTCTGTCAGCCTTCATGTAGCTCGTTGCGTGTATTTTGCAAATGTGCATTCCCGCCTGCGTTGTTTCATAATATTCTGGGGAAGCTCATCATCTAGCACCCATACCTGTAGTTGCAAAAGAAAATTACTCAAATAATTAAAAAATGCCATCCGCGTGATCCCCGCAAACCTCTCTTCATTGAACTTTGAATCTTACCAATGCCTTGCATATTTATTTAAGAATATGTCATATTAGTCAAATCTGACTTAACGGTGGGAAGATATTTTCTTGAAATACTGATATTTATGTTTAGAACACTCGTCGTAGAAATCACATTTATCAAGTTTCAGTATAAACAGCTCACTACCAGAAATCCACATACAAGACATATACTTACTTTACAATGCATTGCCGGATTACATTTATCAATTGAAGTCGGTACACAAATTTATATTCAAGGCAAAATCTTTTCTGGTGTATAACTGTTTCTATACAATTTAAGACTATACTGATCATCAAAAAGAAAAATAATTTTTATTTTAACAAAACAGTGATATATAATGAATTAGTTAACATTTGTGTTGTATTTTTTTTAAAAATTACTTAATATGCGTGCAACAAACAATGTACTTCAACTTCTGGATCATCTCGATCAGGCTTTTGTCCAGTTTCCATGAAACATTGAGCGAATGCTATGAGGGACCCTTGTTTTGCTTCTGGACGCAAATGTAGCTTCACTATGCGCTCGTTCTGTTGAACCCTCCTTTTGCTTGTAGTGGAGTGAGGTAAGGGCCAGTTACTATTTTGTTAGCAACGCAGAAAAAAGAATCTGCAGTTCGCTTACCGTTGCATATACGTTTTCTATAACACTGGAACGAAAATGTCTAGTTTTTCAAATGTCGCTAAACTCGCGCTTGTTTTATATTTTGTTTTTATTTATTTTTAACTTCTACTCATCCGTCAACTAATTATAGTTAAAATGATGGGAAGGGATTCTGGAACTCAAGAAAACGTGCGCAGATTATCTTCTCCCCCATACGTCACAGTTTTTGCTGTTTATTGACTAAATAATTTTAAATCTACTTTATATATCTATAACAAGTAATATACTTCAGCTTCTGGGTATATGACCCGCCGTCGAGATCACTGAAAGTCTTGTTATCGAGAGAGGGCGCGGATTTGCATCCCACATATGAAATCACATGTCGCGGTTGTGCCACGATACAATTAAGGGGAAATGACCACACACAGATTTAATTTTTGTAAATGCACTCGCCTATGCAATGGCGTGGCCTGTAGAAGGATAGTGGCGTCCGGCGAGACGGAGTCCGTACGCTCCTCGTAAACTGGTACGGTCAAACAAAAGAGGGGGATGGGCGTTCAGACGCCTGCGTATGTAGTTTCACACAGTTAGAGAGTGATCAACCGGGGATTGCTTACGAGACAGCGCGTCGGAGCGCGTATGGAGACACATCTCCTCACAAGTGTAAAGAAGAAATTTGGAGCCGTATTGAGAATGTGCAATTTTGATCTCATTTACACAGAAAACTTTTGAATTTTTAGAAACTTCATAAGAAATTATTTAAAGTACTTGTACTCACAAATGAAAGAATGTGTGAAATACGCCCGGACGGACGGACAGATACACAGATGTTTTGGAAAAGAAAAGTTTTGCGTATAAAATGACCGCAAATCGTGTATTTCCGTTGAAATCACAAAATAGGTTTTCCGCTTTATATAGCTTTCTTTATACTCGTATTACGTATATTACTTCATGTTTACGGACATATTCGAGAAAGTAAAAGCCGATCCAAAACTATGCCTCAAGTTTGAAGCACAAGTAACAACCACGCATCTTCATGTGGTATAGCACAGCAAGAGAAAGATCTACGCTTGGAATCAACACTGCTTTTCTTTATTCGGGACGAGGGAAGAATGTAACAAAAATATTTTTTTAAATAAATAGGTTTCATTCACTAATACGAGGTTGCACTAGCCATTTCTCTTTTCGTGTGATATAATTTTAAATGTAATTCAAGTTAAAAAGTTGCATTTGTAACATGTTTCTCACTTATTGAAAAACAGATTTAAAATATATTTTGTGTTCCTGCTGAACTATGTTGTAGTATAATTAAAAGCTGTAAATTAATATAAAGCAATATAAAAAAGAGGAGTCATCATAGCAAATGGAAGTTGTAAATTGATCCAAAATAATAAATATATTTTAAAAATTAATAAAAATAACTTATGGAAAACACTATTTTAGTAACCAATATGACTTACTACGTATTGAGCTTTCATTTAAAGCAATAAAAAGTTCTTAAGGAACTGCATAAATGCTTTCTACAGCAATGATTAATTTTAGTACATTTTTTTTAATAATAGGATGTAATATCAGATATCTGAAGATAGAAAAGTGCACTTGATAACATCGTTCACTTATAAAAATTAACTAAAAAATTAAATAACTAAGTGATTAATATTACATTAAAATTTCCCATTATTGGTCTTGTGAAAACCAGTATTCTGCTCTTGTTCTGATAAGGAAGAAATGTAAGTATTTACGAGAGAAATTGTGCTGTAAACTCGTCTGACAGTCGATTTAACTTATTTTAATTAACTTTAATTATCTAACCTTACTTCTGATGTGTTTAACTGCAAAAACAGTCTCCAAAATCTCGTCAAGGATGTTTTTAGAGTTTCCCATATTTTCTTCTGTACTACATATCCGTATAAAAATAAAAAGATGCCAGTGATAATCTGCGAATTGCACTTATTACAATTGATAAAACACCTACGAACAGTTTAAAATATTAAATGTTGACTAGAAACGAAACAAATGTCATGACCAAACGAATATTCCCCATTAAATATACATTTGTATTCTTTTTTCAATGAGTTTTCTTTTATTATTCTGTGCTGACAATGCACACGACAATAAAAGCTTATGCGGGCGACAACAAAAGCTACGGATTATTCATCCAGATGTAAATGTACCAAAAAATGTCAATCATGGTCGATTATGCAAATAAAATCTCAATGCAGTACTTTGCGCATCCCTGTTACTATTTTAAACAAAAAATCAAAATGTGAATAAAATGTATATTTTATGAGGTCATCACTAAGTTTCGTGTCATGACTAATACCGACAGCTAGTTTAAGTGATACCTAAGGAGTGAATAATTTACACCTAGAGAGAATAACATTATAGCACTTGAATTATAAGTAGATCATCTGAGTTATAAGTAATTATTATTGGGAAAGACTATCCTATCCTATTGACAGATCATTACAGAAGCCACAATTTTTTCAATGACATCAAGAAAGATGCAGAAACATATATTCAATCCCTGAAGAGATAACTGCATTAGTCTCATGGACGATGTTGATCTAAAAACGTTGTACAGGAACTTGAATATCCCGTCACTACGTAAGAATACCCAACATAACCAAAACAATCAAATCAATCAAACAATCAAATTCTCTCTAAAACAAACCACTCACCGACAGATGTGCAAATCCCCCAAAATCTCGCCAGCGGGTCGAGGTAATCCCAACAGCACGCACACTTGGTCTCGTGGTACTTGGACATGACTGCGACACATGAGCAACCACCTGCAGTTCACGTGTGTCCGTCCCGCGCCGCGCACATGCACGCTCGCACCACACACACGTGGCCTCAAAGCGCCCGCGCCCGTGCCGCCTCCGCCATCGTCCCCTGCGCTCGGCGCCGCTTCGCTCACTGAGAGGAGCGCCCTCGCGCCAACGGGGAAGCAGGCCAGTTCTGCCGCCCCGCCACAGATCGCAGCACGATACGTACGCATCTCCCCGCGCGCAACAATCGACCTTCGGGCTTGCGTCGCACGATCGTCAAGGTCCGGTTGAGGGAGGGTTTTGTGATTTGAAAGTTGCGGTCTCTTCGTGGCGAGAAAATAATGATCGTGTTTGCGGAAAATTTTACTTAATATGAGTGTGTGAAAGATACTTCTTCACACTGGTTTTATTGCAGCAAGTAGGAGTAAGGGCGCGTTACTATTTTGTTAGCAATGCAGAAAAATCAAATCTGCATTTCGTTTGCCGTTGCAAATAAGTGTTTTATAACTCGGGAACGAAAATGTCTAGTTTTCTAAACGTTGCTAATCTTTTTTAAAGTTTTTTTTTTATTTATTGTAAAAGTTGTAAAACGACGGGAATACTACTGATAGTTTCATTTTCAAACGCTAGTTGCGCAAGCTCTTGGCATTCCACGGTGCCGGGAATCGTGCCATTGCCTCCGATAGAAGACCTTGGCATCACTAAACTAGACGTTCGTCGCCATCAGCGGGAGGGGGGAGAACTCGCTTTCAAAGTCGATGACAGCCCCATGAGCTCAAAATCCCCCGCGACTCATGCAAGCTACAGAGTCACTGTAGCTAGCATGGGTCTCTGCCTCCAAGGTGACAGTAATGCACAACAGACCTTCAATGAGGAAATGCTCAGAGAATTAAGAATTCAGTAGCAAACATAGAAAATAAAGTATCAAAATCCAGGGCTATTCTCCCTAATCGTAACGAACGTGAAGACGTCAACACTTCCGCGAGAACTTGTCAATCGATCACACATGTGGCTCAAACTCTTAAAGAGAATTGAGGTTTGCGATACGTGTACAATTTCATGATGTGTCTTCGGCCTATGCGATTATCGTCGCTGAGTCTGTCCAACTTTCTCCTTCGCGCGTTTCGAATTGCAATATGAAAATTGCTATTTAGGACGAGGTTTTACTATTCTTTAATATTCCTAAAATAATGTTTCCGTTATACTATAAGAAAACCTATAAAAATTAAGAATGTTTCACAAAATGTACTTCGGCAGCAGGCAAAAGTATGTGGCAAGTTCAAATAGCTAGCCGAGACCAAAGGAAATAGAAAAGTAATACGGGGAAGTCTGTTCTGTGGAGTTCCATTATGAGGCTCCGGCCATCGGCCTACGCAATTTACAGAAAACATCTTTGAGCCTGCCCCAAACACAATTTCCCATACATTTTACAGGACATAATAAAAATGCGCCATTCTCATTTGAACTACAAATTAGAATCCTCGTCTCCGCCACTCGTTTTTCGCTTTCGTTCACCGGTCTCGCGACGTCGGTGTCGATTTATTACGGCAAGGGATAAGATACACATCAAATAAGCAGAGAATTCAAAATGTAATCGTTCGAATAAAATTAGAATATGATCGACTAGTTAGTCACATTTTACATGAAAAATATATTTTACAAAATTTAAAAAGAGTTAAATCTACTGCTTTGCGAATTGATGTTTTTCACAAACGAGAATTACACTCTCTCGTATCTGAGTATAAATATCAAACAGGCCAGCCTGTATTGCTGAAGCAACAACGTTTCTCGTGCTCGATTATCGCCTCTGTCGTGAAATGTGCTCTGGTAGACGAAAGCAAGTAAGAAAATATGAACATCGTTCATCATTTTCTGAGGCTAGTGAGCCGGACAGGAACTCATTGACCATCACGCAGGAAGTGAAAAGGCATTATTGTGTAGACTTGGAATTAGATATTTTATTTTTTCCCAGTTTATATTCTCCCTACCTCTATCATATTGGACGTGCAACTCCATTTTCATAAGATTTAGGCATTTCTAGAGCTAGTTCGTGGAACTCGCGCCGTCCCAGTCATCAATAGGCTGCATGTAAGGTGATATTTCAATAACGATATAGTATATGGTGGTAAATGATTACCTTGTTTAATGTATGTATGTGTGTATGTACTTTGGCACAATAGCTCTTTATGAGCTAAGGCCTACCAACAGCTTCCCGGCCTTACGGCCATGAGTTAAGGGGTGCGTGTGGTTAACACATAGTCACCCTTGCGCTGAATTCTGGTCCTCTTAACCTGAGAAGTGAGCTTACTCATCGTCACACAGCAACAGATACTGAGGCATTGCAGGTAAAGCGCACAATTTATTTTTACCCCCACCGGTAATCGATCCCGGGTTACGCCGTAGAAAGCGAGCTCGCTAACCAACGTGCCACCGAGGGATGCATCTTGACTAATACTTATGTATTTTTTCTTAAGGCGTTTTCCAGTCGGCAGCCGGTTTCCCATTACGTACTGATCGGACGTATTTTCGACCATACACTTGCCACCAACACACTTGCGGGCTCCTATGATCAGGGGTCAGCAGAACGCAAGGCTCTCCACCACAACACATGAGAGACAAGGGACAAACATCCAAGGCAGGACTCGAATACGCGATCTTTTGGACCGAAACGCTGAGTCCGTACACGCTCTTAGCCATCTCGGCCATCCAGGCCATCCTTTTGTATTTTTTAAAAAAATTATCACATAGAAATTTACTAGTAACTTAAGTAAGGCGTTGTGCATTCTTCTAATCAATAAATATTTACTTCTCGAATGTCACCCTCTTCGTTAATTACTAGGTTTTATATCATCTTCCAAACTTCGGTCAACTACTTTACTCCGTACACAAACAGGTATCTCCAATCATTACGGCAGCACCCCCTATACCTATATGATTCCATATTATGAACATTACTTTGAATCGCAGTAGCCAGCGATCGTAGATGGCAGCAAAAATGTATTTTTGGGCATATTTTAAAAGTGTTTAAGAATAAGATAATACGAAACTAATACGATTTTAAATAAAGACAGAACATATAAATACATTTAGCCCAGTTCATACCACACATAATACGGTAATGTTTTACAGAAACCCACTGAAAGAAAGTGATTATCAAAATCAGTTACACACTGGAAATAAAGGAAGATATGGAGTATAAATCCTGAGTAAAATGTTAATATAGCAATATAAAAATACCCACTATATTAAATATTAAATATTAATACTATTAATACTAATACTAATTATAATTACTATTATTATTGTTATTATTATTACTATTATTATTGTTTTATTTGCTGTTCTCTAATACCTGTTTACTTCATGTCACGTATATTCCAGTTTTGTTTCAGAGATTTATCTTCACCAAAAACACTCTAAGCTAAGAGAAGGATAAGAGGTTTTTGTATGGGCAACACTTGTTTGAAAGAATAACTTCTCGTCACTATTGACTTATCGCCTAATTTGTCTAAATAAACCAGTTCCAAACCCCTGAGAGTTTTGTGTCGACACCTCCCTCCCCTTTTCTAGCCTACGGAACCGTTAGTAACTGTTCAAAACGTCTCGTAATTTCAGCAATAATAAAGCGATATGGACAAATGAACTACATTTTTTATTTCGGGGTTTGATCACCGTTATATTGATTTTCCTTTAGATAATTTATGTAGTGTCAAAAGTATCTTAATAGACCAATAAAAGTTATTTAGTGCTGGACTAAGGGCAGGTAAGGCCGTCCCAGTATCTTCTATGACGAGTTCATTAATTTTATAAATGGGGGACCGGGAAGTAATTTTCAAATTAAATACTTCGAACTATCGATTCCCTATATTACACTAATAAAAACAACTATGAAGTTACAACCCACGAGTATTTCATCAATAAATAGACACAAAAAATTCCAATCTCATCTGAATCAAGTTCAATAGGCAAACCTTTAAAAAAGATTATAAAGCTATTCTTGCTTCGAACAAATTATTTTTGAACTCACCTTGTAGCATCGACAAGATAATTCGGTTTCCAGGTAGTAACCCACAATAAACAACTTGTGGTGCAGTAAATACGTATGCATAAAAAATAGAAGGCAAGGGAGAAAATACAGAAAATATATATCAATAAAAATATGGATCAACTTCAAAATGAAATGTAGTATACTTACAATAAATACATTTTGCGAGTAAAGAAGTAAGAAATTGCTAGTTGATAGCTGGTTTGTAATATCGTATGGTTCATTACTAGCTGTTCTAATTTAATTGGAACCATTAACTTCTCAAAGTCTCCCTTGATAAAAAGGTGTTTTAATTTATTCTGAAACTATTCCTTAGGTGTAGGGAAATGTGGGGGAAAGTGTAACCGTTAAGCTTGAAGCAATAATACACTGTACATTTTGTTCTCAAAACTTACTCAAATACATACTTCAAAATTTCTTCTATAACTTCTGCTATAGCCCAGAAGTCTATACTGTTTGCAGTAAAACTGGTTACTTTTTATAATTTTTAATGAGTATGCATTTTTTCCACTCGGTCCCGCTCTTCAGGCACAGTGAAACAAATCTAAATACACAATAATGTTTACTGCTTAAACAAATATTGGTAAATAATGTAAATAAGAATCATATACTAAGGTAATGAATATGTACTTTATCTAGGCGTACATTTCTACGTTTTTTGTCGTTTTCGGTTTTATGATGTGGGTCACTTAGCGGAAACTGTAAGATCTCTCAAGAAAATAATTTTATGATGGCACTTTTTCCATTTAAGCTCGTAAATGCTTGTTTACAAACTCCTCTGTCAACACAGTATTTCAGCGAACAATAACGAAAATTACTGGCACTTTGGTTACTGTTCCCCTCACTTCTGGCTCTTTGGTTAACTACCTGGACAGATTCTGTTCTTTCATTCATCAAAGAGAAGGAGCTGCCTGATTTAAAGTCAAATGATCTCGTATTGTACTGGTTTAAGTCTCAACATGTAATTACACAACTTCTGTACTAAGTTTTGTAAAAAAAATAAAAGTTACCAATTTTGAACTTGCACTGTTTTTCCATTCAGCCATTCAATTCAAAAGTGAATTCCAAATATTTTATAATTTTTCTTATGGAAAACGAGGCAAATCTTTATTACATTGTTACATGTAAACAATGTTATCGGCTGAAATGTCTATAAATATAATTGTGCAATTTTTGCACCATTGAAGTCAACTATCTTTAGAACAGCAATTTATATGTTTATGTTATCTCATTATATTACTACCATTATAATGATTTCCAAAGTCTCACGTTCACAACACTTTCCCACAAACAAACGAAAATAGGATACAACACCTTCAGCAAAATTTAATTATTTTAGCATGTTTACTACTGTCAGAGTGTTTGTCGGTACATTTGTGTGTCCCTCTTACCGTCTAAAGCAAAGCAAAGCACACCAGTACGTCTAAAGCACGTCATCTAATAACGTTAATGTGACCCCACTTTACATAATGAAGGTAAATCTGTTGAAGAGATTGAAAATTTAATTATAAATCTTGAACGAGCAAGTGAAGAGCATTTCAGACGCCCAAAAATGCCAAGGTTCGTAATAATCTATATAATCATACTACTTTGGTATACTTTAGTGAACTCTAGTTAATTTGCTATTTGCACCTTTCCGACAAGTTCTCAGGGAAATAGAAAATATCTCATAATATTAGAGAACAACTTAAGGGAGAACATAAATATACCGTTAACTCTCAAGGAAGCTATTTTTTTATATATATTTTTATAAAATATTGACAGTAAATTGACAGATCGTTTTCTAGCAGTAAATATTTAATTATTATTGGTATGTGTTTATCAATTTCTCTGGATCACCAGATTCGGAGATTAGCTTTTGTAATATTTATTTTAGTAAAAGAAGAGACTATTTTTGAGATACTATGACAGGTTCAAATATTGAAAATATGAGTTAAAGGCGTTAACGCGCTTTCCACGTATCAACTTACTTTCTTTTTTGTAAACGAAGAAAGCAATAAGCTTGTTAAATCATAACTTGATGCGCTATTGGTAATGAAATACTATTAGTCAAACACATTTATGGTGATTATGATTGCATGTCCAGTTATTTGGACGTATAAAAATGACATCGAATTTTTATCGTGTCAATACAACTGAATATAAAAAACAAGTGGTGCTACAGAATGGCGCAGACTTTCCCGTATTAGTTTTCAATTCCTTTTGGTCTCAGCTAGCTATTCGGACTTGCCCCATACTCTTGCCAGCTGCCATCAATCGCCGACTAAAGTACATTTTTTTTAAATGTCTTAATTTATCAGTTTCGAAATAGCAAAACGTAAATATTATTTTAAAAACATTAAATAACAGTAAAACTTCGTCCTAAATGTTTCAAAACTCAAACATTTTCTGTAAAAAAGAACTTCAAATTTCAAATTTATAGTAGCGCTTAAACGCCATTTTCTTGATGTTTAAGCGTTACGGTAAATTCGAAATTTGAAGCTCTTTTTCACATATAATTTTTGAGTTTTCTAAAATCTTCTTTTGAAGTCATTTAAAGCACATTAACTGACAAATACAACAGAGTTTACAAATTCCTAGAAATTTGAATATTTATGGCCTGAGAGCTCTTCCAAAAAAATGGAAAAAAGTTTGAAAAAATGGAGCCATTAATGAGAAAATGGCGATTGAACGTTTCTGAAAATTCGGAATTTTGAGCTAGTTTTCACTGAAAACTGTTGAATTTTCGAACTGTATTTCACATTATTTAAAGCTCATGTATTCATAAATATAATAATGAGAACAAATCGGCACTAATGTAAATATAAACAACGTGAGAGATAAGTTAAAAAATTACATTTTCGTAAATATTGAAAAACAATCAATAGAGTAAAATCGGTTATGTCATACTATAGAGTACATTTAGCACTATCCATACTTAGAGTTTAAAGAAAAAATTGAAGAAAATCTTGTTTTCCTTTTTTTAATTGCTAATATTGCACAAAATCATTAAAATTTTTAATAAATGTAAATGACCTTAATTAAAGAACTGACAATGGAGAACAAATATTATTTAAAAGAAAATTCTCTGTCTTCAATTTTGTAGTAGGAATACGCCACAAAAAAATCAAAATTATGCAATTTTCGAAAATTCAGAGACAGTGAAAATCTTATCTTTGCCATCTTTATAGGTGTACTTTATTCTTACAAGAAATTTAAAGAAAAAAATTGGAGCCGTTTTTGAGAATATTTAGAAAGTGTTCGTGGTTCTTCATAAAATGTACCCCTTAATTCTGAAGAAAGTTTTGCAAAATCGCAGCGCCCTGAATGGAACTAGATTGACTGGGTAATATTCATTTTGAAAAAACTCGTACGTATGGTTTAGGCGCTAGTGGTGTTCACAGACTGACAGACGGACAGACGTTTTGCCGGTAATTGGTTTTTCCGTATCAAGATCCTACAAAACAGGGATTCTGACTACCCCACGTGTTAAAAGATTTTTTTCTTATTTTAGCAATTAGATTTATCCACTTTTTTGGTATCATGTCTCGGCAATGACTTTTTTAAGCCGAAACTCAGCCGTTTTTTCGCGCAGAATTACATAACTTTCCGTATACTACGTATATACGTATCCGTATGTAGACGGGAACGTAAAAAATACAATATAGTACACTGTAGTTAAGTGAACATTGAACCTCATATCTTTAAAACGTGTTTTCGCTACTAAAAAGTCACCATATTTTAGAATTCACCATTTGCCTGAAATCAATTATGCCTTGCAAACAATTATCAATTAACAGCCCCTTTTTGCAATCAATCAGTGAACATCGAACCTTGTATCTGTAAAACATATTCTCGCTTTCTAAAACTATCACCATTTTTTAGTACTCGTCTTTACGAAAATCATTCCTTGTCTGAAAAGAACTACTGAACCTCGTATCTTTAAAACATGATCTTGCTCCTACATACGAATACAGGACAGTACTACATACTCGTACAGTCTCCATTTTTAGCACTTGTCCTTACCGGTAATTACTCTGTCCGTCAGTACGAGTAAGTAAACCTTATGGGAACATCGAACCAAGAACCATTAAACCTCTTTAAAACATGCACTCGCTCCTTAAAACAGTTACTACGTTTCGTATTAGTCCTTACCAGTAATAATTCTATCCGTTTGTAAGTATACCTTAAGTGAACATCGACTCTTAAAACATGTTCTCGCTTCTCAAGGCAACTTCACACATTTGGCATTCGCCGAACAGCGAGCTATTGCTCGCCCAATCCCGAACAGCTGATGTGTTTGGCAACTGTTCGCCATATAAAGCGTCCTATAAAGACCGACACGACGTGGGTAAGGCGAAGACCGAATGTTCGGCGCTCGGCGAATCGCAAGCCACCCGTCCGCACTTCTCGGAAATCGGCGAGCGGTTGCTCGGGATTCGCCGAATGCCGAATGCCGCCGAATGTCGTGTAGCCGACTTAAAAGCATTTACTAGGCTGTCAGGGTGACGCCGCGTCTGGCGAAGGTGCTAACGTTTCGGTCGCCATTCTGCGACCTTCATCAGGCCGCATTACGCATTACGTCCTGAGGAAGGTCGCAGAATGGCGACCGAAACGTCGGCACCTTCGCCATGGACGCGGCGTCACCCGGACAGCCTATTAAATTCTGACTCCGGCCGCGGAAGCCTACGCTCTGACTTAAAAGTAGTCACCATTTTTAAAATTCACCCTTGCGGGAAACCAATCTACCCGTCCTTCGCCTCGCTCTCTTTCCTCCAGAGTACGACCGTCGAGCGTTGTGGTGGTGATGCTACTGCTGGGGCCGTGCTGCATCGTGGCTCGCGGCCCGCGCAGCGCTCTGCTGCCGCAGGGGCCGTCCGCCGCGGCGGAGCGCGCGCTGGGCGCCCGGCTGCGGCGGCTGCTGTCTCCAGTTCTGGCGCGCGCCCACCCGCTCGTCCTGGTGCTGCGCCGCCTCCGCTCCGCCCCCGGCGCCGCCCCCGAGGCCCTGGCCCGCTTGCAGCCGCCCGCGCCCACGCTTCTGCTCGACCCGGCTGACCTTCGGCCGGTATGACACTGGGAAAGATCTTCGTCAAAGATTTTTTTATAAAAAGAAAGTGTAATATAATAGCTCATGGTTTACAAAAGATTTCTTTTATAAAATTTCTTTGATGAAATGTATTCCGAAACTTCCAAGTTTTATCATAGTATATGTATTTCCACAGAAGCGCGGTACCGCGTTGAATGTCCTGACGTGTTGCACAGTGACTCTAGCGATCCGCGTGGCACCATAGGAACACTGCGCTCCTTTGCATTCGTAAAACAGCATCGTTCTGCTAAATCTGACCAACAATAAGATAATTTTTTGTATATTTCAATATCCTTATGCATATAACTAAAACAACATGTGGAGTATAAGATTTGAACAATTTTTAAGGAAATAAATTATTTAAATCTATTGAGTGTTGTTCATTGGAAGTGAATAGTGGAACCATGAATAAGAACAAGTATTTCTTTACTTTTCATGAAATATCTACAAATGTTAGAAATCTAAATAGTAAATACGGGTATCAAATATGCACCACTACATGTCAAATGTAAGGTTAAAACTTTGAATCAATGAAATGTTACGTGTTATTTAATGACTTGTCCTTGAAATCCTAGGAATATAAAACGACGAGGTCAAGAAATGATACGAATTACTTTCAAACTTTTTTAACTACCTCTTTGTAAAATCAATTTCACAAACTAATCTGTATACTTCGGTAGCAGTTATGCATACTTTTAGTTTGTCTCCATCAAGATCGCTAGCTGTATGCCCACGCATCCCTAACTAACCAAAAATCGGCGATGCACTACTGTATAATACGTATACTGTGGTTTTATCATATTCGATAAAATGGCGTCTGAGAAGTACACGCAGCTTCAAAGAAAGTTTTAATTGCAGAGTATGAGCAATTGAAATGTTTATATAATAATGTCCATCTGGACTAACAAGATAAAACCAAACGAATTTATTCCTATAACAATTTCCCGTGAAGTGGAAAATGTGGGGTTTGTGAAAGTGTAAAAAAGTGGAAAATATCCAATTTCGAAAGAAGAAAGACAGCACGAAAGACGCCAAAGAAAATTAAATGTTTCCTCATCCATCATCATATAATTAAAATATGTCTTCGGGTCTTCACTTCGAAGTTCTTTCATTAAAATATGATTGTTGTTCACGACGTGCGACCCACTGCCACACCTACAAACGTTTCTTCTTTACGGTTTCTTCTTCAGTATTAAACGTAGGTGGGTTATGATCCATCATAAAGTAGCATAAAGGACATGATTTTTGAGTCATCCGTCTTTAATCGTAAGCAAAACTATATTAATTTTTTTTCCTGCGGCTTTTTCCAGCTTTAAAGGATGCCGATTTCTGCTATCCGTGCCGGGTACCCACTGTGTCCCTCATGGGGACCTTTTACACTACACCTATTTTACATATGCAGACTCCTCAGTCTTTGGGCTGAGGTCAGCGGTCACAAAGCCTTTCGCGACAACACATATACATGAAAGACAAAGGACAAACAACCATGCCCACGGCGAGACTCAAACCCACGATCCTTCAGACTGAGACGCTGAGTCGGTCTCTAGCCATCCAAGTCGGCAGCAAAACCACATAAACTATTGGACGAAAAGTAATACATTCTTCAAATCCCTTGTCCAAAGTTCCCTTTGAGTTCTTGGCTGTCCGGGTGAAGCCTCGTCGTTGGCTGAGAGGCCAACTTTGGCCTCACAGCCAACGACACGGCATCAGCCGGACAGCGAAGTACTCATGAACTCGAGCCACGGAATCTTACGTGTTACGTTCCCTTTGTCAAAATTCAAAGATTTCCACACAGTTGTTGGTCAAAGACATGTCAACTATCTTTTACAGTACAATACCCGCCTTCGGCCTCTGCCGGCCGCCGGCGCCGTCGTGATGCTGCTGGACGAAGAGCAACGCGCCGCCGGAGCCCTCGAAGCCACGCTGCCGGCCCTGCGCGCTAGCCCGCTCTGGGACCCCTCGGCCGACTGCGTCTTCGTGCTGCCCGCCAGCGCGCTCACTCGACGCCACAAGGCCAGTTTGAAGGACCTCTTCAGCAGGCACGATTTCACGAAAGCCACGGTCCTTGCGTGGGACGAAAGCTCGCACACGCTAACGCAGGTTACGCTCTTTCTCCAATTTCAGGGAAGTCGTGTCGTGGAATCGATTAGCTGTTCCACTAAACATTCTAAAGAAGTGTTTTCTAAAACAGTAGCCCATATGCCTTCGCCTAGTGACTTCCTAATGCGCCTCATGTCGGAAAGTATTCCTGAGATGAGAGGAGCAACCTGCGTCGAAGTCAAAAGTAGGATTCTAGGAGAACGCCTTCCTAACGGAACTTACACAGGTTCCTTGGCCGATTTGATGAACGGGCGTCTGCAGTTGTCTACTGTTACAGTCATACCTCGCCTCGAGTGGATTCGCGAAGTCCATTTTATTCAGCCGCATTTGATTGACGCTTTGGTCGTCGTTGTTCCCAAAGCCCGCAAGATTCCCTTTGTCTTAGGACTCTTGTATGTCTTCGATGGTGCAACGTGGGGGGCAGTTGCAGCTTATTCGGTCGGTCTCGTGACTGTGAGATCTCTAGTCATGACGATAGACAGAGGTCATTTTCGAATTTCCTTTGCGTTAGCGGCGAGTGTTTTCACATTAGAAACTGCAATGACGGGCGTATTCAGGGATCGGCGTTTTCGACTTCTTTGGGTGTCGTTTTCTCTGGTGACCCTGGTAATGCTTTCCGCGTTCTCTGGTTCCATTACCAGTCAATTAACAGTCCCCAGATATTTTAACGACATTGACACTCTAGAAGAGGTGAATATGAAAATGAATTATGTATACATTTATCACTCTTTTGGCACAACATTACCAAAACCTGAGGAGACGGACGTAATGTTCAGACTTTTGAATAAAGTAATACTACTATATTCTACTAGCGAGTATTCAAACGTCCTGAAGGAAATTATAAGGGGAAGAAATATTGCAGCCATGTTAACTCAGACCACCTACGAAATTCTCTTGGATCTTCCCTCATTTACGAGAGAAGGTCGACCGCTTTTGCACAGTGTCATGGAACGTGTGATAAATCCCGCTTTGCTTTGCAGCATGACTCGTGTCGGGTCTCCTCTCGTTCGAAAATTCGATTATGTGGTTTTGAGAACGAGGGAATGTGGATTATGGGACAAATACCAGCGCGATTTCGTGATGAATGTGCGTGCTTTAGAAAGAGCAGGGCATAACACAAATACCTTTCTCTGGGATACATGTTTAAGTATGGAGCACCTAGGAGACACCTTCAGCGTTTTGGTACTTGCACTTCTTGCTACAGCGTGTGTGTTTGCAATAGAGATCTTGCAAGTAAAATTTAAAAAGTCGAAGCTGAAGAGATAAGCTAAATTAGTACACTTTAATGAGTGTGCTGTTTCCAAACGGTTCAAATGACATAATTTAAATGGTTCGCCAATTGTCATTAAAACATTAACGAGTTTATATGAAATGTTTTTCTTTATTACCTCAAAAATGGAGATAAGTCTAATAATATTAAATGATATTTGCCTCTTATCCCTTATCACATGACACGTTCAGGAATCTACTTACTTCCGCGAGAACATGACAAACAACACGGACTCGCCAGAGGAATGACAACGAATTAATGACTTCAACCCTTTAAGGCGAAACTGATGCTTCACTACATTATGTGTAAGTCCATGACGAGACTCCTTCTTGAAACCTACAAGATTAACATAAATTATCCTTGAGTCTGCCCAATGCAAAATTTTTACTGCGTTTATGGAAAAATACGTGTTTGCTTCTTTCAGAATTAAAGCGCGTGATACTCATTTAAACTACGAAACAGAATGCCAGCAATCCGCCCCCCCACCCCCGTTCAATATTCGCTTTCGTTGACCGATCTCTCGACGTCCGAAATGAACTCTCGACCGGGAGTACGAAAAGGGGTACGACTCATTTTTTTTCTAGATGCTTCTACAATATTCCGCAGCTAAAATACTCTCGACTCGTTGTTCTAGCAGATTAAGTACTCAAACACTCAATTTAGCACATTTTTGTAGGAATTCAAAAAGTTCAAATCTGAAAAAATACTCGTATGTCTTATAAGTTGCGCCGACAGGTACTCAGCCCTTGCGAGATATACCAATGGATACGTGTTTGAGTGCATAATTTGTAGATTTTAAATTTCTCAATGACTGCATTCTTGATATGATTTTTAAATTCCTGGAAGGTCCAATGATGTTTAAGGAAAAAAGTATAACAAACTTTACTACATTTTTACATCTATAAAAAATCTTTAAAAAATGATTTAAAAACTATAAAAATGTAGTCTATAAAAAACGCAAAAATGAATTAAAATGTAAAAATTGTTTAATAAAGTTTTTTATACTGTATGCCTTAAAAAATCAATGGACCTTCCAAAACTTTAATGTGCAGAAATTCAGTGTGCCAGGAAAGTCTCTCTGCACCAAGGAGGATTAGGGGCTCCTATTAAAAATTGTATTTTTATTGGTAGCAGCTAGATCACTGGGAAACAAGTGATTGGGACAACACTTCCAGCATCGATTATGATTGTGCCGAATATCCAATGCATGTTTTCATTTGTTAAAAGCTGCAGTTCGTGCTACCAACATAATTTATTGTGCTAGCACTCTCACTAATCATTGGTGCCAGTGCGGAGAGACTTTACTAGCTAGACTATGTATGTGATGTAAGAAATAGATCAACTCAAGAATCGCAAAAATCGTTCACGGTTTTTGCTATATGCCCTCTCCTGTGGAACCATTATTAAGTGGAATACCCGTCACAGCGCATGCGGAGGCCACCTGACATGACGCCATAGAAATCGCCCTCTCACTTATCGTCTGGGCATCAACATAAGAAAACGTCTAGTCTACTCTTGGCAGCTGCTCTTGGCTGCTGTCTCCGCCGTCGACACGTTGGGCGACACCGGTGCTTAGGTTGATTGTTAAACAGTGACGGGCTTGCAAAGTAACACCCCCCCCCGTTTACATTGACCGACCCTCTCACGATATTGTGCTGTTAGGGTATGTATTGTGAATTTATAAAGTAATATATCTTAAGTTTCTTGAAGCTAGATTTTACTTTATTACATTTTTGATGTCCCAGAAAGCGTATAAATAAAAAAGTGAGTGTGTTCAATAATAAAATTATAGAGTTTTCATGATTTAAAATTAACACACCTTTTGCCTCCGTTACATGCTGTCATTGAATTAAATAGTTGCAGATATGAGTTCAAAATGTCTCGAAAATTAATACATGATAACAGAAATAAAGTGTCTGACTCTTTAATTATTTTAAAAAAGTGTTGTTATTTTAATATTCATGTCATAAGTGCCTCTGTCCTTAAGGGCCCTATTCAATAGCCTAGAACTGCCTATTGTTAATCAACCATTGTTGTTAAGCCCGAATGGCTAATCTAAATACTGGAGTAGCAGGTATGCTCCACATTTTATAAAAATACTTTTATTTTATGTAAAATACATCTGTTTGTCTGAAAAGGAATTTCGTAAATATCCTCAATCTTCAACCAAGATTGCCAAATAGGAGAGTCTTGAACGATGCGAACCAATGCTTCCACATCGATCGCACGTTGCTCTGTCACTAAAGAGAAAGAGTCTAATGGTGTCAAAAGGGCAGGAACGCTCGCGTTTAAGATGTTCTCGAAATAGTAAACCAAAATCTCCGGATGTACTGAAAACATTGATGAGGTTTTGGATGCCAACGGTGCACATTAGCGCTCAGTCTCTGCCTACTAGTGTGTATGTGTGTGTGTGTGTGTGTGAGAGAGAGAGAGAGAGAGAGAGAGAGAGAGAGAGAGAGAGAGAGAGAGAGAGAGAGAGAAAGAAACAGAGAGACGCTTGTTTCAAAAAAGGTACCAAATCCTACTTAAAAAAAGGTTACAGTAGAGCAAATATATCATGGCATATTTTAAGTTACTCCATATTTTATTCCAAAGGTAAAAGGATTTTAATTTTGTATTTGATATTTTTTAGCAAAAAAAGTAGAAAATGTATACAGATATACATTATGACAATTGACTAAGTAAATATTAATATTGGTGTTTATATAGCAGTATAATTAGCCTCTCCACAAAATTTAAATTATTGAGAATTAAAAAATAATGAATTATTACATTATGTTGGGTATTATTAAGTTACATTAGGTATTATTTTCATTCAGCTCATTATACATCAATGTAAACAGAATCTTCAGCATGATTAACTATATTTTCTTCTACCACTGCTGTTCATTCTGTTTAAAATTAAAAGTTCTAGAGGTTTATGTGTAATTATCAGTGAAGATATTAAAAACCAAATTGTTTGTAACATATTTTATTGTTTTGTATGAATTTAATTCAAATCTATATTTTTGAATTATGTTGAAAGAGTGCGCTCTTTTATAACATCTCAGAAATAAATATTTGTATCAAATACAACAGTCGTTATTGGCTGATGTTTTAAAATATCAAGCGAAGACGAACCAAGTTACGACAGGTGGAGAGGGCACATAACCCAGTATTTTACATTTTAAACATTGATGGATGCGTGTTATCTATTAATACGTATATATTAATGCGCGTAGTGTATTAATAGGTGTTATCTATTATGCGTATAAATATTTATTAGTAAGACGTGAATAAAAACAACGAAATACACTACGAGGCAAAGCAAAGAAGAGTGAAAAAATGTGTACATTACTCACGTATTTGAATCACAGCAATAACAATGCCAATGTCGATAACATATCATGAGGATACATGAATGGCAGTAAAGTGATGTATCAGAGCTGACGTGATCTCGTTTTATTTCGAGCATCACGTCCATTTAGCCTGCAACGACAACTACGATGGGTTTCTATCCTTCTTTGATGATTCGCACCAACCTCGCCCCCAGTGTTCGAAGCACCTCCAGTCCTCATTACGGGAAAACAGACTTCGCCGAGAGTCCTCGTAATCTCCATCCTCTTCTTCCTCTCTTCCGCCCTTCATCACGGGAGCGAGAACTCGGAGGGGAAAGAGAGTCGGCGCAAAGAAAGGGCGGGAGTGAAGACCGGACGGCATTTCGGTTACGTAACCCTACACGGGGAGCAGTATGTGTTGAAAAATAACGAGCATTTCAAGCTCTTCGTTATTTAACCTTACTTTTAAAGAATTTTTATTGAATCGCTAATATGAGCAACGTAATACGAGGCTTTTGCCAATCAGTAACCAAATGCGACTTCCGAAGCACTACGTCTTCGGTTTAAAACAGTACTCTCAAACAACGAGTCACAAACAAGAGCCATTTCAATGGTACAATTCACGACGTAAAAGGTTTAGAAAAGGTATAGCGAACCAACCGTCAACTTTAGTTCAATGCAGAAATGAACTGTCTGTGAGAAACTTCACCTACCACTATACTGACGATTCTAAGAACAAAATTAAGGTAGTCTTGGCATTTACAAAAAAGTTTTATAAACGTTTCGATATAATTTCAAAAAAATAAAATAAAAGTTTAATGTGAATAACTATATTTTACAACATTAAATTATTTTCTGAACGAAACTGTCAATTTAAATTAACTTCATTTTAGGTTCAGTATTACTCGTATAAGCTCGTATAAGCCCCATCGATAAACTGCGTTTTAGTTATAAATATGCTATAGAGCAATAAAGGCAACATTTTCCAATAACAAGAGGGTATATGTAAATGAAAGAGGGCAATGCACTGGCCGTCTTTATGACGTGAAGACAGGCGTCTCTCAGAGTGGAATAGACCCTTTACAAATTAAAGGTGCTTGTCAGGCAGTTGTTTGACTCGGGAATTACTCGTACATGTGTACTCAAGCTAATACATAAATGACAGCCGAGACTGGGCAAGGCATTATCTGAACTGTTTTCATATACTTTTGATTTGACTGAATGAAATTTCTCTGTCCACAGTATCGAAATAATATCTTATTATTGTACAATATTGAATTACACAATAAATTAGTGGAACGATTTCCAGTACATTAATAAATACATGTTGACATCAACTTTCTAGTATGAATACTTCATACCTACTATAGTCAAATGAAATGCAGTGTAAACAAAATAATTGTTACCATCACCCAATAACGTCTCAAAGGACTTGCTGGAGGTCGTGATACGTTTCTCAAAGTGGAATCAACAGATGAAAGAAGTCGTAACAATCTTTCACAATATATTTTGTCAGTCTTAGAAACAAACGTCATCAGCATAATAAGACAAAGACATTCAGGAATGAATGTCATAAGAAGACACACTGGCCAACTTGAAAAAGTTTTAATTTCCAGCAAAAATAATTTGCATTAAGGAAACGTTTAGAACTCACAGAAAATATGTGTCATAGCACTCCATGTAAATGCCGGAAAACTGTAAACCTATCGGATGGCGTAGAATGTTGAGAGGCTATTTCAATGTGTATGGGAGAATCTCCAGAGCCTTCGTCGTACACATTAGGGGCCAGAGCCCTCAAAAGGCTAGAGATAGCAGTTAATTCTCACCGTTAATCATCAAAATGATATGTAATACTACACGACATGAAGGTACGCAAAAGCGATGATCGCGCTGTCCAGTTTTACAAACTCTGAAAAAAATTGTTTCTGTCTTCCGAAAATAAGCGATTGAGTAAACCCACAAAATACTCAATCAACCTTCGGTCCGAACGTGTTTAAAATGTTTAAAGAACATGTTAAAAATTTAAGTGAGGATAAGTAAAAGTAAAATTAAAGGGATGGGATTTTAGAGGACGATGAATTAGAGAAGGGTAGTAATGAAGAGAAAGATTGTAAATAGGGGGACGCAACAGTATACTGATAGTATTTCGTCAAAATGGAAATAATTTTTAAAGTTTAGGATGTAACCTTTGAACAGTGAATAAGATAGATTAAAACGACGGTGACTACACAATATATATTAAAAATAATAACAAAGATATAACAGTAGTTTACGTAGCAAGAGCGCGAGACAGCTGAGTCACCCACGAGTAAAGTTGACCTCGCGACCGTTTCTAAGAATCACCTCGAGCCCGTGTTGCGTATTCTCCTTTTTAACACACCGCGAGCGAAACGCAATGCGTCAAGTAAATGACTATATATAAAATATCAAATAACTAGAAATATCTAACTTATTCCAAAGTAAATGGATTCCAGTCAGTGTCGTAACACTAATGTTAGTCAATATCGTCAAGAAGAAAGACAGTTGCGAATCGATTCAAATGTTTTGCACGCACTTTGCAATATTTCGCACACTGAGAGAAAATGAGCTTTTTCTCCCACGGAAAACAAGCACGAGAAGCCGTGTTTCGCACACGGTGAGTTAAAAAAAATAATTTAGTGACAAGAATTAAGCGTCCATCATTTCATAGTCATTGCAACAGTAGTAACAGTAACAATGTATAATAATAATAATAATAATAATAATAACAATAATAATAACAATAATAATAATAATAATAATAATAATAATAACAACAGTATAATATAATAATAGAAAGAATGGTAGAATACGAGTGATCCTGGAGAAGTGTAATTCATCAAATGTGATTTTTCTTGTACAATAATATATTATATTATGTTTGATTAAATGTACTTCTAAACTTATGATTTGATTTATACTCTATTGCATTTTTACTAATTTACCCGTCCGAGAACTATCGCATGTAAAACTTCACCCTCTTCCCTATCCTTCCATTTCTATATTAAGAGGGAAATTGCTATCGAAACGTGTTTATTGCTTTAAAAAATGTATAAAGGTAACTTCCAAAGTACTTACTGAATATCAAATAAAAATAAAAAACAATATAATTGTTATTTGAAAAAAAATTTTCAATAAAGATTTATTCAGTATTATAGACAAATGACATTGGAACAATTCACAACACTTCCTTAAAAATAACATTTGAAGTAATTACACGATCTTCCTTGACAGTTTGCTTTTCGTTTTCCTTGATAGTCACAAACATATTATAAAGGCTTTTTACTCTTGAGAAAGGTACGTTATGTTGTCCATTCGAAACACAGGATCAGGCAAGTACAACCTTACTATTTGCAAATGTTGGAAATTGCAATGCAACGAAGTACCGGGAAGGGACTCTAATTTCTCGTTAGGTGGAAATTGGTATATTCGTAATATAATGTAATATAATATAAGGAAATCTAAATAACACCTACGATGGTGTGTGATTGAAAGTAAAATCGCCTTCTGTGAGACATTCGCGGATGTAGTGAAATGTATTTACATTATAATATTATTGGGTTTAGAAGTTGTTTTTATAATTTTATTCAGTTATTAGTTTGTCTTTAAATAGTATAACGCTTAATTGATAATTGTATTAGATGGGCGACAGTTTAAATTTTCAACACCAAGATTCAAGAACCGGAAATTCCCTGTTAACTTCAATATTCTTCGGGAAAATTTCTTTTCGACGTCATCGCAGTTTGTATCAACTCAACAAATTGTAAACACCGCAGAAAACGTCGTGCAACCAAATTTACTAATTCTTTGCAAAAAAATATCATATAGACATTTGAGAGACCTTAATCAATTAAAAGAATTACCATTTCGATTAAAATAGCAATCCCAAAAGAAAGTATTAAGTGAATAAGTTAAAATTCGTAAATGCAATGTCAAATTTTAAAAGAAAAACGTTAATAAATAAATGTAAATATTTTTAATGCAAAAAGGGCTGCTTTAATTAATAATTAGATTTCGAATACCAATCATTTTATTCTTTTAGGGAGAATAAATTTTCAGAGAATACGTCTGTACGAGTAGGGCCGTCGACTCACGTAAGTATTATTAAACAAAGTAAGAAATTTGAAGTAGGGCATTTATAGGAATTATAACAAAAATTAAATTGATTAAAGTCGAAATACATGCAAAAATAAAGATAATGATTCAAATTGACGGGCCAAATTGGGGCCACATAAATCACAAATAAGAAACCGTTTCAAACTGGCGTTCCCAACGTGGAATAGCGTACATATAAGTAAAATCGTTTTGAGTGAGTAAAGCTTAAAACGCTAAGTAAAAACGTTTCCATACTGTACATGAAATCCTGAAAAATACAAATGTTTTAGCCTAAAAACTTAACACCCCTTTATCTCAAAACCTTAAAAATTCAGCGTATCTGGCTCTTGCATGCACTCAGAATTCGGTGAACTCGTACTTAAGATATGCAACACGCATACCTTCAGTACAAGCAAAGCTTCGATGTAGGAAGTATTGAAATGTGGGTTATACCTGTTTATTATGTTAAAGGTTTGTGATGTGTGTGGTTGATGGTGATTATTTTGCCCGCAATGTGGAGCAACGGTGTTGTTGATGTGAGAGTTCGTAACGTAATATCGGATACATAAGACGTGTATGCATCAGTATTAATAAAAGGTCCATTAATATTAAATGAATTGTGTATCATATATCCAATTTATTATTATTATTATTATTATTATTATTATTATTATTATTATTATTATTATTATTATTACAATTTTAAGGAGGCGTAATTTATCATATTACCCTGAAGCATTGTCACATCAATTTAAAAAAGGGATAACGTGCTAGTGTTCGTATTTAATAGTAAATCACTGATGATGGACTCTTTTCTGAGGCGTTTTATTGTCCTCAATTTAGATCATTAAATGACAGCTCACATTAAAAGCAAATGTTTTAATTCGTGTTTTGTCTTCCGAAAGAAGCCGAAGCGTAACCCAAGTTCTTACGAGCAGCGCTACAACCCTCATCGAGCCTTGTGGCACGCCCAAAGCTTCCGTCGACGTCCCAACTCGCTCGGCCGTCTTCAGAGGCGCCTTCGCCCAAAGTGCGTTTGCGGCGCGCGTGGCAGCTGGCTCGCTTGATTAGTTGCCGAGTTTTTAACTAGTTGCCACCCCCGTCGCAGAAGGGTTGCGCGGTTTTCGCAGCTGTGCCCCCCCGTCGCCGCGACCGCCCCAAGCCCTTTCGCCGGCTGCTGCGGCGAGCAAAAAAGCGCACGGCCCTGTGCACTGCACTACTCCCCCCCCCCCCGGAGCGCAAGGAGAAAGAACCAACAAAAGCGACCGAGGAGACGTTTGTCGCTTCATTTTGGACGGCTGCGCTGCGCGACAGTCACAGCCCCCTGACAACCGAACTTTCCCGTTCGCCTTTTGTCCGCTCGGCGAAGGACACGGTTCGCAGCGGGTGCACTCTGGACCAACTGAAAAGTCGCGAGTTCGACCACACCACGAATGACGGATTTGCGAGGCGTGAGGATGAGCTGTGATGGTCTGTCATGGCTGGGGAGTCATTTTTAGATAAAAAGTCTTGATAGCATCCATGTAACTTTACACTGTGAATCTATTGTATTTGGGATATCCGTCTTTATTGGTTTATTCGATTGTGTTAGTAGATAATTGCAGTGTGATGATAAACCAGACATAATGTACTGTGGGGAGACGAAGAAATTTGCCATTGATTTCCTTATCAGAAACACACATGTAAACAAGAGTAGCTTTCTGTCGAGATCCCCTATCAATATACTCTTAAACATACGCCTACTGTGCCCAAAGAGTAAATTGTCCTCGAGTATCATAATTGCAGGTAAATAAATCTGACTGTCTCTAATTTTAAAAAATTTTCAGCTTGTAAATATTTTTTCAAGTTACTTGTAATTATTACTAAAACGCATCTCATATAAAATCAATTGTTGTTAGTCTGTACGAATCGATTTAACTCAAAAACAACTGAATCAATCAACATGAAATTTAAACTCATTATAGACATTACCCACATCACTAGCCTACTTTTTGTTTTACTTTGATATCCCTAACGGTGATTTTTTGTTGATCTCCCTCCCCCATTGCTCAGCTTATTACTCCTGTTATATAAAAGTGAATGCATATGTTTGTATGTGCCACAAAAATTTAGCACGTTTTAAGTGATTGTTCCTGAATGTGGCACGAATACTCTTGAGGGGCCAAAAATGAAAAACAGCATAATCGAGATTCAACACTATTACCTCAATTCTTTGTGTGTGTGTGTATGTGTGTGTGTGTGTGTATATATATATATATATATATATATATATATATATATATATATATATATATATATATTCAGTTAAGTGCAATCCACAAGCCATCAGGGCTTCGCGCTAGAGGGCAGAGCTGGAGGAATGGGAGGGGCGGAAGGAGCAGGCGGAGCGGAAGGACAGCAAGGAAGGGGCGAAACACAATAAGCGCGAGAGGAGTGGAAGGAAGGTAGAGCAGAGCGAAAAAGCGAGAGGAATGGAAGAAGAGAAAGAACAGTAAGAAGAGAACAGAGGTGGTGCGAAAGAGCAGGCCAAGTGGAAGGAATGGGCGTGGCGGAAACACAAAAGATGAAGGAGGTGAGGGAAATGAGTGGAAAGAAGAATCCTGATTTTTCGAAATAAATGACTTGAATTTTTTTCAAAAATTAAACTTTAATTTTGAGTATGTTTTCATATTTTTCTGAGGTTTTCTTAGTTTTCGTGTATATTAGCCCATAAGAACGTAGGTTACATGTTTCTCTTTATACTACTATAATTTTTGAAAATATGGACTGATACAATGTTTTCCGTGTGTCTAAAATTAGCCTTTTTTAGGTAGAATTTCATTTTTTTTCTTAAGGTTTAGAGTTTGCGCGTATTTTTGCTCATAAGAACGTAGATTAAATGATTATTTTTATGCAACTCCCATTTTTGGAAAATATGGGCTGGATCACTTTTTTTCTGAAACTTAAAATTACCCTTTCATTTTTTGTGCTTTTTTGTTGACTTACAATAACAAAAAGATGTATTTTCTAGTTACGCGTTGCTAGCTTTAGTCTAAAGCTAGCAACGCTCAGGATTCTGGGATATCCACAAGAAGCAAAAATTCGGGAATAGAGCAAATAATTGGCCTAAAATTAGCCTTTAATTTTGGATATGGTTTGGGTGAGTTTGGTTTTGGGTGTTGCTGGCTTTACTTGTATATGGCAGCGGAATAGGCTGGGCAGGAGGTGATGGTAGAACTGCCATGGGGTAGAAGACAGAGCGTGCGGCGGATATCGACAACGCATGATGAGCGGGAGGAACAGATCGAGCGAAAGGGGCTGAACAGGCATGGCGGATGTAGGCAGGACGGCTTTGGCAGGTCAGATCGGGGAAGGCGGGCAAAGCGTTCAAGGCGGGCGAGGCTGCTAAATTGACGACTGTGAGAAATAAATATCCGGGCTAATCCGGCTTATCAACTAGGTACATGGTACACAAGAACTGTGATCGCTTCCAGAACGTCTTTAAAGTGGGTAACACACGAGTCCTGCAGTTTTTAACACAAGATTCTGAACTACACTAAATTGTATATGAGATCAGCAATGCACAATAATAATAATAATAATAATAATAATAATAATAATATCTAATAATAAAGTAAAACAATAAGGAACGTTATTGTGTAAAACGTCTTTGCCAGACATTATTTTCTTTATCACGTAAGAAAATAATAACAAATTATATGGTGAATTAGAATATTATATTTTCAACATGTGCCATTATCTTCAAAACATGAAATCTCTCTGACTGATGAGTATTCTTTTCAGTGCAAGCAAGAACAAAATAATGATATCTTCGTGTATTGTGAGGCATTGTTAGAAGCAAAAAAGGGCCATGTATATTTCTTCAGCGACACTTCACTAACCATCTCTTTCACCTTTATCGTGTACGCCCATTATTCTGGTTTACTCCATCGCTTATTCAAACGCCAAATCGATGAGAAATTCGAAATCACTTTTATTGCGTTGTCACGCGAAGAAGGATTTATTGATTCGGTCGCAATTTACGGTGCGAATAAAAATCATATGCCTATACCATAAATATCAATCGTAAATATTGGCGGGAACACATAGCAAGCATTCATTTCAGTCGCTGCCAGCACGTGCACACAGGTGCGTTCTAAACCGGGCTGCAGATCCGGAGCGCAGGGGCACACTCACACTATTCAAGTCGTTTTTTCATCGTTTTGCGCCACAATCGTCGGTTGGCAAACGTTTTTTGCATGACCCTTTTGCTGTGTTTTCGTTTCCGGGACTGCTTACGTCGTAAATCATGTTGTTGGGCGCAAATAAATTAAATTTTTGAGAATCGAAATTTATCGGGCGGTCCTGTACAAGATATCGCTGTTTCTGCAATCTGCCAGCTGCTACAGATGTCGTTCTCAAAGACGATTGAAAAAATGCAATTAGGCAAAACAATTATAATGTTTCTGTCCAATATCTTATGGACTGTTTGTAATAATTTCTGTTTTAGTTACTTGTTAAACTTTACTCTCAATTTTAGAGTTCTTTTTAAGTTCTTCTAATAATTTTAAATAATTCTTCGTGTTTGCTGTTTTTTGTTGTTTTTGTTGTTTGTTTGTTTGTTTTTCAAAAAATCACAAATAATTGTTTTAACATCTCTCTTGTACATGTATTTACATTATGAACATTTCTTATACATATCGCCTTTGTTAATACAATTGTTTCGAATAATTTATCATGACGTTTCTTGAAATTCAAAAGTTTTGTGTGAAAATGAGCTTTATAATGCGCATTTTCAGAAACGCTCAAACGGCATTTTCTCACCAAAGACTCCAAATTTTTCTATGAAAATATTTGCTTATAGAAGCTGGTTTTACTCTTCTATTGTACAATGGTGGTGTTGATTGACATATCAAGACTTGATTTTTGACGACTCTAAAACTTCCACAGTCAAAACATTCACGAATTCTGGAAGGTAGTCTAAGAATGTAGTTTCTATTGAGAATTTCTAATATATCAAACCCAAATATTGAATAAAACGCTGATTAATATTAACACCAATGTTTGGAGTTTAAAGCAGCACAGCTGATGTGGAAAAAAACTACAATCGAATTCCTTGATCTAACATTCCCATCGTTCTATTGAAGACTCTACATAAAATAATTCAAAACAATATTCTCTCCTCTGTTATCAAATTTTAGAGTTATCACTGATCCAACCCAGCGTTTTCCCTTACACGTTCAAGTAAACAATGGCTTCTCTTCTACGTGAGGGAATTCAAAACCTGCTCTCCGCTCCTCTTCCGACCCTATGGAGTATTTTCCTCCCGCTCCCGTTAGCGTCGAATGTCCGGTCGCAGCGCGTCAGTGATTTGTCAGCAGGAAAGCTTCCTCTTCCGGCCGCTGCCGCCGCGCGGCGCCACGGGCTAAGTGCGGGCTGCAGCGCCTCGTGATGGATACGTCCCCTTTTTCAAAAACGCCCATAAATCACGGGAGGGCCTTCCTCCTGCCCTGGGTGCGGATGCTAATTTCTGTCTCTCCCTCCGAGTAACACGACTCTTCTAGAGCGCCCCTTCACACACACACACACACACACACACACACACACACACGAGCATTACCGTCGTGAACTACCCATTAAAATATGAATGATGCGAGAAATGAAAGTAGATATCGTGATTGAGCTCAGCCGCTCGACTATCGCGCCTGCCGAAAGGTGGCTCACCGAGAGTCGAAGTTCGTACTAGCTACATTAGCTTATGGCAACATGTACTACATCGACTCTTGCTGGAATGTCCTAGACTAAGAAACCCGACGCAATTTTCGGCACTAGCTCAATAGCTCGGTCGAGTTCAGCCGCTGGAGAAGAATTCCAGCAGCCGGTTGTTCTGACCGTTAGTTTTCTGTGGTTTCTCCGATCAATACGAAGCAAATGCCGGATCAGTACCCTAATCGACAGGCCACGGACCGCACGTGATCTTTCCTTAATCCTTCTCCTCGTCTCTCCCCCTAAACGCACACTCATTCACACATACATTTCTCGACCACACATTTTGGGAGACCAGTTGGGCGGTTAAAGCTTGCCCCACCTGGGGCGGTGCCCCGCTGGGGGAGATACCTGAACGTGGGAAAGCACGCAAGCCGGCATCTGTTCCGCGCCGGATCACTCGCTCGGATGGAGCAAGAACGCCGCCACCTCCAGGGATATAACATGCACAACGCATACGGAACTAATGGCCTTAACAGTTGACGCACCCAGAAAAAACAATCAATTTTCTGGTATCTTTAGTATATACTAGTTTTTCGGTATTGCACCACAGAACGTGATAATTTACGGTATGTGATAACGAAGTAATTTACTTCGTATAGGAATATGATTTTCCACATTTTCGGTATCAGGGACATTGAAAATGATTTTTTATGTCGAAAATTCACCGTTTCTTATTTCTGTCGAAAATTCACCGAAAATTCGCGGCAGCACTACACAACTTTCTCTATACTACATATGTAGTATGCAAGAAAATAAAAACATATTCGGTAAATTTCTCTTTCTTGCGATAAAACGTTTCATCTTATTTTGATGCATTTCATCTGATATCATCGTCCCACAAGTGCTATCAAGTCAAGCTGATTGTGAGTAAAACACGCGAGCACTTTCGACAAAACTGCCTAACATGTGGCTGTAATGGTTAGTCGATATTGTTTCCGAGAAGCGTTATTGGTGGCGCTGCTCGTGACCATAGTTGAGATGTGCTGAAACAGCTTCTGATTCGAGAAAGTATCAACGCAACAAGAACCTCTAAAAACGTAACTGCTTCATAAATATTTTTGAATTGCGCTGTTACGCCATTCGAATCAATGGTACAGCCGCTCAGCTCGAAACGGTCCAAACGGGGTACTTTCGAAACGCAAAGAAGTTGCTCTCATGAGTAAAGATTATGTCATTTTTTGAAACATTAGCCAGAGGGGATTATTTTTCGGATCATTCACTAGCATATAATTACAATAACATATGATTTTATATTCAACTTACATTTTCCTTTGTTTATATCTGACCGATGAAAACACGGTGGTCACTCGACATAGTAAGAAGATTGGAAATGCTATGGACCACAATAGCAGCAGACTGCCTAAAATGGAGAGGTAATTCACACACTCGACGAAGTTGATATATAAAAAAGATAACACAAATAAACAGGAACAGGCTCACAAAAATAATGAGCTCAAAGAAAAGCGACCTGTAAGTGAAGTGATAATGAAGTGATAATTATAAATGAACTAAAAGAATGGATCAGGGAGAAGTTAACATGAAAATAAGAGTAAAAATAGTAACTAACAAATCTAGCTTATTTTAAAGTACCTTACAATGAAAGAGGCTTTTGTCCTACTAAGGAATACGAACAGACTAATAATAATAATAATAATAATAATAATAATAATAATAATAATAATAATAATAATAATATCTCATATCACTTAATACTTTCAAGCAACTGATCTGTGAATGAAGGCTGGCAGAAAGGCAAGAGGTGAAAACTCCATAATTTAATTTACTCCTTATACTATAGTATAGGGAGGCAAAGTATTGGAATCTCTTGGAAGCTCGAATTTTCAATCGTTAAATACTTGTTTAATGGTTTAAGCTGTAACTGGGCACACACAGCATTAAGATACATTAGTTAGTTTCAAAGATGGTTAAGTTCGCTACAGATGGCGAAGACATTCGCGTAGTTTTGCACCCGAAAATATTCAATGTAAGGATGCGTGGACATATGACGCAAAACTGTCATATTAGAGGCTTTTGAGCACAAAATCGGTAAACACTTCACGAGTAATATCTAGTTGGGCCATTCTAAGGATCATTAAGATAATTGAAATAGGCCTTAACACGCGGGAAGGCAATATGTAGGCTATTTTCCGACAGAATGAAGCGTTGTCTCATTCAGCCAAAGACTTTGGATTATAGTAGGCATTCAGCGTGTTAGTTTTCATAGTATTATAAAAAATATGCGTTTTATAACGCTAAGAGGAGGAAAATTTCGACATGCCGTACATTCATACTAATTTTAGCATTGAAATTCATACCTGAAACTTTCCTGCTTAAAATGTAAATTTTCATAGTTTGTTTGATTGTTTGTTTTTCTTCTTATTTTAGACTACATTTATTATCTTGTTATTCAATGCATATTTATTTATTACTTATAAATGAATAAAGAGTTTAAATCACTGAATAACTTTCTGCATAAGCTGCATAATATTGGTTAATTTAAGAAAAGAGAGAACCTGTTTTCTCACTCTACAGCTTAGGAAACTATGTTCCTTCACATTCTTCTGTGAATGATTCTACATTGCATTAAATTCTTGTCTAGTTTGTACTTCAAAACTTAGTTGACGGTTTGTCTGTAATGTCAACAATACAATGATTTCCTAATGTCTATCTAATAAGTAAGACCACACATTCATAAAAAGTAAACATTGACCACCAAAACAACATTTTTCATTGCCGTTTCTATAGACGAGTTCGTTCCCACTACAGTTATTGAAGCGGATGTATTCAAGCCACACGTTCAGTTGATGTTGAATCACGATTGGAACAGAAGTTGCCTCGAGCTGTCGCTGTTCGCTGGCGCCGACGCTCACATCCACATCACTCGCGGGTAGTCATGTATATGCTCTCTGCCACATAATGCATGTTCATGTTTTTCGTATCTCGAGAAAGAAAGGAACTTTGAACAGTCAGTAGCCTTTTAAATTAGATATACCGCGGCGAAAGATGTGAGGCACAGTTTGTAACACCGCCTCGTCTCTATTTAATAGCTTCTTTTCCCACCTCACTTCAGCCTAGCACAAAAACGTACAAATAGTTTGTAATATTTTATGTAACGTTTTTGCCTGAAGTATCTCAGTGATATGGATCAAAACATGAATCGACTAGATATAACTAGAGCTGGAGAGCCTCGGTCGGGAGCGCTAGATATTCGAGGCAGAATGCGAGTATTCCCTGGCTAGTTATGAGAGAGAAAATACTTCTCTAAACTAATTCCCTTTTAAACAAATTTAAATGATCACGGCGCATTATACATTAAAACATAATACGTAATTTTTATATATCTCCGCTTATTCTTGACATTTTGGCATTATATCGATGTAAATTAGCAATATATTAATATTTTTAAACCAGCCTTTTCAACTGTGCTCAAGAATCTCAAATATTGGCTACTTTCTACTAGGCAATACCCACCTTGTTGAATATAATTTATCACGTTTTACACCTAATAAAATGTAAAAGTTTAATTCTATTAAAACTGTACCTATGTTTACAAACTGAATAAATATTTGTTGCCGACAAAACGCAGTAACGCTTATTTCCGTTCATTATAAAATAAAAATATTCATAAAATAAGGAACCGCAACCAATATAACTCACAAATGTTTATAGTCTCTTACAGTGAACGTATTTTCCAGCTGTAAATATAAAAGGAATATTTCATTATCGTGGTAAGATATTTATTCTCATTTCGATCGTTTCAAAACATACGTTCTGGCAATCATTCTCGTTTACTCTCTTCGTAGGTCAGGGGTCAGGGTACGAACTAGGTCTAGCTTCATGCTGCATTCTGAGAAAATGTAACGCAAAGTAATAAAAGTAACTTTGCTACGATGCGCGACAGATGCGCTATCTTCTTAGGCAGGCCAGATGAGATGAGATTAGAATATTTTTTTGGAATGTAATACGACTAATATGTGACAAATGTTTTGAAACATTAAGTAAAGTTTTAACAACAAAAAACAAACAAAAAATACACTCCCGGCCAAGAAAAGTGATTCACGACGATTCCATTCACACGTATCTGTAACATGTAGAACAGCGAGAGCGACGATTACGTACAGTAAGAAGTACTCGCATTGCCGCACAGACGCGCTCGACTATCTACCAACTGACGGTATTCGACAGAGGCCGCGTTGTGGAACTTCATAAGGCTGGTTGGTCGTATATGGCAATTGCCATGCACGCGGGCCATTCCGAAGTCTCAGAGGCGTAATGTTGGAATCAATGGGTACACGAGGGCACGCATGCATGTCGTGTAGACTCGGAAAGGAAATATAACCCTAACATGGGAAAGTCTGTGCCATTCTGTACCACCACGAAGTTTCAATTATGGTTCTTATAGTGTAAGTAGGATCTTGTGTTTGTCTGTATGGCCTAAAGGCCCCTTGCTCCAATTCCCAGTCTTCCTTTACCTCTGTCCTCAATTTTACTTCCACTATCTTGAGTCTAATTTCCTTGTGCAGGTTGACAAACAAATCTCCCTGTAATTTTCATAGTTGGCAGTGCTCCTCTTTTCATATAAAGGTACTATTGTATAGTACATAGTGCTCTTATCCATGTCCTTCCCGTTTTCCTGATATACTTTATCATATTTGGTGATATGCCATCTGGACCAACTGCCTTCCCAACTTGCATTCTTCTCATTTACAACTTTTCCTTTATAGAATCCTCCTCCACCTCTGTTCCTCTCCTGATGTCTCTCACTCACCAGGTTCGATTTGCCTTCCCCCCTATTTCCCAATTCCCAGTGGCTCATGGAGCCTTTGACTGTCACTCAACCCCCTCCAATCACCAGTGGCTGTCCTGTTATTTTCAATGAAGATGTTCTCATAATACTTCCAGTTTTTTTAGTTCCTCTATCTGTTCAGGCTTTAAGTTGTTATTTGGATCCCTTATGCTTCTGACATTTCTCCTGTTTCCCTCTTAATCCATTTACTACCTGCCAGAAGTCTTTCTTGTTCTTATGGTACTTTCCCTCCAATTCTGTTGCAAACATTTCCCATGTCTCCTCCCTTTGCCTTCTTCACTTTTAGTTTTGCTCTATTTCTATTTTCTATGTACTTTTTCCAATCTTCTTGCAGTCTTGAAACCATACATGCAGCATATGCTTTCTTCTTCTTCTTCTTTACCCATTCCTTTACCCTCTCTCCCCCTCCCCCCCCCCAAAGTCACAATTAGTTATTTCTTCACTTTACTGTGTTTACCAAGACTGGCCTCAAAAGAATCTACTCGGGTCTATTCAGACAAGATACATCCATCCGCCCATTCTAATTTTTGGGTACAAAACTGTGTGCATATCCATGCCACCTGCACCTATCTTCACCATGTACTACTATATCAGTACTAACAGACCAAAATCTTGAGATGTGTACAAGTTACAGCTCAAGCAGTATCCCTCCTGTACTACAATATAGAAAGGAGAAGTAATAAAATGGTACATACAAATACAATAATTTTATTTAATGAACATAATTTATTTTGCTATCAATGACAGAAGTTCTGAAAAATATTTTCATATTTCCTCAATGTGAGGGTGCAAATAAAAATGTACAACAAGATTTACAAAATCAATCATTATAAATACTGAACTAACACTGTAACAAGATAAATTAAGTATCCAGTACATCACATCACAATCCCAATGGACTGCAGATACACAAATAAATGCAACATGCATTCTCACCTAAATAGAGGAGAGTGTGATTTTGGCAGTGTTACAAATGAAGACTTCGTACCACATTCAAAGAACTAAATTAAAATTAATTGTGAAACTATTGTGAAAGTATTGAGAATAAGAATTCCTAAATGAATCTATGAACAATTTTCAGAGTAACAAACAGGTTCTCTTCATGCATTTCAGAATACATTTCAATAATAGTAACATGAACAGGCACCAAATTGAACTTCTAACCAGTTCTTATTTACTTAAAATGAGATTTTGAATATAAAACAGGTTTCATCAAAACATTTAATAAGGCACACAAGATTATCACGTACTCCTTTACCTCATAATATCATTTGATACACATGAAAAAAAAAATTCATGTGTAAGCATCTCTTTTAATCACATACTTCAAAAGTAACACAACCAGCACCATTCTTTCAAAAACTGCACCATAATCTATAAGAGTTAACTACTTTTGCAGTAGTACTAATAATGGATTTTGCTTAATCTATTTTTAAACAGTTGTCTGCAAATTAATCTACAGAGCTGGAATAAAAACTAACATGATCTAATGAAAGTGCATTAAGACAGTAAGTTCAAAATATTCTACAAAAAGTCTTTAATGAAACCTGCTTTTCTTACAATAAACAATTAAAAATTTAAATAATGAGATTAATGCATTGTATGAGTAGACTGATTATACTGCACAATAATTTCTCAGGATTCACAATTAATTTCACAAGTTGTCAAAGTAGGAGTTGTCAAGACCCTTCTTCCTTGATTTCGCATTTTGAATGCCAGTGAAACCTAAACAAATGCAATTTGTTAATAAAAATCAAATTTAGGAATGAAAAACACTATTAACATTGGAGACACAATCAAATAATCCCAAATAAATTATAGAGGGGAAAAATTAAATTTATTTAATGAGAACATCCAGGATTGCAATGTGACCGGTTTCATTACACACCTATTTTGCGACATGAACTCCACCGCCCTGAATCAGGTGTGCTATCCAACAATTTCTTTGCCAATTGTAACTCATTTACCCCTCCTGATATGTTTACTGTATTGGGAAGAGGAGACAATGACACCTGCAAATAACAAAACATTAACTACACCAAACACATATTCTCCCACTTTCTACAGACTGATGAATATATGTGTAATGTTAAATCAATTGTTGTGGTGAATTCAACACAGCCAAGTATTGATTCTTGGAAAGGACAGCATCCTCTGAAAACCGCTGGCCTGAATTCATTATTCTACACCAAAATACACAGGGGCATTGTTCATGGAACAAAAAGTGAAATTTCATGTGCAGATGCTCTGATAAGGAAGTCCAGACACTAGTTGCCAAAATAAAGGCAAAAAAAGGTATTAAAATTAGTGATGTAACAACAGCACAGCACTTTCTTTCTTTCTTGATCTGTATTAATTACACAATATTATAAGGTTACTTAACCCTCGTACCATATCTGCTTGTTTATATCAAGTACTATACCTGGGGTCTTTTTGGACCCCAAGCTTTAGTGTCAATTGGAAGTGGAAAACATGCATGTGTACGACAACCTGGTCTAAATAATTGATTTTATAAAAGAATACCTTTTTTAAGTTAATTTCAATAACCTAATATATATAATTGATTCATATTAAATATTTCATAAAAAGAATAACCTCCAGCATATGTACTCGTAGCCTCATTGTTGATTCATAATGTTCTAGAAATATTTACAAGATTTTGTAAAAGTTATTTTGAGATAAATAAAATGCAAGA
Organism: Gryllus bimaculatus; assembly: GCA_017312745.1. Lineage (NCBI taxonomy): Eukaryota > Metazoa > Arthropoda > Insecta > Orthoptera > Gryllidae > Gryllus > Gryllus bimaculatus. The sequence goes on from BOPP01000030.1 coordinate 5,850,236, forward strand.
CAAAAATTGATGGTATCAGACATATTTTTTTGAAGTTTGACAATTTGTTTGAAATGAGAATGGGAAAATAAAAGACCCTACCTTAGACACTTTCATATGGCACCTTTTGTGTAAAAGTATGAAAAAAAACGAATAACTCTCTAATACAATTTGGAAATTATGTGAAAATGCTTTGGTACCTTCTTAATAAGTGCACAAAGGCATATCTCGAAGACTGAAACTGTCCTGCAAATATTTAGGAAGATAATAACAAATTAATGATTGTGGGGTCCAAAAAGACCACAGATATGGTACAAGGGTTAAACCACCGAAAGAGTTTTCATTTTACTTTCTCACTACTGCTTAAGCAGTATAGGGAAAGTATTGTAATGTTGCTATACCAAGAATTGATTGATTACAAAACGTCTGTGTCGGCTTGTGGTCAACGCTAGAGCCTAAACCGTTCAGCCAATTTTTTTCCAAAATTGATAATCCCAAATTTCGTATTACATTTTCGTATTTATTAAATTGTCGGATAAAGTAAAGAATGCTTTAGGGAATAGTGCAAGTCTCATTTTTGTTGAAATACCCGATTTTTTGAATTCTTTCAGCACTGTCCTACAACTAAAATATTGAAGATCAAGATTAATTTTCCTTTACGATATCTATTCTTTAACAACAGATTTTAAAATAAGGGTATGTACTATTTTTTTTAAATCTGTTTAGTTCTTGCGAAATTTTGTGTGAAACATAGGATTTTTTAATTTTTTTTCTTTTCTGAAAACAGCACCAACTTTTTTTTTTAAATTTTCTTCTCTTGATGACAAAAAATATGGTGCTAGTCACATTTTTGGCCAACTCTGTATTTTCAAAAATTGCATGAAATTGTTGCTTTAAAAACACAAAATTGAAGATATAAATTTTTGTCTTAAAGTAAATCTCTCCTAAACAATCAGCTCTTTAAAAAATATCAGGAACTGTTTTCTTTTTTTTAACTAGTGGCGCTACAACAGCAAATACTTTCTTGCATTATTTGTAACTGCTTGCATTATTTCCATCACATGGCAAGCAAGGATAATTTCACACATAAATTGGACATTCAGAAATAAAAGCCATCCACCATATCACATCCACATATGCATTCAAAATGATATCATTACCTCATGCATATCTGTATACTTTACAACGTTAATAACCTTGAATATAGCATTTTATTCATGGAGAACATTGCAACACTAACATTAAATAATGAATACATTTTTCTTCGTAAACAAATATATTCATTTCTTTTGTAAATAATACACAATTAACATGTTTCTGAAATGCAAATTTGGCAAAAAAGTATTTTTTCAAACCAACTTTTGAGTGCTTATTACAGCTCAAGCAATCGAATTACAGAAGGAGTTTATTACACCAAATATGCTTAAAATTGACTTAAGAACTTGTTTTCAAAGTTTTGTTGTTTCCTCCCTGGACACCATGTATATACACATATGCATAAGGTAAGGATATCCTTCTTTCCAACACATACATAATGCGACATATTAGTTGGCCTTTAGTTCTGGATGATCAATTTAAATGTGAAATTATGTCTTTATCTTATCTGTATGTCTGTATGATGAGCTGCAAATAATACAAGCAGTTTACAAGAGAGTATGTGCTGTTGTAGCACCACTAGTTCGGGTTTAACATGCCACTCATGACACCCTCACACCACCAGCTGTGCAGCAAGAAAACAAAAATTTCCTTATGCTTTCAAAACAACAAAACCTTTTGAATTTGCATTTTTCACAAGGTGCAGCAATTTACACCTTTAATTTTCAAAAATTTCTGTGTAGGCTAACCATGCATAATATGTTGGTGTAACAAATTGGTGTAGTGTGTTTGATTGTTATTCATGTAATCGTTGCTTCAGGGTTAACTGCATTATTTGTGACTTCGAAGATGGAGAGAAAAAGAACCCGTCATGGTGAATAAAGGTAATATTTTCTGAATGAAATGAAATAATTATTTATTAACTCAAAGATTTCTGTGTATTATTCTCAATTTTAACGTGTGAATGTTATTAGCTGCTCACATCTACGATTATATGGAAATTATTTCTCTTACAATAGGAATGTTGCAAAAACAGAACTTGGGGCTCATAAAACACTTTTGCCTACATCAACATTTCTGTTTTCAAGAAACTTACTACTAACAAAATTTTGGCTACTAATAAAAATTTTGAAGTATAAGAAAATGCTGATAGTTTTATCGTATATTTTTGGTTTTCCTGACATTAGGGTAGACAGCAAAGGACAGTGCCGATGAAGATCTTGGTGGGACATACAACAATTTGCCAGGCAAACAGCTACCCGCACAAGGAGAACTGATGATAAGAATAAGAGTGATTACATACAAATATCTAAATGTTTTTACATCAGCAGCACAACAGCATGGCCACAAAATGAAAATGAAGCAAAATACAAATTAATGATTATGGTTGTAGAAAGAACTTTCAAATAAAAACAAAATAAGGAATAAAGTAAATGGAAATGAGTCATCTGTGCTCAGACCAATGTTTATTTTTTATGCTCAATCTCGTGAGCTCTTTAGTCTATTTTTTCCAATGATCTATTTGAATTTATTGCACGGCAGTGTGTTATTTTGCTGTACAAAAAAGTAAATCAAGTTTTGAAATATATTTAGTATTTCAGTGCTCGGGAAGGAACGGGTTAACCACACTCAGAAAAACAGAGACAGACATTTTGTGGTATACCAACTTTTTAGTATAAAGTACTGATAAAACATGGATTCTGAATACAATCATGAAGAAGACAAATTTCATAAGTGGAAGATTTATCTACTTCTTCAATATCAGAAATTCACAATACACGTTTTCCTAATGAAAAATTTCCACATTCTGCTGCAGCATTAATTTTTTTTTTCCATGTAAGTACATAATATTCAAGAAAATAAGAATTGTTCACAAACATTCTTCACAGATAATGGTAATAATAAAAATAATAATAGTAGTAGTAGTAATAACAACAACAACAACAACAACAACAACAACAACAATAATAATAATAATAATAATAATAATAATAATAATAATAATAATAATAATGATATTAAAATTATTTACAATTATAAGAGGTGAAAACCATGAAACCATTTATGTTCCTTCATAAACAAATAATATAAACGTTATATAAAAATGAATGTACCTTATTTTTCACAAATATGCGCCTGATGTGTGTCAGAGATGATTGAGATTTTTCATGGGAATTTTCTGATATCTGAAAAGAAAAAAAAAGGGGGAAAAAATTACGAATGTTCCAAAATAATGTATCACTTCAATACATGTTTCCATTTTCTTTCAGAGTTTCATACCTTATTGAAAGAATTTAAATTCTGAATAGGAGGTAATGTTAAATGACGTAATAATTTCAGTGGAGTATTAGGAGCTGAGATTTGTTTTGAATTCACAATAACTGATGAATTTTCCATATTATCTTCATTTTCATGAGATGGCTTTAACAGTTTATCATACTCTGGACTTATACAGCTAAATCTTCTATCCAATATTCCAGGTCTCTTTCTATCGGCAGCACTATGAAATCCTCTCTTTTCCAACATTTTTGTTTTAGTGTTAAAAAAATCTGAATTTAAAGGTTTTGGAAATCCTAAAACTGCAAATGAATTTTCAGGTGTAATATAAATTTTGTCTTCTGGTATGACATTGATGTTAGATAAAAATCGTTTTGGTTGAACACTAGGTTCAGTTTGATCACCAGATATATGCATTTTCTTTCCCATTTCTGAATTCAATGTTTTTGGAGATCGATGAATGGATCTACCAGATATTTGTAAAGCTCGACCTAAATCTTCACTAAGATTTGCTAAAGTTGAAACAGCATCTTCAGCTGGTGGAGTGACTATGTTCTGCCTGACCTCTGCATACTCCCTGCATTGGTCTTGCTCAAATGACTTTAGAGCTTCTGATAGAGCATGAAACGTAAGTTGTTCCAGAGCAGTCGTTTTTACTTTTTCAGTCAGATTTCCACTTTGGTCAGAACTGGGAGTAGATAAAGAATCACCACTCTCAGCAGAGGTTTCAATTTTCAAGAAATCTTCAACAAACCCATGACTAGCAATAACTTCTTCGTTATCTCCACTGTATTCATTTACCAATTCTTTTAGATGAACTGATGTTGAGTCAACAAAAGAAGGCTGTTTTCCTATTACTCTGAAACAACCAAAATTTAGTCTCATTCCCTCTGCTTGAAAAATGAATTACAATAAAAATATAAAAAAGTAATGTATTAATTCATACAAGAATTCCATTCTTTTCATTTTTTAAAACTTATCTTACAAGAATTCAAGAGAAATATATCTCTAGAATGCCATCCAAATATTCTTGAATCCACTATACTTTCTGGTGACAGATAATATAGTACACTTTTATTTCCCATAATTTCCTTCCTTCCAGAATACTGTGTTTTTTTTAGTTTCCCAATTTACAAATGTTCCAGATGGGAATCATATTTAAAAAATTTCCAGAAAGTAATATACTGTATTTATCTGAATATAAGACGTTCTTTTTCCCTAAATATCGGATTCAAAAAACATGGGGTCTCCTTATATTCGGAGATGAAATGTAATTGGTTAGGGTTTACATTCAAGTTTTTTGACTTTCCATGTCAAGAAACTAGGAAACCCAGGAAGTAATAAGTTGCAAATACGCTAAATATCACGGGTATCAACAATACTACATAATTATATTTGTGGGTACATTTTTGGTATCCACAGCAAATTTCCTAGGCAATCCAGACCAAAAATTTTGTTCAAAAGTGAACATGCTGGAACATGAGAGGATCTCAAACAAATGGCTTGGTGGTAAGGTAAATGCAACCTGAAAAAGAGTTAAAATCGTTGCAGTGTTTGTTACACAAAACCCTGATTGACACAAGTCCACACAGACTCTTTGTTCAATGCCCACCAAGTGCAAATATGTGTTTTTGCAACAGATGGAAATGAAAGAATTCACATCAATACAAGTTTGTATTCTCCATCCAATTACAGAGACTGAATGATAAAACAAAATTCCTTGAGCAAAAATCTTCTATAACTTGGAAACTTTTCATTCTTTTCAGTAATACCAGTGAACCAGAGATAAACGAGTTCGCAGTTATTATGCGAACATGACACGATATTCATTTTGAGTATGTTTTGTGAAGGAATATGAAAGCACTGTAAGAAAAAAAGAGGCCTAAATAAGAGTGTGACAGAACGAAAATCTAGCGTTTCATAAGGGAATGTAGATGGAGTGAGATGAAAGACGAACCCAAATTCCATATGCAAATCTTACAGGGAAGCTTAAAAATCAGGGAACGACATAGAATGGGAGTAGGATCAAAAATAAAGAAACAATGGTAAATATGAACATGAAGATGGCAGTAGCAAAAAACATGATGGCGATTGTTTTAAGAAACCAGAAAATATTGAAAGATCAAACGATGTTTTCAATATTTTCATTAGTAAGACAATTTTCTAAACAATTTGCAATTTTATTTTGACTGAATAGTAAGAATTAGTCTCTCTCCTTTTGTTTTTATTTTAAATTTCAAGAGGTCTTCTCAAATGAAGGGGTTGTCTTATATTCAGGTAAATATGGTATACACATAATTCAGTTTCATAGCCTTTGTGACGTTCAGTCATATCCAATTTTTTTATATTCCACAACAATTATAACCATCCTCATTTCCTCAAAAATATACATTGCTTTCATACAAAACCTTAAATAAATGTGACTGCTTTTCCAGGCCATACATTCACTTGAAAGCTCTTCATCTTTCACCTTAGCAGACTCTTCACCATATAATGCCATTTCCAATTCTTCAAATAATTCTCTAGTTTTTGCTGCTCCTTGTACTTCAATTTCCTAACAATAAATGAAAATTAATGAAGGTTTATGTTTATAGTTACAAAATTAATTTCAATGCCAGTATTGCTATTAATTTAATTGCAGGTACTGCTAGCTTTTCTCTTCGAAAATTGTGAAAAGAAAATTCAAAACTACAAAATCAAAGATAGAAATTTTTGCTTCAGGCAAAATCTGTTGGATAAAATTAGCTCTTAATTAATAATAATTAGTTAAATCTTAATTAATTAGTTAAATCTTAATAAAATTAGGTCATGTACGAGTTGTTTTTAAAAATGAGTAGTTTTGGTGTTATTTCTGGTTGAAATTAATGAAATATACATGTTTCACATCACTATGGGCCATAAAGAAAACTGAACAAATTATATGAAAAACAATTAAAAAGTAATATTCAGATGATTAACTTGGAATATTTATTAATTTGAGCGTTTCTTTCAGGGCCTCAAGACAATTCTAATTTCAAAGATTTATCTTGATGGATATGCGCGGTGTTGCCGACTTCTTTAAGTTATAATATGCAAAATAAAAATGGGCTATTATATCACTTATTAATGTTTATCGTTTGCCTATTTAGTTGTTATTTATTTTTCGTATCTTTTAATTAGAGACAATCATTGGATCAATTAAATCGGAAACAAGTCACTTGAAAACATATATATACGGATTCCACGATCACCACACTTCGACACACTTGTAATAACTTCGCCTAATATGGTATCTCTGTACTGCACTTCAAGACTCCAGTTTTTCCTTTGCGTCACAACGAAATTTTTGGAATTAATGATTAAATTAGAAATTACGAACGAACTGAAGCCAGTGTAATTCGTTATGTTGTTTACGTCTAAATTTTTTCGTGTATTTATTTATTTTTGTGTTTAAAGAATGTAATACTACAGGAGCAAGATTTTTTTTTTTTTAATTTGTCGCCTCTGAATTAACGTAAAGTCTCCAAGCCCCGGAGTGCATTGAGCGCTTTTCGCTTGGGCTATTTATAGGAGTAATCCTCCATTAACATTATGTCATTTAATATCAGGTCTCGTCGCAGTCAGTTGTCAAGAGGACCGCCAGGTAGCATTTCCGCGTCCGCCCTCCTGCGTCACTACCCAGTAGCCAGAATTGGGAAGGAATTAAGATAGAGGTAGGGTTTCGGTCACTTCACAGGGGTTGAAGCATGTTAAGCATGCAAACTCGTTTTTTCGAAACAATTTTCACATGAGGTTCTATGGGAACCTCCCGGAACCTCAGTGGTGAAAGGCAAGCGACTTCGCCACTGAGAGCCATTATTTGTAATATAATACGTTATTACGAATAGTAAAGTGATTAAGATAAATATTACATTTAAAAATTAATTGTCTGAACCGAATAGAAAATAAAACATTTGTATAATGCATATAAGGTAATGAATGCGTTGTTTCGAATGTATTCATAATGGAATATATTGGATGGCATTTATTTCTGGGTGTCCCATTTATTTGCGAAACTACTCTTGCTTGTCTGCGTGGTGTTCTGGAAATAAAAACATGTTTATAATTAACAAATTATTTAAAAATTATAGAATTTGATGAAATTATAGATAAGTTCGCCGCTCTTATATCTCGGAAGGTGCTTTTTATATTAAAAAAACATGGATCTGATAATTAGTTTTACTTCATTTTAGATAATTATTTAAAAATTTAATTTCAATTATTCTGAATTTTATACGATTTTTAATATACTATAAATAAATGACATGTGCAAATATAGTATATATTTTTATTATAATGTGTAAACTATTCATTAATAGATATTTTTATACTTAATGTTTGGGAGGTTGATACCATGTGTATTTACAATGGAATCTCGTTGGTTCGTTTTTCAAGGGACTGAAAATCTTGAACGTTGTAAGCGGGAAAACGTGCTAACGTAAAATGCTCAATTTATAGTACTTACATTTCACATTTCCGTCTACAAAACTACCATAATACAGAAAACTAATGTTTTCGTAAAAAACACGCAAATATCAATGAGATGAACTAATTTTCTCATAAATTACATTAAATAAAACTAAATTTCAACAAATAAAAAAAGCACTTAAAGTAACGCACATTAACAGAAAAAATTAAATATTTTATACAGTTTAAAAAATTGATCAATTAAAAATTGATGTTTTTCTCTCGCTTCAGAATTCACTCCTCTCATTGCTTCAAAATTACATTGTCCTTGGTACCCGTAAGTACCAGCGAACGACACACATTGAAGATTGCGCTGATGCATCGGAAAACGCCGGGAGCAAGTTACCCACAAACTCCGAACCAGCTTGGAAATTGCTAAGCGGGAATGTTGAACGTGTAAACGAATAATTTGGTGGAATTGGGGCTGGAACTTGAAAATATGAACATACAAGCGGGAAAACGTGTTTAATTTAGTTATTTATTTTGTCAAAAATTATGTAAAAACTCTTTATGACATGGCAGAGAAGTGTAATCTGTGCAAGGTTTCTTGAGCTCCAGAATTCCTACCTTCCCTATTATACTATAGTAAGTTGAATTATAAACACACATAGCAAAATAGCAGGCTTTTAACAAAATTTGATAACCAGAAATATTCACCCTCTTAGAAAAAAAACTATTTGCAATGGCAAATGTGCTACAGATTTTGGCTATTATCTCTTATCATGCTCCATGTGACATAATCATCTTACTACCATGAGAATACAGAGAATAATTTTATAAATTTTGCCTCAGGATCTTTTAAGGGTGTGTACGTGAACGTAAGCAAATATTCTTACGCCCATGCACATAGCCATTAAATTCTAATTATAATTCCCAGACCCATATTTTATTCTCTGAAAAAATATTATGCATATGTTCAAGAACTCCATAAATATACCGAGGATTCCACCATGACTGACTAATACAAGCAGTCATTACAGTAGACAATGGTAAGAATTTATAAAATTCATACTTACATCAGCCCATGACAAAAAACTAGCACTACTGTTGTCCAAACTGGATCCATCTGTACCACCAAACTCAGAGAATAGTGTTTGTTCCAAATCAGAATCATCCTCCTGGTCAAATCTAGATGTTGAAGGAAATAGAAGTTACAATTCTAGATAGGAATTAAACTGAAAATTTCAATGAGAAAAAAACTGAAAACCTATTACTTAAATGTAAATTTTGAGAATAGAAACCAGTTTAATTTAAGGGAATTGATGTAATTAAATACAAAACACAAACTTGTCAATGTTTTACATTATTTAACTAATTCAAAATACATATGACAATGAAACTCTGATGATGTCCCATTTTAGCTAAAAGAAGAAATAATAATTACAATGAAAAGCAGAGTCAAATAGAAAATAAAGGAGCATACTAAAAAAAAAATAGAAATGCACTTCAAAATTGCTGAACTGTCTTGTGCCCCTAAATTTGTGGTGACAAGCACAGCTGTCTACCACAAGAGGTGAAGAACTTCTCTGCAGAACAGGAATCTAATGATCTGATTCACATTGGCCAAATAAAGATCTTTACAATGTACATACACGTCATGAATGATGAAACATCAGAACTATTTTCAAAAGGAATTGTGTAACTGTAGTGCTTTATTAGTTCTGTACATAAAGAACTTATAAGTATTTTTCTTTTTGAAGAATAGAGCATGAAATTTCTTGCAAATTTATTACCTTTTATAATTCAAGCTTAATTAAGGTATAACATAAGAGTGTATTTACTATGCAAAATTTCAGACTAGTCTCATAACATTATGTTTCCCTCAACACTCAAAACTATAAAGAAATCATCCAAACAATAAAAATCATTAACTACAATAACAAAACTTAATGCTAAAATATCAAAAGAATTATTGGAAAATCCAGAGATAATTGAATGAAAAATTAAACACAAAAAAATTACAGCCCAATATTGACATTTCTCCAACAAGAGAGAATAATAAACAAAAAGAATTTAAATGAGAGAAAATAGTGTAAATTTGTGATTAAATGTTCATATAATGTTCTACAAACTGACGTAATTTTATTACTCCTAAGTAGTATTATAATTATATCTTACTCTGAAATTTTGTTAAATCTATCCAGATAACTTTCTTCCAATGTTTGTGATGCCACAGGTAATGTGGAATTAAAATTAGAATACGACCAGGCACCATTTCTTGAAAATTGAAAATGTGATTGTTCAGCACCAACAATATCATTTACTGGAGTTGCATCATCAACGTTTTCAGGAAGAGGATGACCGTAAGTCAGTTTCACTTTAGGAACATTTTGTCTAAAGAAAACAAAATTTAGTAATGAATAATATTATATAGCACTGCCTGTAAAGAGAATTTGAAAACCTTACTCACAAAGTTCTCTTTGGAGGTTTCCAGGACATTTCATAAGTTTCTTTCATGTGAGAGTTTGGTAATCAACATATTGATTACTGCAAATATGTCGACGACAAAAAATTAATGAGCTTAAAATTAACTTCAAAAGGAAAACTTAAATATGTCCTGTCATATTATATTTTTATTTTCGTTTCGTATGTCAGTCTAGCATCTGGCCTCTTTTCGTGTTGTCGTCCTGCAGAGTCTAACGTTGAAATTATAAAAAAATAAAACGGCTCACTACATACGCTTTGAAATTTTATGGTGTTGATAAACAAATATAGCAGATCCAAATATTGCGGTTGAGTTTGTATTAACATTTCTTCAAGTTATAGCGCTTATAGGATGTAATGCCGTCTTGTGACAAGGATTTTCTTTCCGGAAACTTTTGATGCTAATACCTACATTTACCATGTGTGATTGATAATATCAGATGCAAAACCTTCGAATACCGTAGCGCATTGGTTGACTGTGCAAAGATTTAATGCAATGACTGAAAGCATATTCACGTCGCTCTTCATCGTAGCACATTGATGTGTTGAAAGGAATATATTAAAAGAACTGCGTAAACAACTGAAATCTAAACATTGTCATTTGCATATCTAGTTCACCGCTGATCACGATAGAAAAAAAATTGCCTAAACTTTACAAGTGTTTACGATAGCCCCAGTGCGTTCGTTCATTTCTTCCCTTGTCAAGCGAAAGGTTCACAAACCGGATATTCGATGCATGACGTCGACTGCTTGCCAACTGTTTCGGGCTGACGTCTCGTCTGCCAGAGAGTGGCCAGAGAGAATATAATTGACGTCTCGTCTCTCTCACGGCGAGCAGTTCGTGAACTGCGAGCATTATTTTGGTGTTTTTCTGCAGCTTGCTCCAATTTGCCGTCATTAAGGTATGATTATTATGTCACTAAATGAACGGAATTGTTGTTTTAGATTACTGGAAGTATTTCGACGTCGTGAAAGATAGAAAATATGTTGAATAGCCTCGTTGCTGTTCAAGAGGAATCGTGAGCGACAGTACTGGAGACACATTTTTGTTCATATGGTGCTTTTTGTCTATCGCTCTTTACGTTTCTGAGCATACTTTCTGTGTAAAAACCGTTTAAAATAACTTGGAATATAAAAGTCATTCAAGGACTTTTAAATATCTTCCCACGGCGCATGGGAAAATTGTTTAAAGAAGCTGAGTCATAACCTGTAGCTTAGTCTATAGTAGGCTGCTCACAGTGAAATAATTTACTAGTGACTAAAATAGTTTTGGTGCCTTTGTTACAGTTCACGACATGTTTCTATGGGATTGGTTCACAGGTGTTCTAGGATACTTAGGTAAGTCATAGTATAAAAGTTGAATTTGTGTTATGTTAGTAGATTACTCATAAAATCTCTTTTATATTGATGTTCACATGTATTATTTTAATCTCTGGAAAAAAATCGTTTTAAAGGCTTAAACATAATTTCAAATGTTTAAAAAAAGGATTAGTATGTTTGTTTTATAAGGGTTGGTTTTCAAAAATGGAAATTTACACTACTAAATCTGCTTGACTATTTTTATATGTAGGATGTAATAGGATATTCAGAAGACTGACTTGGTGTGTCGCGTATTAAGTTTTACTCATTAAAGTTCTCTGTTCATTTATTAAGATGGCCAATGCTTTTTTATTATTTGTTTAATAGAAATGTTTGTTTTAAGTTCAAACGAAAAGTACCAGTTCATTCTTGAATGTTATATCAATGACTGTCCTGCTGACTTGTAGTAATAGGTGTAGATTAAGTATAATGAAATGTAATAGACTTTACAATTCTAACTAATCCATTCTCAGATTGAAAGTATTAGTGAAGCAACCATTGAGTTGTTAATAAGAATTAACCATACTGATTTTTCACTTAATAAGAAGGATTATTATTATTTTTCCATAGAAACAATTTCAAAATGTTAATTATTATCCACTCAATTAAGGGATGTTAGATATAACATTAGATTGTTAAATTCCAAATGACTTAATGATTTTTGTTAAAGTGTTGCATGTCTTTTACTCACCGCACGCATGTAAGTAAAGGCCCATAGTAAAGAAACAATTGTTTTTATTATTTCTATTAAAAGGTTGGAATGCCCCAAAAGGTAGATACGCGTTTTTGGGAGTGGGAGGAGCTGGAAAGAAAACGTTAATGGAAGCAATGGTACAGGATGGTTTCATCGATCCTGTGCCATATTCATGTAAGTTATATAGTTAGTTTATGCATGTATTTGGCTTTTCACAGGCTTATGGAAAAAATCAGGGAAGCTGCTCTTCTTAGGGCTGGATAATGCAGGCAAAACCACTCTACTTCACATGCTCAAGGATGATCGATTAGCTCAGCATGTACCAACCCTGCATCCAAGTAAGATAAATCCTTTTAATGAAAGAACCTATGCCTATGCTCTTAATAGCAACTGTGTGGTTTGCATTTTTCTGTATAAATTGTTTTTTCTCAATTTGCATAAAATTGTGTAAATATTGTATGTTTTAAGTATGAAAAATTGGTATCTTAACTTTTTGACCATTCTGGAACTTAAAGAAATTTTATTGTAAAAAAATTGTGTGTGAACATGTAGTAGAATAAATAAGGTTTGAGTAACTGAAAAATAATAATATTCTATGATTGTCCTTGTTACAGCTTCAGAGGAACTATCAATAGGAAATATGCGATTCACTACATTTGACTTAGGTGGCCATCATCAAGGTAAGAGATCTGTACAGTAGAGCTAGATCTTTCACTTTGGCTTCTAAAAATCATAATTATAATTGTTTTGTTTTGCAGCGAGACGTGTCTGGAAAGACTATTTCCCAGCTGTAGATGCTATTGTGTTTCTGGTTGATGCTTGTGATAGAGGCCGTTTCGTTGAGAGCAAGGCTGAGCTGGACTCTCTTCTGTCAGACGAACAGCTGAGCAACTGTCCAGTTCTCGTTTTAGGAAACAAAATTGATCGTCCTGGCGCTGCATCTGAAGATGAACTGAGAACTTTCTTTGAACTCTATAACCAAACTACTGGAAAGGTAATATCATATAGTGTAATTTTCTATGAACTTCAAATTGCATTTTTCCAGCACTTTACTTTTGAGACAAAAGTGTGTATGACTTAAGTTTGTTTTCTGTAGCTATAACACAAATCTTTCAACATTTTGGGCTACTTTTTGCCCTAATGAATATTGTTGAATGTAGCTTTGCAACATAATAGTTTATTATCTTGTTGGTATTAGATATTTATGAAATGCTTCCTTTATTCCAGGGTAAAGTACCACGATCAGAACTTCCAGGACGTCCTTTGGAGTTGTTCATGTGTTCCGTCCTGAAGCGACAAGGTTATGGTGAAGGTTTCCGGTGGCTCGCTCAATACATTGACTGATGTGGTGCTGACCTTTAACATGATCCTCTTTGTACGAATTGTGTGATGTGGAAAACATACCAACAGTGTATAATTGCTGTTGAGGTCAGGTATATTTAGGAATTTTGTAAAAACAGCTCTTGCATCTCTGCATAAGCTTCACAGATTTACCCATTTGAAATGTGCTGTTCTGCTATGTCTGTCTTGTAGTTCACATTTTATGTAATACTCATTCTTGGTTTTTAAAAGTCTGTTATACAAATTTCTCCTTTCTGGTACTTTGTTGAAATTCCTTCAGATATGAGAACAGCATCTCCCTCTGAGGTAGAACATTTACTGGCATAACTTTTCTAGAAATTGCTTGGCAATTTGTGAAATACAACCCAGTCCTAGGCGTGAATTTCATTGATGAAATCAAATGTATCTCAAGCAATGAGTGCATCTGTCAAAGTGAAGTGGAAATTCCTGAAATTCACCCAGTTTTAACTTGCTTAGATTCAGAGGACAGAAGAGGGTTGTTTTTTTGTATATGAAAATAAATTGTTATGTGATTCAAGTCCATGTAAACATGAGTGTTAGCAATTTTTTTTAATACCTTAATACCAGAATTCCAAAGTAGCCTTTGTAGATGTCCCACTCTTCCTACTTTTACTGTGTAATGGAACTGATGAAACCTATTCAGAAGCGTTGTGAACATGTGCTAGTGAGCAATTTGAAAGAGTACGTCTGAAACCAAAACAGCTAAAATAAGTTCCAAGTGCTGTGAACTCAAGAAGTAGTGCTCTCTTTAAGTGAAATGCTTGCAGTAGGCATCAGTATGTCTTGTAGCTAATGTTGCTCGATTCACATATCTTAGGGTCGTGTGTTCTACTTTAAATTATTTTTAGAAAAGAGCTGACCTTTCACAATGTGAAATAGTTTTAATCATCAAAGCACATATTTATACTCTCTCACATGTTGCGTAATGTATGTCCAATTTCAGTAATAAAATGCTCTTGTCATAATGAGAATTTTTACGATATCATGGATTGTTATTTTATACATGGATGTGTTTATATTTGTCAGCTCCATATATTCTATTCCTTGTGTAAATAATGTTTTAACAACAAATAAATTGGAGATGGCATTTGTCCCAGCTTATTGTACAATTTACGAACTGTAAGCATTTATACATGTTCCATTAACATTACATTTAATACTAACAATCTGTATGACTGTTAGAAATTCAAAAAAAAATGGTTTTACTGCTTAACTAATACTTTTAGACGTTGTTCCACAATAGGCCTCGGTGATATGGTTCTAAACTCAAAATTGATGGTTTTAACAACATATGCTAAAAGTCTTCCTTGAGAAATATGTCACGAATTACAAAACATGGATTGGGATGTTTTGTATATTATTGGGAATAATTTGTCTGTTAGATTTGAACATAAATTCTCACAAAACTAAGCTTAGCAAATGCTATATGATTTAACATTTAATTTTTTCAAAATGGTTGAATTGGGACAGTCCTTTACGTATCGTGATCGACATGACTAGGAAACATTAAGTGCAAAGGCATTTACTATTTGGATGGCCGGGAGGTGCTGTGTCCTAGGCACAGATGCCTTAAGAATGTGCTTAGTACCGGTGCTGAGGATCCAGCATCTGCTAGTCAACCAGATAGTTACTTAATAACAATTTTTTCCATTTCATTCATTCGTTCATTGAATGACAGCCACTTTACTATTCATATCAACTAACCATAATCTATCCTATTCCTATTAATGAATCCCAACCTGTAAATTGTCAAGTAAATATCTGCATTTCTATTAATAACTAATGTGATTTCTTAGTTATGGAATGAGAACAGCAATTTACTTACTGCGATTTCCTTTATATTATTATACAGTCAAACAATCTCATTTCTATGAACCATTTCAAACTACATGAACACTGATTTAGTGTGATGTCTGAGACCTTAAATTATTGAACATTTTCTGTTATATGAAGTTATAATTTATTCATTTTCAAATGCTGGAAAGGGAAAGCATAAATGGGAATTTTATGCCCTAATGTTCCTAATCTATACTGGTGATTTTTAAACTGTTTGCAAAGAATGGTCACAACAAAATTATTACATATTTGTGCTTGTAACATTCAGAATTATGAAATCATTTTAAACAATTTTTTTTATAAAATTTGGTGACAATCAAGAATTTTTTAAAAGAGGGGAAAAAACTCAATTTGGCCAGTGTTTGATGTACTGCTGCACATTTATCAAACAGGCAATTATTTTGGTTATTTTGCTTAAGATATTTTTTCATAAATATATAGGAAACAAAGTTCTCAGTGAAAGGAAAGACCTACTTTTAGATTCACGAACGATAGATCACATAACTTAATTATAGGTTGAAAATATTGACAGCTCTCCATTCATATCTCGCCCTTGCTGCACCTACGTAGTGCTACGCCGAAACAAGAGCAGTTCCAAATTCAATTATAGATGACTGGCGAGAAAGTCTCGCAGCCCATTGGTAAAGAACAGCACGTGGCTCGGTGATGGCAACAGTCGTGATCCAACCCGGCGATGTACGTCATAGATTAACACCATGGCCACAGTGACCATGGTTATTCGTCCATGGCCACGTTGGGCAGAAAGGCGCGTTGTCGAGCCAACCGAGATTCGAATAGACGAAAATAACTTGGCGAGTTCAATCTCGGTGTTTCCCTTTTGTTTGGACTAGCGACGCTTTTGCATACTAACCGCAAGCCGCTTTTCAGTTAAGAAAAAAATATCAGCGAAAGAGGAAAGATATAAATTAAACGGGTCAAAAAAGCAATCACAATTTCATGAATGAATAATGTATATAATAGCTTCTCTAATAACTAGTGGCGCTAAATCAGCACGTACTTTCTCGTCATTAGTAATGGTTAAGTAATGCTATTTATGCCACATTTTTTCTCCGAATTATTGTTTGTAAAACTCATTTGAAATCGTAAAACATTTGTTGCGAAAAATAAGCAGAATGCGTGAAAGTAAAATAATTAAAATTAATTTAACAATACGATACTGGTAGGGTTGACGAGGCAAACAAGTAGATCGAAAAATATATAATAGTAATTACTAAACACTATGGTATTGTAATGTTCTACTAATATTGGATTCGTTTTTATTAACCCCCAAACAAATTTAGCCGTCATTATCTAACTTTGATATTT
Organism: Gryllus bimaculatus; assembly: GCA_017312745.1. NCBI lineage: Eukaryota > Metazoa > Arthropoda > Insecta > Orthoptera > Gryllidae > Gryllus > Gryllus bimaculatus. The sequence continues at coordinate 5,867,073 of BOPP01000030.1, forward strand.
TTGCGGCGTAACAACCAACAATGACCGCTCATCTATTCGTTTTCACATTTAATACAATGAAAGGACGCAATTTAAAATGATGTAACTTAAATATAATAAAATAATATTAAAATGAAATATGAAATAATGAATAAATTCTAACTTATGTAGCACCCACGTGCCTCAAAACATTTAAAATTACCTATTGCATCTGTGTATATTTTCACTTATTTTATGTTTTAAGGCTAGGTTTTTCAGTTTTTGTATGATCACAAAAACATGAATTGTAAATTAAAAAAAACAACTTATTTTTAATAAATCATGCCACACACAAAATACTAAATAGGAGTACACAGATAACGTATAAACCCAGTATTGATAACCATAACAACTGGTTATTGATGGTTAGTAATTCCATGAAACTACAGTGGACATTATTTTTAAAAAATGGGAATAAAATATTATTATTAAATTTTGGTTAAGAAGCGAAGGTTTTCAGAGCAGACGACTAAATTTGACGCCCAATTATTCAATTAATAAAATGTGTATCTTCATAATTGTACTTGTAGGAAGACGCCAACAAAATTTTCAATTTTCGAAAAATCAGAGTTTTTAACCCACATAAGACCTGCACCATTTTCTTAAACGTCCTTCAGACTATTCACCAACAAAATTTCATCAAAAACGATGAAGTAGTTTTTGAGAAAAAATGTTTAAACAAAATTAAAAATTGTCTCTTTCACGCAAAAACACGTGAAAAATATTCACAAAAATGTACACGACTTTATTTCAAAATCTATCTTTAACGAAAAGATTTTATTAAGGGAAAAATTTATATCTAAAATATTTTAGTTGTAGGCAGACGCCGAAAATTTTTTAACTTTTGTAAGTTTCGATAAATCAGAGTTTTTAACCAACATGAAACCTTCACCATTCTCTTGGACGTCCTTCATACTATCCAACTACAAAATTTAATCAAAATCGATGGCGCCATTTTTTAATGTCCCATGGGCTTCATATAAAGTACTCCCCGAAATTAAAATATTGATTTCAAATTCAAGGAGCCACGACATCTGCCAAATCGATTAGGGAATACATATTTTGGAGAAAATCGGCTGAACGGTTCAGCGGCTAACGTTGTTCACAGATAAACCATTGATCAACACAACACAGTATTCATCCATGCACAGACTGATGGAGAGCAAAACAGAAAATTACATTTTATTTTATATGCTTGGCGAGACAGAATCAGTTGCTTGTGCAAAACGTTACAGCAACAGGATGCGTGGGCGCGTCTCGCCAGTCTGATAATCGCGACGACGCTTCTCGGAATATCTACGCGTCCGATCACGCCAAGCTGAGGCAACTGTTATTAACCGAACCCAATGAATCTTCTGTTCCAGAAGGTTCTCGAATCTATTCCAAACGCTAATTGGTAATAGGTTCCGCAGTCTGCTTCCTCTGATGCGCAGGAAATTTTGACGATGCAACCGCCGCCTACAAAAATCAGATCGGCAGAGATCATGCGAAACACACGTATGTGATTCGTGTCCACAGCGCTCTGAGTAAGACACGAGTTTTTGCACGTAAATTCTGACGTAAGTCATAGTCTTTTAAGTTTCGAAGTCTTGTAATGAGCAACAAATAATTGCGCAAACTTAACTATTAGTTTGTGTCGCAACCTGAATTGAACACGGCATTGAGCATGTCCCCTCAGATTAGAACGATGCACCAACTTCACGTTGTTGTTTTTTTTTTATTTGTTTTTTTTTATGTTCCGTGAGGAACATCGCTGTGTTAGGTTTTCACTGCACTGAACTGTGTAACACATGAAAGAATTGAACCGTATATTCAGGTATTAATGCCAGTGAAGTGTGACTAAGCAAAAACTTGTTTGTGCAATATTTTGTTTCTGTGAAACCGGAAATACATACTGTAACCAGCATGCTATCAAATGGATTCGAAGATTGCTCCGCTTGACAATTAATAAATCTGTCAATCAATACAGTTCACTAAACCGCAAATAATTGGAGCAGCCTCGAACATGGTCCTTCGAGCTGGATATCTAACCAGAGATCTACGGACAAGATCTGAGTACTTTCGCCATGGTCCTCTCGAGCAGCAGATACGGACTTGCGGCCTACAGAGACGCACAATCTACGGAAAAGCAGCCAAAAGTACCATCCGCCCGCCTTCGCGGGCTAAGCCAAACCAGAGACTCCAAGATCACTAAACTACCAGCTTCTTGGGACTTCAAGAAAGAAGTTATCGAGTGAAAAATTTGTGTTGCGCTGTAGTGATTGAGTGCACTAATTAATGGTCTCCAAGAACAGTGCAACAGTGAACTTTCTCTCCATTCACAAATTGTGTGGTGAAAATTAATGCCAGTGAAGTGTGACTAAGAATAAAGTTGTTTGTGCTATACTTTGTTTATGTGAAACCTGCATGCTAACAAAGGGATTCGAAGACTGCTCCCCGATCGATCTCAATGAACTAGAGGGAGTTTCAAACGAATACTTTTATTATTAAGGGTACTTATGATAGAGCCTAAAAAATATTTTCAAAATGTTCTCCAAAATGACACCGTTATTGACCAAACCTTGTCTTCAAATAGAGTAAAGGACGCTTAAGTGAATATTAGCATATTAGTTAAAATATCGCATATTAGTCAAAATCTCAGTATTTTATTTTTTTACAATTGAAAAATTGTAATTTTTTGGATGGCGTCTTCCCACAAATATAATATTGAAGATAGATTTTTTTCATTATTGATACCTGTTCCTTAAAGAGGGACCTTTAAACAAGTTTATGTTCAATTTTTTTTAAAGCATGAGTCATTTTGGTGTAATTTGGCGCGAAATATTGGCAATTTAAAAAATTTAATATTTTTTTTTTATTTCTCAAAAATCACTCCAATTATTTTCTTTAGTATTTTCCAGACCTCGTTTTCGTTACCAGGGCTCGGCAGTAAGTTTTTCTGCCAAAAAATTGTCTTTTTGCCGATTACATAAATTTTCTCCTTACAAAGTAAGTGCAAGAAAGTAAAACATCGCTTTTTAACATCGATGTAACGGCCGATGTTTTTAACATCAAAGCTTTGTGTGCGATATTTTCTTCCGTTTACGATATTTAGTTTGTGAATGAAATATTCCCAAAATCATAAAAGTGAATTTTCACGGGTAAAAAAGGGTTGCCTTATAAATGGCGCAAGTGGTAATAAATGGCAGGAATATTCGAAAGTTGCAAAAGTTGTAAATAATCTATGATAATATTCACTGTTATAATACCGCTAGTTAAATAAACTGAATTAAAACGCCAGTTTTATATGTTCTGTAAATCAGACACCACCCATATGATTGCTATAGGACACTGAAAAGGAATAATTATCAATCACTGTTATGTTAAATCCTTTTCAAATTAACATATTTAATTTTGATGCAAAAAGCACTTTCCCGAACCTCAAAATAACGAGTTTTTACGTCGACAATGTTGTTCCATTAAGTAGTTCAGCTATCTCAATGAACCTTCCTGAATTACACAAGAGGAACTGTTCGACCCTGACGTAAGGATAATTCACGGACCATGAAGTGAGCGTTACGCTATCATTATTTACGATAACAAGGGAAACCTACCGGGCGTATGTGCAAACACTGTGACCTGTAGTGGCGCCCCAGGAAGGTGCACGGAATGCCTAACACTGTCACCAATACTTAGGGGAAGATATACCGCGAACGATATATTATGAAATAGCCAATTATAAACTCTGGTGTCATTATTATAAATCCAAGTCTATGATAGTCAACTTCCAATAGGTAATAGCAGTAGTGATGAAACTGCAACATCGATGTTCAACATGAAACATCGATGTCAATAACACATCGACCAAAAATCTTTTTTCAAACATTGATGTTTTAAAGCTGGTGTAGTAACCTCTACAACAAATTCGTGCGCAACAAAATTTTATTTGACAATGATCGGGTTCATTAATTTACAATTACGATTTAACTGAAAATAAAGTAAGAAATTAATAATAACCATGTACTGCCTGCCCGGATAGCCCAGGTCGCTTAAGGTTGAATAGTCGTAGCTGCCTCGTGTCTGAAGGGTCGTGAATTCAAATCCCGTCCGGGGCATGGATGTTTGTGTGTGTGTGTGTGTCTGTTTGTTTGTAATTGTCCATTTATCCTTCATCATCATCATTCATACCTCATCCCCCAGCGCTAACAAACTTGGGTGGAAAAACGGATTCATCATGGAAGTGATTTTCCTCCCCCCTTCCCAAAAAATAGTCACGTGCACTTACTCCCGAGAAAATGACTGGACCTCGGTGGGTACAGTTGCACGTTCGCGTGGTCCTGCAAATTTAAAGTACGAGGTAGTTTGTGCAGTTGTAGCACGACTAGCTCTATTTTTAAAAATCGACATCGATGTCACATCCATAAACAGCAGGGAATTGGCGCGAGACGGAAGTGCGCCCCGGTGCAGTCGAAGAGCTCGAGAAATCCCCGGTTTGTGCCTATTGGTCGTGATGAATGAACCTGGCAAATTCGCAAATATGCCGATTTATTTTCACATTTAAAATAGGCGGATACATTCCGAACTAGAACAGTGTAGATGCATGCTTCGTACTTTAGCCGGGTATATTTGACATTCAACAAGCGGTGTCTGGAGCAAGTGAAGTACGGTATGGTGACATGAAATCGCCAGAGTAGATATGTCACAAACAGGAATCATACTGTTGGTGGGAAGCTTCTAAGGCCAGCTAGAGACAAGGAGTGTAGTTTCAAGTTCAACTGTGTCAGTTGTAAATTTCTGTTTACACAAGACTTCTTTACCTAACTTCACCTTACTATATGTCTCAGATGACGTTTCACTACGCATTTCCCTATTGGAGCGACGAAATTCCTACCTTCGGCCCTCACGACTTACAAATTTTCGGTTTTGCCCCACCCTCCTCTCAGCTTCCGTCTATCACCGCCCAAACTACATTTTTCTACTTTTTTCAATTTTTCTGTCCCTTAATGTTAGAGGTGAAACATGACTAAGAATTTTATAGAAGAGTAAAACCTCGTTCTATATGGAAATTTTCCTTCAAAAATGTTGAGCCATTTTTTTTAGAATAAGTCGTTTGAACGTTTCTAAAAATGCGCATTTTGAAGCTCATTTTCACCCAGAACGTTTGATTTTCGAAGAAAATTCATAAGTTATTTAAAGTAGGGGAAAAGTGAGACCAGTGAGCCACAAAAAGTGGATACCAAATTAGACTCCGAAAAAAAAAATATATCTCATCGAAAAATTTGTGCAATACATGGCAAACGTAAGTAGCTGACAACATAAACTTATTTACAATACGTCAATAGTCGATGTATTAAAAATTGAAAATGAAATTCTCATTATCCCTTAAGAATCTGATAGTGGGAATAGTGAGATGTTATTTTTTCATCCAAAGACTTCTTTTATAACTATTATGTTCTAATAAATGATTATATATTCCAGTGCGATTAAGAAGACATTATGTTATGTTGTTAAAAATAACTAGCATTTTGTTAACAATATTATGTAATATTGATAAATTCTAATTTTAATTTATTATCATTTAGTATTCATTCCCAAGTTTGGTAAAAAAGATTTTAGGGGTGTGTGATCAAGGTAAACTGACTTCGGCGCTATCGATCCTTCATTCTTACTCGCCTTATATTGCTCCCCGATGCCCCATTTCTTCACAAGTCTGAGATAATGGAAGGCACAGAAACAAGTCTTTTTTTATCTTGACTTCAACTGAACATGTTTAACACTTATCATGGCGCTCAGTAATCTGAGTTCCTGACTTATCGCAAAACACGCTTACGAACACAATGAATTGCTGTTTATGATCAGTGATACAAATAATTTTTTCTCTGTGTTTCATTGCCCAGTTTGGATCGAAGTAGATGATTCCTTGTTCCTTCAAATTAATTAATTCCGATTAAGGTGAGCTGGTTGCCAGAAAGCATAATCTTTTTAACATGATATTATTACTTTCATTTTAATTTTATTAAAATATTTTTAATTCTACATCAACCGACTCCCCAGTCACATTATTTTGGAATGCTCTTTACCGCCAGTTCAAGTAAGAATAAAATAAGTAAAGTAAGAATAAAATTATAATGTATTTAATTAGGAATGAAACCAGTTCTATTAAACATTTTTAACACAAAAGAAGTATACGTTATATAAGGCGCAAAGCTGATAGATGTACCTGTCGTAATACCTTCTATAGTATACTGATTATTGTAGTATTAACAACGAATATCTTTTCCTCATTATTAACGAGTAATTATTACAGTCCCGAGTTTAGATTATACAAGAGTGACTGCTCGTAGACTTTGTAATGTATACAAGACTGTACATACATAATTAAATCTCCCGTATGTTGTTTATATAAAAAATTCCTAAGCATGATTATTTCAGTCATGAGATGTTGAACAATGAAACATGAATAATCTGTCTCGTCCAATCAGAGGCATTTTACCCATGCAATTTTATCGTTATCGTTTTATCGTCGCAACCAGAGAGTATGTCGCAACGTGCACTTGAATGTAGTACAATACAGCCGAGAAAATTCCAACTGAGAAAATTACCTGTATAGGTGTCCGACAAGTCTTTACAAATTGTTGATGGAGAAACGAGGTAAGCAAGTGGAAACGAATCATCTCTTTCTCACTCGGAAATTTCTAAATGGACCAATATTTCTGCTCAAAAAGCTGGTTTGGATAACATACATAAAAACATTATTAATCATTCACCGAACTTGATAATATCACATAACCCACGTCGGAATACAAGAACAAGACGCTATTAAAATAGCGGGTCATGCGAATGCATCCTTTTTAAAACCATATCTGCAATTAAATGAGGAACACCATTCTTCAATTCTGGAAAAAATACGCAATTCAGGAACCACAAGTTCAGCTCTACAAATAAAAGTTCACCAGCTATGTATAATTTCAAGAATGCATATTTCAAGAGTTATTTTAATTAATATATAAATTATTAATTGAGGTGTTACATATGTTTGTTTTATTTGAGAGTTACTGATTATTCTAAAAAATGTGATTAATTGAAGAAATAAATGTTTTGTATTATTAACGTGATGCTCTGATTTCACACTGGCAAATTTGTACATTAGGCCTTGGTATCACGGCCGATGCAACTGTATCTTCTCAAGGTTCCTAGAACAAGGTATTATACGCTCACGTTTTCTTGAGCCCCGGAATCTCTACCCCCATACCTTTGCCAATTGGTTGAATAGAAACGAGCGTTGTAAGCAAACTATAACTAAAACTGTTTGCTCCCGTGTAATGAAACTATTTTGCATTGAAAAATGAACTACAAATATGACAAATTAATTTTTGTCAAAATAACTTAACACTCCTCTGGCAACTAGCGAAGCGAGGTCTCAAGAAAACGTGCGCGGATAATCTTCTATTGGAACGAATTTTTTATTCATATTAATTCTTAAGGTAGTTGATATTAAAGTTTACTATGAACTACATACTATATATATTCGTGAAAGAATCTTCATAAATACCACTCGAGATTCTGAGTTTTCCAGATCAATCCACGGTGTCTCGTGAATTTATCACTAAACTGATAATCACTCGTGGTATTACCTATGATACTCTGTTCTGCTTCAAAGTAATCGCATTAATCACGTGTCGGCAACAATCCACATAAAACAGTCGTGAATTATGTCACCAAACAATGTTGGAAACCAGAATTCAAAACACAAATAAATATCAAGTAAACTCGCCTCCACTGCGATACTATTCGTATGATCGATAGAAAACATGAGTGGTGATTCGTGCTCTCGTTGAACGCTTGCATATCCATCAGATTATCGAAAAACTGCATATAATATGTTAGGTATATTCGTAATCACTTTCTATTTAATGACGTTCAATATTCAAGATATTGCAGCGATAGAAGTATACGAAATCGTTTTGAAATCAAATAGAGACAATTGAGCGCTCTCTTCGGTGTCTCGTGCTCTGGGAGATACATACACTCTGGTACAGGCAACGTACCATTTACTGCGTTTATTCTTTGGTCGAGCGTTCCGTTCCATTTTACGAAGTCTGATAGTATGCTGAACGGTATCTTTCATCAGAAATAAAGGTTACCCGCATTTCTTTTCACAGCACTTGCATCGACTTTGTTCGGCAAGGACCCCCTCCGAAATATTTATTTCTAGAGTCTGATTACCGCATAACTATTCAGCACGTTCAAGAACAGTTTTTGCAGGCTATTGTACACATTCATTCAATTTTTTTTACTCTCACTTTTTCTATAAAGTATTTTCAAAATGCTCGCTGTACAAATTTTAGGCTAGAAGTACAAGTTGCCGAATTCTCAAAACAATATAGATAATTTGCCATCTGCACCGTGTGACGAATCACGAAGTCAATTCAACGCTGTTTCTTTTCAACAAATTTTTCTTCATACTCGACAGGAAAACGAACATTTTTAATTTCAGTTTTTCAAGACGCATTAAAAAAGTAGTCAACTACATACGTTTAAAATGCATTTGAGTTTTCATTAATTCGAAATGGACTTGTAATTGCAACTCACTTTACAATATAAGAGAATGTGCTTATAATATTAAATTAACACAATTATTATGACTGCTCACTGCCTAGCAATGCGTTCGGATTTCGCGCGCTAGTGAAGAACTTTCACTGGAAAGGGTGATAGCTCTTTCCAGTGGAGAGACATCTCACACTTCCTTCCTTCCTTCAATATCACAAGTATTCTAGTATAAACTTGTGCTAGCTGACTGATATCTTCGAGACATGTCAAGACATTTGCTGGCATAACCATTGCGTAGACGCAGTGGCGATCGCACACTCAGTCAAATACTCCTTCCGTCCATTCAGCCAGTGAGGTTCCTCCTTTCCCCTCCAGCTTCGCTGCAGCCTTCGACGCGCTCTACTCGTTCGCAAATCCCGAGTGCGCCGGCTGGCTTTCACGAAAGGATCTGGTGGCGGACTGTCAATCGCTGCTTCCGAACGGCGCGTGATTTGAAATTCCATGTTTCGGAAACGCTCTGACAGGGCTTAATTCCCATCTTGTTTACAGATGTTTAAGAGAAAATACAATGAATGAATTTGGGTGTGCACATGCGAACAGGTACGAGACGTCACTGGCCGGTACTAAAGGAGCCACAAGGTCATTGGTAAAGGAATTGCCAGGTTCAATTAATCCATAATTAATTAGTAAAGTAAATCATATTTTACAAATAACATATACTGTAATAGTACAAAATTATTTTGTGGACATAAAAGATACAAGTATTCAAGTAAATAAAATCTATAGATAGTTTTTAATAAATCATTGCGAAGCCCCTTGGGAGTCAGGTCGCTCAGTTTGAAAACACCTGTTATAGAAGAATAAAAATGCGTCTTATATGTAAATTCTCATTGAAAAATGTGGAGCCATTTTTGACAACATGGTATTTGAGTTTCTGAAAATACGTCTTGCCTATTCCAGCTATTTTCATTCAAAACTTTTGATATTTCGAGAAACTTTATTGAAAATAATTTGAAGCTCTTGTGTTTACAAATATAGTGATGTAAAAATATGCTCAGTGATGTAAATATTAACGACGTGAGAGATATTTTAAACTAGTGGTGTTACAGGATGGCATAAACTTTCCCGTATTCATTTTCTATTTCCTTTGGTCTTGGCTAGCTGTACGAACTTGCCACATACTCTTGCCAACCGCCATTTATCGACGCCCAAAGTTTTTTTTTATGTTCTTAATTTTTCTGTTTCCTAATAGTAGAACGGAAATATTATTTTAAGAATATTAAAGAACAAATGGCAATTTTCTTTGAAAAATTTGCAGCGGTTTATAAATAATATGGTCTTTAAGCCTTACTGTAAATTCGAAATTTGAAACTCTTTTCCACGATTTGTTTATAGAATTTCAAAAGTTCATTAGAAGTCACCTGAAGTATTTTATCACACATACACAATAGTGTTTATAAATCGCCGGAAAGATGCATATTAACAGCATGAGAAATGTTTCAAATGAATTATATTTGTGTAATTTTCGAAATTAACTTTACATAATAGTAAACAATGTAATTAGCAGTATCCTTCGAAAAGTTTGAAAAAAATTGAGCCGCTTTGAGAAAATTGCGTTTGAGAGTTTCTGAAAATGCGGAATTTTGAGTCAGTTTTCACATAAAACGGTTGAGTTTTCGAGAAACTTTAAATAATTACATTTTTGTAATTTTTGAAAAATCAAAAGGATAGAGCAATATAGCTTTTATATCTTATAGAGTGCATTTAGCACCATCCTTACCAAAAGTTGAAAGACAAAATTTGGAGCCGTTTTTGAAAAAAAGTTTGCACATACAGCACGCAATATTGCGCGAAGACTGCTAAAATTTTCAAAAATATGTACATGACTTTAATTAATGAACTAATTATGGACAATTAATTTCCATTTGAAAGAAAAATCTCTATCTTCAATTTTGTAGTTGTAGAAGACAGCGAAGAAAATTCAAATTTTTGAAATTTTCGAAACTTCTGAGCAAACCGTGAATATCGGACGTATGCCACTTTTGTAACTGTATGTTACTCCATTCTTAGAAGAAATTTAAACACCATATTTGGAGCCCATTTTGAGATTATTTTGTAAAGGTCCGGAAGGCGTCGTGTAAAGTATTCCCAAATTTTGAAGAATGTTTTTCAAAATCTCAAATCTTCGACTAGAGCTAGATAGACGGGTTTCTTCAATTTGGAAAACATCCTTTGCATGGTTTAGGCCTTAGCAGTGTTCATAGAGGGACGTTTTGAAAAGATTGCGAGAAAAATTTTGTTTACTGATTGAGAGCTGTATTTTCCGAGTCTTGCAAATCTGCTTGCGCAGGGAGTATGAAGTGGTATTGCAAATACACCGTTCAAGTAGCGTGTAAAATCTCGCAGCTACGTGTTGTGCTATTATATTACACCAAAACGTGTATTTCCGTTGAAATCTCGCAATCGATTTTCCCAAATTTACATAACTTTCCCTGTACTAAGTATATTACTCCGTATATACGTACTATACGGGAAAGTAAAAAAATACATTTGTGTAATTTTCCAAAAATCGAAAGAATACCTCAATGAATAACATGACATTCTGCGTTGTATTATTCGTCGTATTATTCGTATGTCGTATTATTCAGTGTACTTGTGGGATTGTACGGCCTGCTATAATACGAATATAAGCGTTTCGATATTGGCAAATTTACAAGAGTGACCCTGCTCATAACGCGTGCCCTCAGTACATACTGTGAAAACCATAATGCAAGGCCAGAATTTACAATTATTTTCACGGCAGTAAACTTAGATCTGATGAAATGTGATTAAAAGAAAATACATGCACGAATGTTACAAAGATCTACCAAATGAAAACGAGAAATCTGTCACTGAAGATCAGATAGCACGCCGCCATGGGAGAAAATTTTGGTTTACTGATTGAGAGCTGTATTTTCGGAGTTTTGTGAATCTGCTTGCGCTGGAAGTGTAAAGTGGTATTGCAAATACACCGTTCAAGTAGCGAGTAAAATCTCGCAGCTAAGTGTTGCGCAGTATGTAGGCACCGAATGAGAATTGAAATTCATCGCTGTATGAAGGTGCGCATGTCCCTCGCACGTGCACGTTCGATTTCAACAAGGCCGACCATCAACGGAGAAGTAGCGGCTCCTCAGGTGACGAAGAGAAGTCTACTTAAAAATTATCACGTAAATGCATCAAAGAGTTTACGAAAGTCTACCATTCCTCATTTTATCCTTCAATCATGTTCTTACGCTCCCTGCCAGGCGCCCCCGACAAGAGCACATTTCGTGCACCGTGATGTCCTCTCTCCGCAAAGGGAATAATTTCACAGCCTTCGCCACGTATCTTTATTTGCTTACGTCGTAGCTTGTGTAATTCTAAGCAAGACTGTGGCTGAAATAATAACAGTGATGACGCATTTCCGCGTAATGTTCAGTGGCATGGCCATTCTTTTCACTTACCTTAAAAACGAGAATGCCTAGTCACAGAGATCCATACTACACAGCAAAATACCAAGCGCTTTGCTTATAGTTAATAGTACTAGACCTGAAAATTTATTATCAAAACAAAAGTTGTTTCAGACAAAACTTAAAAAACAGTTTCTTGCAAATCGTTCGTACTCTGCATGCTAGTTAGCCTTCATTTAAGAAATATTTTGAAGACGCAAATTATGACGTGATTGTTCGGAAACAACTCGCAATTTGCAATTCTTAGGCCACTAATGTACAAACGTACTGAGAAAGACGCTTATTTATGATACGATTGGTAAAAGCGGCATTGTATTTTCAACTAGGAAAGTTTGCGACATAAGGCCGATTCGCCGAGAGGCGCAATTCTATGAACAAACTAAAATCACTTTTACTTTTTGTGCCACACACTGATTTTTAGACAGTCTTACTTTAATTTTATTATAATTCAAGATTACAAATCTGTACGATTAGTTATGTCGCCAAGGTCTGCAATAGTGATGCGGACCAAAAGAATGAATTTTGTTCACTTTGTTGCAGTCACACTGTTTTGTCTGAACATTTGAGCATCGACTCGCTTTTAGCACTAGTGCTAAAAATGGAACTTTTACACCTAGTGCGTGGTCAAAAAGTAACCGCTTTTACTAATGACAGTCAAAAAACACTTTTTTTTCACACACCGTACGCGAAACGCGGTTTCTCGTATTTTTTTCTGTTTGCGAAGCGCATTTTCTCGTACTTGTTTGTTCCGAGTGCGAAACAGCTAATCTTTTCAGTGTTCTAAACACCGCGAACGTGTACGAAACAAATATAACGATTTGCAATTGTCTTTTATCTTGACGACGACTTTGTTTATTATTGACGCAAGGCGTTTCGCTCGCAGCGTGTTAAAAAATAGTATACGCAACACGGACGCTAGGCGCCCTTGATACGTAAAGTACTATTTCAGTATCAAGATCCCACAGAAAGCACTTCTCCTGCAGCATTCTGTAACTTTTTTATTCATACGTAGTAGTACAAAGGAAGTTAAAAAAATAAATGAACCCAATTAAACTCCAAATGCATTGAAAGAAAACAACAAGAACTTGTGATTATTTGTCAGGAGAATTTGGGTTCGAAATCCACAATATTGTTGTTTTCGTTGTAAATACGTTTTATTATTCTAAAATTCGAAACAAAAAGTTTACGTAAAGTAAAATAACGTGTTACAGCTGTATTTCATAATTTTTTTAAATAACAATCATTCTCATCGACAGCCGTAGTGTGTGGTTCGCTCCGCGCCGTGCAGCTCAGCGCCGAAAGTTACATTTACTTACAGTTAGATTCCGCCGACCGGAGAGGTGTTTGCACTGCTGCGCGAAGAGCAGTCAGTCAGTGTCGACTAGTGTTTAGCCCAACTTACTCAGTGCAATGGTGAATTCTACTGCATTCAAAAATGTATCACAGTGCTTCCCAAATCTAAAGTTCCCTAGGGGGGCATCCCGTCCCAGATGTCTCCGCAGTGTCAATTCTTCCACGAGTCAACTATCAACAGCAACGCCCAAGCTCTAAGGAAAGGCCCAAGAAAACAGTCTCAGCAACCTTAAGGGAAACGGCACCAAACGCAAGGCTAATTCTCCCCACTGCAAAGAAAGTGAACCAATCAAGAACAGATTTCTCCCGTTCGGACATGAGATGGAAGAATACTGCGAAGAAAATCCCCGACTTCCGACCCCGACCCTAAAGCGCCAACCTCATATTTATTCATAAAATAACCAACCATAAAGAACTCATACTATAAATAATTCGTTAATACGTTACCCTTGGAGATAATTTTACCACCCAAATTAAAGAAACGTTAGTTAATAATATTATATCAATATGAGTTTTCAGAAAAACTATGCACTTTTCGCCCAATATAAGTGCTATATCACACGTTCAGAGACCCATCAGTCAATAACTTTGTTGCAGTGATCCGCGGAGTGCCGATTAAGAAGAAAGCGAAATTGCTGATGAACTTAACAAGGCTAATATACAGAACGTCAAAGTAACTCGCTTTCTAAGATTTGAAAAATCTCCAATGCCATTACGTGCAATCTTAGGAATGACAGGTCAACCTTTGAAAAAAGCCAACAATCCAATTAACTTTGAAAAAAGATTTAACATCAATAGACTTTTTAGTGCCGTGGTGGTAATAATTGAATTCAAATTTCATTCATTGTAAAATATGTCAGGACTTCGAACACACACAAAATTACTGTATTTAACTCCTAAATGTGTAAGATGTGTAAATTGTAATGAAGCACATTTACCGTCATCATGCAACTTCAGATATTTGAAAAAAGGCAAGAAGCGTTCAGACAAAGTTCATCTAACTATATTCACAAGCAGCTAAGAAGACGACTCCTTCCCCCTTTTGCTCTCCTTCACTCCCCTCTAGTCACTAGAAGGAAGAGTCTGGAACCAAGAATTCTGTCTTAGAAACCCTCCCCAACGTGCCTTACCCCTCCTCTTCCTCGAAACCCTCCCTCTAACCTCATAGCAGCTCCCTACATGCAAAAATAACACACAAGAAACCAATAATCTCAGAAATAAGTAATGAAAGCCCTCATTTCCCTAACCAACAAACAAATGTATTTATGTCAAAAACAGGTAAAATCTGGATGTGACGTGCTATGGGGAGAATTTAATTGAAGTTACATTTATCCAATCCAAATAGCTCTTGCACCACATCCATGACAATGACTTGTCAACATAAAATGCCGTCAACAATATTACATTTATCATTATATATTCCATTCGATTGCATTTGTTTATAAAAAAATCGACAAGTTATTGTACCATGTATTATGAGTGTATAAAGTGTTGTGATTTCTAGGAAGATAATTGGAGCTTTGTTGACGTTTCGACTTGTATATGCTTTATCGCGAACAATATTGTTAATTTCGAGAAATTCAATAATCCGATATTTCTGCTTTTGAGTTTCTGTGTTAGTATGCATTATTAATTGAGAAATACCCCCCTACTTCGTAATGAATGAAAGTGCAAATTTTAAAAAAGCGTATATTTTTTTTAATTCTAATGTTCCTTTGTAAAGGATTCTTTGGTTGGCATGAATTGAATGCTACTATATCATGAAAGTTATACGTGTATGTATATGTATAATGTATATATAAATTCATTTATTTCATCTTAATTTCCAAACATAATTATTTGTGATAAAATAGTGTTCAAAGTCCTCGTTTGCTCATTTTATCATTGCGGCAAAAACTAAAATATCCCGTTTTTGTAATTTCAAAATATGGTCACTTTACTAGACATCATTCTCGGTTTACCTGACTTACAGACCATTTCAACTGACAGATCTCTTCGAACCGCGATCGGAGTAACAATTTTCATTAACAAACGGATTCGAAATGATCCTATGCCACCGTATCACTCCTGGACTTGAAAATATAGCAATAGCTCTTCATCAGTCACACGGTACTCCAATTAGTCGCAGCATATAAGCCTCCTAACATTCCCCTCCCAAAGCAAACTCGCTTAAACACTGTTCTCAAACCCGACTTCTATGGTAGCCATAAACGACTTCAACGCCAAACATACTACCTCATGGGGATGCAGATCATGGCTTCCCCGGCACTTAATGACCCATCGAATCGAAGCTGAGGAGACTCGTAGCTTATTATAACTAGTGGTGCCACAGAATGGCACAGACTTTCTCGTAGGAAACCAATACCTTCACTAATCGGAAACTTATCTACAAACAATTTAAAATGATGTACGCAAAATATTGCATCGTCATTCAGTGAGCCGCCATCGTCGTTTTCTTACATATCTCAACCTCGTATCTTTTGATAAATAAATAAATATATTGTCAGGTATCAATATTTTAATTCCAATTAATTCGTATCTTTTATCGTATTTTCTTTAGACATTTTAGAATTTAAGTAATGACGTAGGTACGAGAAGAATTGCAATATTTTGGTTCGTAACCAAAAACATTACACGAATCTATTGCAGTAATAAAACTATTTCAACTAATGTACTCGTATACTTGAAATACAATTACTACGTAAGTAGTGCACTATGACAATTATACCAGTGTTTTTTAACAGTATTCCACTCAATTATTTTATTAAATAAAAATTTCTCAAACTTGATGTCATATTCTTTGTATAATTAAAAATAAACGATTGTTAATAACAATATATACCAAATTCTTGAGCGAAAAATAAAAAAAAAATCACATTTGCGGAAGTATATACAAACATTTGACATGTTAGAAGATAAATATTTAGATAACTTTTCAATTGACGCGATGGTTAACTGTTCATTTCTGTGCAATACAAATTTTATTCTGTAAACGATTAAAAAACCAACATTTTTCGGAATTTTTTTGCTTTTTCGAGCACTAAATATCTTAGTCGAAATCAAGCTGTCGGAATTTCGCACAGAACTGAACTCTTTTTCCTATGGGGAATTTCGGGGTAATATCCCATAATTTTGAGAAAAATTGGTTCGAACGTTTCCGAAAATTCGACACTTTTAGTTCCCATATACTTAAATGCTTTTTATCAATGATCTTTTCATCAATTTTATTAATGATGGATTTTTCAAATACTATCATCAGAGATACTTCCAAGCTTATGTATTAACAAGCGTATTGAACAATGAAATACATCTGTAATATCAATTTCAACGACGTGGGAGATATTTAAAAACATTAAATGTGTCCTGTTTGAAAAATCAAACGAATACATGAAAACGTGATTTATAGGATCATAAGTACAATCAGCACTATTCGAACAAAAAGTTTTAAGAAAAAATTTAAAGCCGTTTGAGATAATCGTTGTTTTATTATTTTTTAATGTTGCCCCTATTTTAATCGAAATTGTTCGAAAAATTATAAAATATTTGAAATCTGTAGTTTTAGGAAGACAACCGGAAATAATTCAATCTTTTGAAATTTTCAAAACTTCAGTTAACTCTGAAAATCGGACCTATGTCACATTTATAAACATGTTTTACTCTTTTCTTACGAGAAATTTCAAGAAAACATTTTGAGCCGTTTTTGAGAAAATTTTGAAAATGTCCCAGAGGCTTTATGTAAAGTACCCCCAAATTGTAAAGTATGTTTTTCAAAATCTCAAAGCAAACGGACCAGGGATTTCTTCAATTTCGAAAAATTCTTATGCATGGTTTAGGCGCTAGTTGTGTTCACAGACCAACGGACAGACGCACAAACGTTTTGAAAAACTTTTTCGGTATAAGGGGACCCCAAAACGCGTATTTCCGTTGAAATCTCGAAAACGATTTTCCGCAGAATTACATAAGTAAAAACCACAATTAGCAAACTTTTAATTTTAAAACTAATGTGTGTTAATGCAAGTGTAGCCATTATTATTTTCTCGTATACGTACGTATATACAGAGTAAATACTTGGTAAATTTCGGCGGATTTTCGACAGAAAAAAAATCATTGTCGGGCTCTGATAACAAAAAAGTCGATAAATCCAGTGGCTAAATTAAAAAATCTAGCGGTGCTACAGAATTACAGACTTTCCCGTAATAGTTTTCTATTCCCTTTGGTCTCTGCTAGCTTTGCGAACTTGCCTCTTGCCAGCTGCATCTATTGCCGCCCCAAAGTGCATTTTTGTTTTGAAATTTTCTTAATTTTTCGGTTTTCTAATAATATATAGGTTATATTTTATAAAGGTTAAGTATTAATATTAAAGAACACTAAAACCTAGCCGTTAGTTGAAAGTTTCTTTGAAAATTTTGCAGCCGTTTTTAAGAAAATGGCGCTTAAACGCTTCTGTAAATTCGAAATTTGAAGCACATTTTCCCAGAAAATGTTTGAGTTTTCAAAAAACTTCGATTGGAGACATTTGGATGTACTCACAAATAGTGTTTACAAATTGCTGGAAACGTGCATATTAACAGGGTGAGAGATCTTTCAAAAAAGTGCATATGTGTAATTTTTGAAAGTACCTTAAAATGAACTTTACTTCATTTTAAAGAGTGCAAATAGTCCAACCATTCGATAAGTTTATAGAAGATATTTGATGTGTTTTTGAGAAAATGGTTGAGCGCTTCTGAAAATGTGAAATTTTGAGCTAGTTTTCACAGAAAACGGTTGAGCTTTCAAGAAACTTTATACATTATTTAAAGCACATGTACTCATAAATATAATAACGTGAACAAATCACTGCTAATATAAATATAATCAATGTTAAACACAAGTAAAAAACACATTTTTGTAATTTTTGAAAACACAAAAGAGTAATATGGCATCTCATATCAAAAGTTGAACAAAAAATTTTGAGTGTTTTTTTTTTTTAATTGCACATATTGCTGGCAATATCGCACGAAAACTACTCAAATATTTAAAAATGTGCATGACCATTATGTAAGAACACCCTATGAAGATCAAATTTTATGGGAAGAAAAAATCTGTATTTTAATTTTTTCTCAAAACCGGTTTCAAATATTTTCTTCAAATGTTCATAACAGATAGCACTAATTGCACTGTTAAAATAACATAAAATTTATTTGGCTGTATTCATTTATTTTTTCCAAAATTATACGAATGTAACTTTTATAAAATATCTCTCATGCCTTTATCAGGGCAGCAACAATTAATTTTGCAATAGGCACTGAAAACCCAAACATCAGTTCCAGTACAATGTTTTAAAAATAAAAATTTGTAGAATACACAAAAATTATCTTAGAAGTCTTGAATTGTTTGTGTTTATCCAATAATTCTGAAAAGAAGGTTTTCTTCAATCTTCTCAAATACAAATTCAAATTTCAGATCACAATTCTACAAGGCATAAGAAAACTAATGTGTTTAATACTTCAAATTCAAACTTAAAATTCAAATTAAATAACAAATATCAATTTACAACACTTTCAATAAAATATATTCTCATATTATCAAGGAAATTATAATATTAGCAACTGGAAATTAATTTTTATTGATGAACTATTTTTAATAATTTTACTTGTTAGTTGAATTTGTTTGTTTTGAAATAACTATTATAAAAAATTCAGTAGAAAAGGACACATCAAGGGAAAACGCAACACTGACATGTATACAAAAAACCTAAAAGAAAAATCCAAACATCTCTGCAGGTACAATTTTAAATGCCTAACAATATTCTTCAGTATTCTTAAAATTAAATGCTACTTACAAAGATCTGAAAATAGAAAAATGGGCACAAAAACAAAGTATTCATTTTCTGTCAGTAGGTGTTGGCAATATCAAAATTTGCCAAAAAGAGCCCACTAAAAAAACACCTTTTGACACTATTTAATAGTTAAAGTATTTACAAGAAGATATTTCGGAATCATCACTATCAATGATTATCTGCACTTCAGTGGAACCTTACCTACTGCATTACGATTCCTTTATCAAAGCCTTTCATCTTTTTTCAGGATGAGTGTAATGACCTGATATGAAGGTGTTGATGAAACACTGAAAGAAGATGGAGAAATGGGGAACCGAGAAGCATGGATCGAAGCTCCCTGAAACAACTTAGTGCTGTTTGTCTATCACAAATTCCACATGATCACCATGAATTATTGTACCCTGGTCCCAGTAATGGAAGGCAACGGATCTGACCACAACTCCATGAAACTATTACATCACTATTTCAAGTTATGTAATTTCAAAACCTTTCAGAGTAATGCAAAATAACTTTTCTTTTTGAATGAATGAAAGTTAAAAGTCAGAATTTCTGCAGAAATGTGTATTTTCTAGTGCCACATTTCAAACACCAACTTTTGTTTTGTATGTTTTCCCCTTCAATCATTGAAATTAAGGATTTCTGTTATGAAACAAATCAATTTGCACATTTACATACAAAGTGCTCTGTTATACAACTACAAATTTAAGTCATATTATTTAATATATTCACTGACTTCAGAATATACACTATAATTGCAACTCTTCACTTGGTGGTAAAGAAGCAAATGCCTTATCAAGTATGTCTGGTGTAACTTCTTCCAGGGTAGATGGTTTCCATTCTGGTTTACGACCCTTGTCAATCAAAAGAGCTTTAACACCTGTAAGCATTTATAGAACAAATTCAATTTACATTCAGAACTTAAAGTACATTCTTATCACTTAAATCATATATATTTACCTTCAATGAAATCATGACCTTCACAAGCATGACAACCTAGACGATATTCCATAATCAAACATTCTTGCAAATTCATGCAGGCACCCTCTTGCAATTCTCTGTGTGAAATTTTCATGGATGTAGGAGACATTTGTTTTAACGAGTCCAACAATTTCACAGCCCATTCGGATCCATCTTTCTCTAGCTTCTGAAAGATTTCTTCAACACACGATGCTGAGAAACACTGATCAATTTGCTTTAGATAAGGAGCAAGGCTAAAGTCACCTTTATTGCCAGAACTTTTCTTGGAAAATTCATCAAGAATCTTAACAGCATTGTTTTGGGGATCTGTACAACAAATTAAGGCCTTTTCCAATTCAGGCAATTTAGAACTATCACAAAAGTGAGATGCAATACCAGCTTTTACAACATCATTTCCTTTTAATCTATGGCCAGATAAAGCCAGGAAAAGCCCTAATTTTCCGCCGAGACGAGGGAGAAAGAAACTTCCACCCACATCAGGAAACAAACCAATAGCAGTTTCTGGCATGGCAAAAAGAGTTGTTTCTGTTGCAACTTGGTACGTTCCATGCACAGAAAGTCCAACTCCACCACCCATTGTGATGCCATGAATCAGCGCCACATATGGAATCTGGTAAGTACCAATGAGATTGTTCAATGTATATTCACAGCGAAAGAAGTTCTTACCTACACAAGTATCACCTTTTAATGCTGCTGCTGCAATAGCTCTCACATCTCCACCAGCACAGAAAGCTTTCTCTCCAGCTCCTTTAATTATAACCATACTTTTTTCTTTCTCCCACTTTTTCATAACAGGAAATATTTTCTCACACATACTTAGGTTAAGTGCATTTAAAGCTTTTGGCCTGTTGAGAACAATTATGCCTTTATCTTGGGCTGATTCAAATAAAACATCATCGGCTGGTTCGGACGACATTGCTCTAGAAAAACATATTGCCATCTGACGTATCCTAACATGACTAGCTTTGGATGATACACTTGTTCTGCACGCGAACATCTGTGAATGAAAGGATATATCACGTAACAACAGTATTGAAAAGAGGACAATGCATGAGAAACATCCACGGTTAGGTTTACCTTGAGGATGATTTGAACGAGCACAACTCCCACAGCTGATCACGAATCTAAGTATTATTGTATTGCTTGGCTAAGCATGAACTTCAGAGTATTAACCCAAACGACCTATGATCTGCCATTTAAATAGTCTGCCAAGGACACAACCATGAAAATTCTTTGCTCATGTCACTCTGGAAAAAGAGCGCGCGAAAAACGAACATTAAGATATTACAGTTGCAAGCGGAGCTTGTCATAGCGGCGGCCTCAGATTTTCACTATACGAATACGTGTGTAAATACTAAAAAATAAGTATTAAAGTGGAAGTTATGTGTTGATAAAGAAACATACAATCCTTAGGTCTTCTTGGGCTAATACAACATGTTCTTAGGGGATATTTATTTTTAAGTTCCAATTAATGCTGCGGAAAATCAAAGATGCAATAATTTAAAAACAAGTGATTTGTTTCTGTTTCAATGACTTGTGATAATTTTGGCATTTAAAATTCCCGCTAATATTATGATGCAAAGTGGTGCCTGAAGCTTATTTTCTGAAGCCGAATAAGATACGCAAGAGCCCAACCGTTTCCACCACGGGTTCACTCATGTCTTTTGGTCATGGTCTTCACCCTCTTCACGCCAGTTAAAACTCGATTTCAGTCATGGCTTATCTTGTTTCCATTTGTCGTATTCGCGTTTGTGAAGATTATGAGGTAATAAGTACCATGGTGAAAATCGAGATATGAACATTTACAAATAGAGGAAGACTTGATATGGCTCATGGCTGGTATGGCTCATCTTAATATTGACATAGGTCCTTCATATCTATTTTTTTTTCATAGTTGTAATTATGTAAAGGTAAGTATTTATTTCCAAGTATGAAAGAAAATTCAGTAGTACCTGGAGTAATGACGGGGGGGGGGGCGATAAAAAAAACGGAAATCGTAACATTGGTTCAATTGTGTTAATTAAAGTGAATTTAAGAAGAAATGAGGAAATAATTTATTATTTACAGTGTAGGTATTAAGAAATGTACATCAATTTCTTACTTATTAAAATTTTATGAGCAGAAACAAGTTATAGTTTATTTGTTTTTATTTAGTATTTCTTTACTAATTGTTCCGTTTTCCACTGATAAATACAAAGTTCATTTCTGAATCAATTGTTTAAATTAATTAAATCATATCAAGATTGTAATTTTACTCGAAGATTTTTTCGATTTATTTACTTAATAAATTACGAAACAGAGCCCAGATAATTGCATTTCTGAATAATGCAAGTTTCACTATAGATAATACTCAATTTCGTTTTATTCAAAAGCAACAGTTGTTTTACAAACAGAAAAATAGCGCAGTTTAAGTAAACATCCCAATATTTATGTTGTTCAGTACCAGCAAGAAAAATAAAGCACAAGGGAAACTAGTAGTACTACAACAGCACGTTCTATTTTCCTACTCATATCGTTTCCCCATCTTCTTTTGGCCAGAGAAGTACAGCAACTCGTGTCATGGATTCAACAAGTCGGAAGTCTTCTGCAGAAATCTTGAGCCATGCTACCTCTATAGCCTCCATAATTACGAAAGTGTTGCTGGTGCATAATTTTGTGCACGAACTGACCTCACGATTATGTCCCGTGAATGTTCGGTGGAATTCATATCGGGCGATCTCGGTGGACATTCGCTCGAATTGTCCAGAATGTTCTTCAAACCAATCGCGAACAACTGTGGCCCGTTGACTTGGCGCATTGTCAACCATAAAAATTCCATCGTTGTTTGGAAACATGCAGTCCCTGACTAGCTGCAAATGGTCTTCAAGTAGCTCAACATAACCAATTCCAGAAACTGATCGGTACAGATGGTCCAGAGGACCCAGTCCATTCCATGTGAAAACAGCACACATTACGGAGCCACCACCAGCTTGCACAGTTCCTTATTGACAATTTGGGCTTCGTGGGATCTGCGCCAGAATTGGGGAGGAATAAGGGTAAGGTTTAGGACGCTATACAGGGATTGGACTAGCCCCTGTGAAGCATGCTAACTCGTTTTGTCGTAACAAATTTCACATGAGATTCTAAGGGGATCGAACCTCAGTGGTGAAGGCGAGCGACTTCGCCACTGGGCCAGGAGAGCATTTCTGACTTCAAAAAACATGGCGGCCACTAGTTCGGCGAGCCTCCACCAGAGCGCTGAAACTATAAGGACAGCCACTCTATGTAGTATATTCTCGCTCGTTGGTTTCAACCTAACTGCATTGTTTTGCTATGTACGTGTTAGCGGTTTCACATAATTTGTTCCAATTGTCTGAATTCTAATGAAAACAATTAGATCACCTTTAGTAATTTATTGAGTGATCAGCTGATTCAAATGTTTCACTCAAGTTTAAACATAATTTATATTCTGATTAATCATCATTCAACAGCCAATTATTACATTCGTAATTTATGAATCTCAGTTCACGTTATTATATTAAAGTCAAAGTGAAATGCACATCTTAAACATTTCCTTTCCCTGTAGCTCCTATTGCTAGTCCATTTCAGAAAGCTATTTCAGGTAAGCACAACGGCATCTACGCGTCCTGCGTGGTGGTCCTTCGACAGAGATGAGTATATCATAGATTTATTAAATTAAAACTGAATCTATTAAGGTAAGTAGTGCGGCAAGCAAAACTATTACCTACAATCCACTGCTCCTCGCTTGCCCTTCTAAATATTTAATGTAATATTTGGGCTACCTTTATGCAAAAAATTAACCAATGACAAAATACTTATTTTTTCAAAAATTTTAATAGAGTTCACACTATTTTCTTTGGCACACGTGAATAACTTAGTGTACTCTATCACAGGCTCCCGTATGAGTAACGAGAACTGAATAACTCTGTATCTTCTTCCGGCGCACTTAAATATCCATGATTTTTTTTTTAAAAGACAGGTATTACTTATTTCAGGTTTTATGTAACAAGGACGTGAAACAGGTGATTCACGCACGAGTCGATTTTGTCGTCCGAGTCACGGTGTAAGAAATATCTTGCACCATGTCCGAACGTAGCGAGGACGAAAAAGAGACGAGTGCGGGAATAACCTCGGGTACGTATTCGTATACTATTTTTTTTAACACGCCAAGAGCAAAAGGTCAAGTAAATATACGCAATGCAAGTAAAGGATTATAAATCAAATATCAAATAACTACTTGAACAAAAGTAAATTAATTCCAGTCTGTGTCTTTACACTATTGTTTGTAAACAATAAACAAAGACGTCAAGAAGAAAGAAAATTGCGAATCGTTACAGGTGTTTCGCACACTAAGCGTAGTGGTGTTACAGAATGGCATAGACATTCCAGAATTAGTTTTCTATTTCCTTTGGTCTTGGCCAGCTATTCAAACTTGCCACGTGTTCTTGCCATCTGTCATCTATCGCTGCCCAAGTACATTATTTAAAATTTTATTAACTTTTTCGGTTTCATAATAGTACAACTGAAATATTATTTTAAGAATATTAAAAAACAGTAAAGCCTCCACAAAATGAAAATTTTCTTTGAAAAATTTGGAGCTGTTTTTAAGAAAATGGCGTTTAAGCGCTACTGTAAATTCAAAATTTGAACCTCTTTTCACAGAAAATTATTGAATTTCCGAAAAACTTTATATAATAATTTCAAGCATTTCCAGTCACAAATATAACAGTGTTTACAAATCGCAGGAAATGTGCATATTAATGGCGTGAGAGAGATTTACAAAACTACATTTGTATAATTTTTGAAAAAAACAACAACAAAATAATACGGCACAATTAATTTTGCCATCTTAAACAGTGTAGTTAGCACTATACTTTCGAAAAGTTTGCAGAAAAAATTTGGAGCGGTTTTTGAAAAAATGGCTTTGAGTGTGTTTGAAAATGCGGAATTTTGAGCTAACTTGAACAGAAAACGGTTGAGTTTTCGAGAAACGTTATCTAACATTATATAAAGCACACATTCTTATAAGTAAATGAGTGGAACAAATTGTCGTTAATGTAAATACTAATGACTAATTTTGAAAAAAACAACAACAAAAGAATAAAGCAATATGGCGTTTATGTTATCGTACAGTATATATCCCTACCAAAAGTTTAAAGAAGAAATTTGGATCCGTTTTTGAGAAAATCTAGTTTTTGCAATTTTTTTAAGTTGCACATATTGCGCGAAAACTACAACATTTTGCAAAAAACGTACATGACCTTAATGAAAGAATTCACTAAGGAGAATAAATTTTACTTGAAGGAAAAATATCTATCTTACATTTTATAGTTGTAGGAAGACGCCGTAAAAATTCAAACTTTTGCAATTTTCAAAAATTCAGAGTTAACAGTGAAAATCGGACCTAAGCCACCTTGATAAGAGTATTTTACTCTATTCTTACCAGAAATTTAAACAAAAAAAGCAGCTTTTGAGAAAATTTTGAAAATGTCCTTCATTAAAGAACCCCCAAATTTTGAAAAACATTTTTTCAAAATCGCGGCACCTCCAGTGGAGCCAGATCGATTGGGAATATTCGTTTTGGAAAAAATCGTACATACGGTTGAGGCGCTAGAGGTGTTTACAGACTGACGGGCGTTTTGTTGTCAATTGGTTTTTCGGTATCAAGGACCCACGAAACAGGGATTCTGATTACATCACATGTTAGCAGATTTTTTTCTCTTAATTTGGCAATTGGATTTATTCATTTTTTTTATTATCAGAGCCTGGCAATGATTTTTTTCTCCCAAAAATCAGCTGTTTTTTCGCAAAGCATTACGGAACTTTTCCTATACAATGTATTTTACTCCATATAAACGCATGTATATCAGAAAGTAAAAATTAGCTGTTTAGCACAATGCGCGATAAGATGATGAAAACAAGCGCGAGAAACCGCGTTTCGCGCAATGCGTATTAAAAAATAAATATGTTATAACAAGAATTATCTCTTCATTTCTCAAAAACGTTTTTTAAATCTCGAAACGAGGACGTGTGTATAATTAAGAGTTATTGACAATGTCATTGGCAGCGGGCGCAAAAAGTCTTTGGACCCAGAAAGAAAATGTAAGAAAACTACATTATGTTTTCGAAAATGCATCGCTGCGCAGATGTCAAACTTTCTTTCTACATCTCCAGCCCTCACATTCACATAGGCCTCATCCTCCACAATACTTTACTATTCTTAGTATGCCTTTTTGTCTATTTAATTATTAGGTCCATCAAATTTCCTGCTTTTTAGCTTTAGCTTTCATTGAGCAAAAGGGTAACTTCTTTGCTTTTGACCTTCTTGCTCTATGTCAATTAAAAGAATAATACAGTGCAGAAATGAGACATGCATTGGTTGAGACTGCGAGCCATGTGAAATTTCCAATGTGAAAGGCTATGTTGCTGAGTAGTCAAGTTTTAATGTTTTTTTTTAAAACAGTTTTGCAAATATATTTTTATCTAGAAAGGACATACTTTTTTTTTTGTTTAGAGACATTAATTTAGAGGAAGAACATTAAGGTAGAAAGATTAATCCAAAATTTAGAAAAGGAAATGTTATTAAGAAACCTAGGTTACACAGACAAAGTTTTATAAATTCTAAAGAAGTAATCATTGTAGAAAGATAGGTGAAGATTGTAAATGTGGTTTAAAATGTTTTGAGACCCCACATCTTAGTCCAGAAGAGATTTTATTTCAATAATTTGGTCACCAAAAGATATTCAAGACACTTGCAGGGGCTTACACATTATGCTCATTTCTAGTGGTGAAAGCTATGAACTACATGCACATTATTAATGTCAATGTCATTAAACATGATGGAAGATGAAAAGAGATGGAACATGCCCAAGGGAAATTTCTCTAGAAGTTGATTTTACAAAATTACATTGGTTGTAATGTTCAAGCTATACAGTCCTCTTTTCACCTAACTAATCAAATGAATCTAAATCCAATCAAATTAATCGTTAGTTCAAAAATGGAATTTAAACCAAAATAAAATAACTTCTTTTAATATTAGTACCTTATAAACATCTTCAGGTTATCAATTAGCGCTTCATGAAAAACTGTTCTCTGAAACATTTGTAATTGACTTTTACGTCAATGAGAAAAACCACAATCAATTGAAACAAATTTCTTACGAAATTGCTAGCCAGAAATTGACCGCAAACTTATAGATGACATATTTTGCATTATTACACAAAACTAATGTACATATGAATTCTACTTTTGCAAATTTAATAGTTAGATGCAATTGAAGAAAACAGATTGTTTTATGAAGGTGTTAAAGTTCTTAAATTTAAGTTAAGTTGAAATAACTTACCATATATCTGTAAATTCGATTCATATTTCAACAACATTGGTCAATTAATGTTCCTAATATTCACACTATAACAATATAAAATGTCAATGGATGTTGTTTCTTAAAAGGCAAGGGAACAAGAAAAAAGGAGGCATTCTCATACTTGAACAATGGTTAAGAAGAAATACAAAACACTTTTTTAAAAAAGTCAGTATATTTTCTGGTCCACAAGTCCACGAGTTACAAGATTATCTCAATATATTACTGAGTAGTCATGAAAATACCGAAGAATAATACCTTCTGAATGAAAAAATGTTCACAGATTCATAAGATGTGAAGTTGAGATGAGAAGATAAAATAAAATATGTTTTTCATAATGCTTCTCATGAAATGTTTGTGACTCATTTGCTTTTACCAGTAGCACGAGATCTCAGAGATTTCTTCGTGTTTTGATCTACCTCTGGTAGTTCATCATCCTCAATGTTACGTTTGTCTACAAAAGGACAGAAAGAGCAGTTCATTAAGAACAAACTAAGAATTACGTGAAATAATAATAATAGAATCCTGTTTCCAAGCAAAACATTCAGAAGAAAAGCATTATAAACATGATACTATTAATAACAAAGAAAATAACTGAAAAATACAAAACATACAAATTAAAAATGGAAGGGTCATATTAGCACTGAATAAGGACAGCTTTAAACTGTTACAAAATAATATGGCTATCTCAAACAAAAAGAATGTACAGATTATATAAATGTAAGCTGATGAGTAAGGCATTTTTATGGCAAAGAATGGAAAAGTCATCTCTCATCTCCATTGTGATAACAAGAGTTCCTTGATTCTTAGAGGTCGAACAAAATAGCTGTATAATAGGAACTCCAAAGGAGCAACGACCTTGGAAACACAGAAAAAGTAAAAACAATAATTCACCAAAATAAATGTAACTAATTTTCTATATATAAAAAAAAAGAAAGAAAAAAAAAGAAAGGAAAAAATAAATAAATAAATTCTAAAATCTAACTGTAGCACCTAGCATATACATGTTTTTAGTTATTGAAAGAGTATCAACAGAAAATTCAGGAAACTTAAGATTTGAAATAAAAATCAGAAATATTTCTTAGAATTCAAAGAATTTATTTATTCCATCTTTGAGATTTAACTATTTACAAATTATTTTAATTATCATATAAAAACTGGGGGGAGGAATTCAGAAGTACAAATTTTCTGAATGCAATTTTTATTATAAATTATTTTTAACAACTGACTGCCAGCACCAGATATATAAAAAATTAACATTTGTAAGTTTTGGCACATCAAAATTCGAACTTCAGTCTGCTTTAGCAAAACGTTACATTTATTGTCAGGAGAAAGGAAAGACTATTTCATGGTGTTCATGATGAAAATAAATTAAGGAAATGTAGTCTTGAAGAAATTGTATAATGATTGCATGGCAACTTAATTCTAATTTGCACATCTATTAGCACTAAACATAAAGACTACATACATTTTTCGAAGCAACATCAATCCTACTTTTGAAGAAGAAGATAGTTATTGTAATCAATAACAAAACATTCAGTGTGCTAAAACCAATTAACTAGTCACTAAGAACACTTTTAGTAACAAAACAGCCAATCTGAATGCTTATATTTGTGCATAAATGAAAAAAATAGAGAGAAAAAAGAAAGAAAAAGGGGGGAGGGGGAGTAGTAGTTAGAAATTATAAAATATTTTATACAAACATCTCCATTAGCTACAATACTTAAAGAATATTTAATCTTTTCATAATAAAATACCGTTTTCATACACATCACTGTCAATTAATGACAACTCTTCGCTCACTCTACTAAATTCAGACTGATCCTATTTCTACAACAATCTTCATAAACTACAAAATGACTTAGAAAATCCACAAGAATAATGGTAACAAAATTAAATGCTCCATGCCATATCATCAAATTGTGTCTGCATTCAAATGTATTACACAAAATGTTACTGAAGCATATTAGAACAAGCTTAAAAAGAAATACCTTTTATCGTAAATAAACTACTACTCTCAAAAAAAGACTCAATGATTTTATAAAAATGCAACATCAGTCTGTCTACATACTTTTAGATTCATCCTTCTTCTTTTTGGAAGCAGATTTCTTATCTTGACGTGGCTTGCGAACAGCAGGTTGAGCTGCAGTGAGTTCCCGCCTTCTTTTTAAGTGGAATGTAATGAAATTCCACATCAACCATGCTTGGAGACCAAACACAGCACCAAGGGCACTTATTCTAAAAACATACAATGATTACAATGTTACAGAATAGGAACTATAACAAAATTAAGGCACTTCTTCTTTGATAAATAGGTAATCTTATTAAATAACCATATAATAAGCTATGTCATAAATCAGTAAAAAAGTAATTTACTTTCTGTTTAGAAAATACTTCAATAACATTACTTAAGTATTTGAAGGTATGTACTGATACTTTAGCATACCATACCTGATAGCTTGAGTGTTGAAGTTTCCAGTGGTCAAATCCAAACCCTGATTCTCACTGAGTGATAATCCATACCAGAATGTGAGCACCGATAAGATGATGGATCCAAGTCGGACCCAAACAAATACCACATTGGCCAAGTGATATCCCACTACAAATAAAGTTTTTAATAAAATTGCATTCCATGGAAAATGTTTAAAAAAAGTAATAAAAAAATAAAAAACAACAACATACTTTTACTTCCATTTTCAGCCTTGTCAGCAAAGTAAAGGAGACGGGCAGCATGGAACAATCCTTCTGATGCGTAGTGCAAAACTAATAAACAAATACCAACACGAGTAAAACTGTAAAAAAAAACAAACAACAACAGTGATTACACCACAAAAAAATATCAATAAATTTATCCATAAATTGTACTATATTGTTATAATGAGCTGTACACAACTGCAAGACTTCCATATAAATTGAGATCATGAATGTAAAATGACTTTTGTATTTCACATTTATGTAAAAAGTTTTCTACAAAAAGAATGATCTACAGATCAATTTAAATGAATTAATTTTTTTTATTTAAAAAGAATTAATTAGAATCATAGCAATTTCTTACACTTAATGCTTTGTTTGGATTCATTTTTAAATAAATTATGCAATTCCAGAAGTATGTTCATCTTCTTCTTTAAAAGATTAAGACAGACTAATGAAAGCAATGCAGCGGTGTAATGAAAACTACACATTAACTACTTACTTCAACAAGTAAGAAGCCAGAACATAAAAAAGGGCTAAAGTTGCATATTGTATGCGAGCAGGCATTTCTTCTCTTTTAATTTTTTGAAAATACAATTCTGGATAGCAATGGAACCAATAAGCAAGTTGCACAATAAAGAAAAACTTGGACATGAAAACCATTTGGTGATGAGGATAACCTTCCCATAATGAAGAAATATCAAGTAAATAATTCTCTCTGAAACAGAAAATGAAAAAAATACAATAAACGGTTTATTGTTTATTACTTAATACAGCATTCCAACAATGTTTGCAATAATAAAATGCGACCAATTACCTGAAAATAACATCACCACCCCACAGCACAGACATAACATAAAACACCAACAGTTGACCCGATTCATTAAATTTGCTGTGCTTCACCTTTGAAAGATGAAGTTTGCGACTAATTTTCTGAAGAAAATAGAAAAATATCAAAACTTACACTTTCCACCCACACATCTGATTTAGCCCTACATTTGATTTATTAAATTATTTACGCACTAAAACATTCGATTATTGTTTCAATTCTCTTAAATGATAAAAATGAGTGAACGTTCGAAATTTGTGTTCTCTAAGATTTCTGATAGTTGGGGAATACTGTCGTAACACACACTTCAGACTTTTCAGAGATGAAATTACTACATTGGTTCAAATCTACCCAGAGTTCATAATGCAATAAATCTTAGTTACCGTTGAGTTGAAAATAAGGAAGAATTATCAGAAATGAAGAAAATTTTTTTCAAATACCTTCCAAAATGTTTGACTGTTTTAACTAAA
>BOPP01000030.1:5898941-5933565 GCA_017312745.1 Gryllus bimaculatus
AAACATATATCGTTCTTCATGTTAATGAAGTCAAAACATATTAAATGTAAGTTTTTAAACGCCTCGTGCAGTATTCTCTTTAGTAGAAAACTGAACAAGCAAAGCTTTTACAAGATTTGCCATTGGTCGAATTACAACAAAAAACTTACTTCCAACCACTGTATTCTCTAGAGTTTCGTTAGGCTCTTTTGAAGTTACTGGTTTTCTAATTTGAAATTATCTTCTTGCGTTACCTGTTCATTGAAATATTTCATTACTTGAAATATATATTAAACCCAACAAAAATTTTCCAACAATTACAAATATTAGAAAAAGTGAGGGTACAAAACAGTAGGCATCATGAAATAATTTAATAATTGAAAAAGTAAAGTAAAATGAAATGAGACATATGGTGCTCACCAAGAAAAGAAGACTGTGTAGGGTAATAATTAGGCTAAAAAACTATGTAGTCTGAAAGCTGAATGAAGTCAAGAATTTTTTTGAATGAAGTCAAGAACAATTGCACATTCAATGATATGTTAAATGTTATTACATAAGAAACGATTGTACAATAATCACTATGGAAAATGGGGAAAGGCAAGGTAAGACATATGGTCCTGGCAGTGTTCTGCGGATTAGTTGTGTTTTCTGAAGAACTCATCAATCTTCATTATCTCTCCCCGTATCATTTGTATTAAAAGACTTAGCAGAAATTCTATGCAACAATACTGTCATAGCTTTATATAAAATAAAGCTTTCTGAACAGTTTTATTATAATATTTATGGAATATTTAAATCTTTATGCAAATTATTTTTATTTGCGGTTCTAACATACCAACTGAAAGATTTTTGACTTCACTCCAAAAAAATTTGAAAATGACCTCTCATGGTATTCAACTTCCAAGAATAGATGTATTTTATAGCACAAAGCTAGCCAACTTACATCAAGAACATATTCTTGGATAATGGCATGCATTACAATGCATATCAAGTAGTAAAAGAAAACTGCACAAATGTCTTTCCATCCATATGTGTAATAGGTGACATCTGCATTTTCTGGTAGTGTAGCTTCTGGTTCCTTTGTCACATTATGATGTACAGCGATAAACATATATGCAAAAGGAGATGTGACCTAAAAGAAACAATAAAAAATTACTCTAGTCATAAGACAATTATGTTGGGCTGTCCCAACCTGAAATAGAATGGGAAAGTATGAAAACATAATTTCATATATATATTTTTTTTGAATACGTTTCCTAATAACATTGAATGTAATTTAATATTTTTTCTCTTTCTCACTTGGGTGTTTTTAAAAGAAACCTGTACAAAACGTAACAGCTGGATAGGTGAAAAATAACAAATAAAAAACTATCATCTCTCATTAAAAGTTTGCTGCTCATTTGACATATTTACAATATATGCAGTACATATACAAAAACATAACTCACTTGAATCATAAGTCCAATAACAAAAACCATAGCAATGCACGACACAATATCGGCATGATTCTGAATGACAAATTCATGACTTAAAATTGGTGGATTTTTACTAGATGATTTTCTTCCTTTGATAGCCATTTTTAGCACTATTAAACGAACACGTTAAGTTTTATCCGATTACAAGGTTAAACACTCTTCTTCTCACACGTTTAGTGTTACTAGAAACTCAGCAGCTGTCCTGTCCACGCCTCCTTCCCGGCGACGGCAAGAGACGGGACACGGAGACAGCAAGTTGCCGACGTTGGCGACCTGAATCGGAGGGGGGCCGAGTTCGACGTGAAAATTACAGACGTAAACAACGGAAGCTCGTTGTCAATGCGTTGGCACTACTCGAAACAACAGACACACAAGTTGCAGAAAATATTTATTGCAGGACAAGTTTAGGGCCTATTTTGGCATTGAATAATTAACTGGAGTGAATAAATTATCACGCTTTCTAAAAAAATGTAGACTTTTTTAGCTTTGATCTTTGTATGGTGTGTACTGTATAGGAAGCGGTATAAATTCCAAAATGACAAATGGAAACAATCTGTTAACGATTGGAAATAACAATAAAAAATGTTGCTGGTTAATCCTGGCAATGGAATGCCATTCCAAACACGAAGGAAAATATAAATTAATTGAAAAATAAATTACATTTTAGAATAATTATTACTCTGGAAGTAAAATGTATATGAAAAGAAATGGCTTCCTTTTTTTTTTTCATTTAATGATTTTTTTTCTCAGCATGTTTACATGCAAAATAATTTGATTTACATAATAGATGAATGGTACAAATGATATGTTGTATATAATGAGACCATTTTCAGATGCAGGATTACAAACACCATTTTCAGATTTCAGTACCAAACACATTAAATCTCAAGCCATGCCAAACATGAGCAACAATAGGATCCTATAATATACATTTTTGTAAAGTACTATTCTTGTTTAGGACTCAAGTAGATATACCCATTATCAAAATGAGAAAGTGATGTCAAAGGTCAAAGAGAATCTGATGTGTTACCAAATATTTCAGACTATCTCATGGTACAGGACAAGCCAATCTCCATGACAAAATTTTGATCATTAAAAAAGTTTGTTAACAAATATATTAATTACAAAGTGATGTTTCAATATAATTAATGCTAAAAGAATAGCTATCTAACTAAATGTGTTTGTAAGATATATTATATTCTCTAGATTTTCAGAGTTAATAAAATGAGAGCTGCTGGTGTTGGAATCATTCAAATTGTTCAACAATTAAAACTTGCACCTACAAGAGTTAAAAGAGCACTTCTGACATCTCAAGTCTATCAGACGAAGAGTTTTAGTGCCACACCGCAATGTTATGTTAGTGCACAGAAAAGTGAAGTGGTGACAAAATGGTTCAATACAATGCTAATTATGATGTAATGCCAACAATTTCTAATTTCAGATATCTAAAATACAGAATGAAGAAAAAGTATTCTCTGAAAATGAAATGATACATGTAATAAATGAAAATGGCAATTATATGAAATATCCATGGTTGTGGCTACGTGATAATTGCCAATGCAAAACATGTTTCAACCCACAAATGCAATCTCGTACTATTGATTGGAAATATTTTGATACTTCTGTCCATCCAAAATCATACTCTGTAAGTTTTGAATTTTATGTTCTGAGCAGCAAAGTAATATTTTCACTTCATTTTATTTTTAAAGCACTTTAATGTTTAGAGAAGCAAAGATTTGGTGAATATAACATGGTCTGATGAGCATGAAAGTCAATATTCACTGAAATGGTTACAAGAGAGAGAGTTTGTACCTGCTACTCAAAAGAAATGGTTGACACAAGTTTATCGATTAACCCAAGTTCCTTGGAATGCTGCAAATTTTTCACAAGTTCTTAAAAGATTTCAGTACAGCAACCTCATAGAAAGGTGAATACAATAATCACTATGAAATTATATTTTGAGGAATGCAAAAATGAAAACAATCTTTCTTTTCAGTGATGAAAAATTGTTGCAGTGGCTTGAGAGCCTAGCAGTATTTGGGATTGCAATTATAGAAGGCACACCTAGCAGAGAGGACCAACTACAGAAGTTAGCTAATCGGGTTGGATTTATCAAACAAACTCATTATGGGTATGTTATTTGATTTATTTCATCAAAAAAATAGTAAAAACTGTATGTGAGGTGTGGGGGTTAAGTGCCATCTAATCTAGGCTGTCTGGGTGACGCCATGTCGAAGACTAAGGTACCGACATTTCGACCAACATATCACTGTCTTCTTCAGGGCTTTAATGCCATCTGCACACATTTCTTGAGCTACAGAATCTCTTCCCAACATTTTAACTATAAATGGTTGAATATTGAATAATAGTCTCAAATAAAAGCTTAGTTAGTTAGCTTAGAAGTTAGCATTTTTTGAAAACGAGACATTTTCATTCCCGAGTTATAGAAAACGTATTTGTATTAATAAACAAACTGGAGGTTTTATTATTTTTGTATTGCTAACAAAATGCATGCTCCTACCACTATTAGATTTTTTTGTGTGATTTACTTACCCACTTTTGAGTTTTGGATACTTTGTACCCTTGTGATGCAGATTTATACTTTATCAATCCAGAACATAATTTCACTGACTTTTCACATTAAAAAGTTTAGAGGTAATAAAATTTGTTTACAATTTTTTTCATTAACAAACTTTCATGAATCATACTTCCTTAACTTATATCATCAATCATATTTTACGAATCTGACACTATTTAAACATCTCGAAATTTATTGAGAATTATATTATAACTAATTATTTATATTTGTACTTCATATTTAGATTCGTTAATTTAAAATAACACTTATTTCATATTACTGATAATTTTGATCATAAAGCAAGTTAACTTTTATGTAAAAATTTTTTTTATCATTTAAAATATTTACATTTATTTTATTATTGTTAGTGTTATTGATATGGTTGTTGTTGTTGTTGTTGTTATTATTATTATTATTATTATTATTATTATTATTATTATTATTATTATTATTATTATTATTATTATTATTTTTAATTCTCTCTCTCCTCTCCTGCTGAGGAAAATCTTGGGTACATCTATGATCACAAACATGAATGTGAGTTCATATGGCCAGAAGTTCTTCTTAGGAGGTATAAATATTTCCTCATTAGACTCATTTGTATTTCAAAGTAAAATGAGCCCTTTTATTCAATAGTACAAGTTAAGACTATAAATGTTCATTTTATTCAGCCAAATATGCCATTTATTCAAATATCTTTTCTAATAATCAACTTTTTTTCTTGAAGCGAAGAATTTGTGGTACGAAATAAGCCTGATACAACTAATTTGGCATATCTTGCTGTACCCCTGCAAATGCATACAGATATGCCATATTATGATTACAAACCAGGGGTAAGATATAGTTACAAGTTCAAGTAATACTAATTTTCATTTACATTAGCAATAAGTGCCTATATTTTTTAATGTGCCACATTTGAATCAGGTAAATATGCTTCACTGCATGGAGCAAACAACAGAAGGTGGAGAGAACCAATTTGTAGACTGCTTGTATCTCAGTCAGTTGTTGAAAGAAACTCAACCAGATATCTACAAAACATTATCAACAGTGCCTGTGGACTGGTCAGATATTGGAGAAGAGAAAAAGGATGCATTTCACACTCTCTATCGAGCACCTGTTATTTGGTAGCCAAATAATAATAATATGTGATTGTTTATTATTTCCAGTGTGACCACTTGAGATAATATTATCTTATTTATAATTTGCAGTGAAGATAAATTGGGTCAATTTGCTCGAGTCAATTACAATCAATGGCAAAGGGATTCACATTTTAATGTTCCATTGGAAGACGTCATCTCTTGGTATAAGGCTAATGCAATTTTTACAAAAGCCCTTTATGACCAAAAGAATATGGTACAACTGAAAACCAGACCCGGTGAGAAAATGCGTCATTGTTTCTTGTAATAGTGGAACAGTCATGGTAAAGTAATCCTCATTAATAATATATTTTTTCAGGAGAAATTGTTACCTTTGATAATATACGACTTGTTCATGGACGAAGTGGATACTCTGATTCAGCAAATAATGAGCGATACATTATTGGTTCATATTTGGATTGGGATATTGTCCACTCGCGTATTCGTATACTAAAAAAGGAAATTACCAGGAGCTGAATGATATACATTATTGTCCTCATCTGCAGTATATAGATTGTTTTGAGTTGCATTAAAAAAGTATTCTCATTAAGACACAGTTGTTCTGATTTAGAAAGTGTATGAAATAAATGTTTTTTTTTAAATTGAAATGTTTTTCTTTTGAATTCTTCTCCAGTCATGTTCTGGTATAATGACCTTCAGATCAGTTTGGTGGTTTAAACATGGAATCAAAGGTCACTGTGCCTCCCCCTTCTTGACAACTATATTTATCTTAAGGTCAGTCATATTTATGAATGTGATGATTACAAGGTTACAAGTCACAATAAGCTGCTGTGAACCAGGATTCTTTTTGGATAGATTTAGTGATTTTACTAGAAATTTCTAGATTAAGCTAAAGTAATGGAAAGATAATAATGCTTCATTATTGTCCACTTAACATTTCAAATGCAATTTAGGTTCATTTATTTGCAATTCAGTTTATCATTTCATTCAATTATTATTCTAGGTGAGTAATATCATTATTTTGGTAAATTTAAAGTCATGGTTGTATTAATTATAATTCAGATTTTTGTTTATACTTAATGAATAATTAATAAATTATTACTTAGTTGATATGTTTTTGGCCATAAGATATCTCTTTGGTGTATGGTGTGTTTTTGGCCAGTTGAAGTCTCTTTGGTGTATTCAAAAGACATAATTTTAAAGTAAATTTTAACTGACTTTTTTGTATATTATTTTGAATTTATTGCATGGTGCAACTTACAGTGTTTTCAATAGGTTTCAGATTATAATGTTAATGAGATGATGAATGCTATATTCATTCAGATTGTTTCATTAGCTTCTAAAAATACTACAATAAGAAAATTACCTCAAATTTACAGGAAAAACCATGTTTCAAATTTACCTAAAATGTTAGTAAAATGTTTACACAATGGTAACATCCCACAACCTCACTCACATGAGGTAAGTTTTAAAGAAGATTTTTTATTGTCGAATCAGAATTAACTGAAGGCTTATTTTGGTGACTGACACACAAAATGAAACAAAATTCTAATTTGCACTATTACTTCATCTTAACTGCTTAACAGCATTATTTCATCATAACTGCCATCCAATCACAACACAATACCCAATACTTTTTTATCATGAATAATTGAAAAATTATCCTATGAAAAGAGCAGTATGTGGAGATGACTATTAAGTCTTTCATTTTTTTTTTTAACTTTTACCAATTAATTAATGAAATTAGCTTTTAAGAATTTACTTTGTCACTTATTTGTTTCTATCTTACAGAAATATAATAAGTTGCAGAAAAGTTTTTGAATTACAAAACTTGAGCCTCTTGTCCTGCCCATTTTAGGGGGGTCGTAATGCTATAACTCTTCAACATTAATTTGGCTGTACATTTGACCCATATCTATAAAACAATTATACCCAGTGCTGTATAATTTTAAAAGTAGCTTGGAGAAATTAATTTAATTAATAGAAAGCATATTTATATCTTTTGGACAGTTTTTATAATTTTCAGAAAATTTGAAGTTAAATTGAAAATTATTACATTATTTTTTTGTATACATTTATGCAGAAATCAAAAAATAAGAATGACACTTTGCTATTAAATATTCAAATGTCTTTACATTCACCTACGTGAAGACATTTGATAAGGTAAAGAGAAATAAACTCTGCAATATCATGTGAAACAGAAGATACCCAAGTTACCCTACAAACATAATTATGAATCTGTATGAGAAAAATTCAGTAATGATAGATGTATAAGATGAGAAACTATAAACACAGACTCCATTAGAGATCAAGCTGCAGAATAGTTATGTTAATTAGTTATGTTACCATTATGTTTGCCAATGATGAAGTCCTTCTGCATAGAACACTCTTGGGCACTATAAATACCTAGGTTGCAATACATCATTCGATAAAAATGAAGATATTAGTAATAAGTTAAATAGATTTTAAAGAATTTATGGAACTATCAAGAAACAACTCAGAAAAAAAAAGAAAAAAGAAAAGAGACACAAATTACATTCTACAAGGTAATGGCAGTCCCATCCTTTATGATACCAGTCTCGAGCAAATAGAAAGAACTGGGCAAGAGTAAAAGCCTCAGAAATGGCCTTTCTGAGGTCAGTAAAAAGATGTTCAAGACTCAACAAGAAAAAGAGCGAAAACATAAGGAAAGAATTAAATATATTCTCCTCAACATTCTGGATCGAAAATAACAGAGACAAATGGCACAAACATGTTGAAAGAATGACAAATGCTAGATTGTCAAAAGGCTCTGGCAAGAGAGATCTAAGGCATCCAAGAAGAAGATGGGCTGAAAAACTGGGACATGCACAAGCTTAATACCTGAAGAATATTCATTATTACTATATTGTCATCCTATAAAATGTATAAAATGATGTAATTTTTCAGAAATCATATTCCTTCGTAGTTTCCTTCTAGAAACTAGTCTACTTGTCACCATAACAAGTAAACAAAACATTTTTGATGAGTAAATGTCATAAGAGATAAAGCTCTGCTCTGCAGCAATAAGAATAAGAATAAAGAATGACAATCTTCTATCATTTCATCAAAGCCACAATCTTTTAGTGGGATAAATAAAATTAAAGAGACTCATAACAAGAATGATTGCTATTTTCACATAGGCAGATTAAGGAAAAAATGGATGATACAAACACCATTTTATTCAGAAAACTTTAAATATGTAGAAACTTTTAAAATAAAGAAAAAGCGAAATGTGTACATTTTTGGTTTATGACTCCCCAGCTCCTGAAAGATTTTGGAACTTAATAAAAATTTCATGAATGGTTACATCCGCATTTCCTGCAATGTGGATGCGAAATTTCTCCTTGTCATTAATTCTACCCATGCAATCATTCACTTTTAAAAAAATCAGTAAATCTATTGTTTAAAAAAATCTTCTTTCACTTTTATTAAATAACTTCTTTACTGGGGGTGGGAGTATCTTTTTATTTTAAAGTAAAAATATATTTTTACTTCTGTTTGTGTTGAATTATCACTATTGAATAAATGTTGCTTGTTTTGGTACTAATATTCCAGAATAACAATGGTATAAAAGCAAAAGTAAGTTCTATTGATGAAGTAATTCAAGTTCAAAGTGCAGATGGAAATGTACTAAAATATCCTTGGATATGGCTAAGAGATAACTGCCAATGTTCTTCATGCTTTAATCCCAAATTACAGTCACGGACTATTGATTGGCGCACTTTTGATATTACTGTTAATCCTAAATCACTTCATGTAAGTTTATTATTTTAATTATGAATCTACTCTATTGGTGAAAGCTAAAAATGAAAATGAAAGCTACAAAATTAATCCTGTTGTTTAGATCAATAACAATATTTTGAGCATCCAATGGTCTGATGGCCACTGCAGTGAGTTTACCCTAAAATGGCTACATGAAAGAAGTTTTACCAAAGATAAACAAGAAAAATGGTTAAATGATGTCTACAGACTTCCCAAAATTCCTTGGTCTGCAGCTGACTTTCCGAGTGTTTTGAAGAAATTTGATTATTCTGATGTAATACAGAGGTTTGAAAAACATATGTAGTAGATTGCTAATATGGAAAACTATAAAGATTGTGTCACTAAATAAATGTTTCTTTTAACAGTGATTCATATTTGTATGAATGGCTGAAAGCATTGGCAGAATATGGAGTGGCGATAGTGGAGAATACACCCATTCAAGAAGATCAGCTGCGTAAATTAGCTAATCGTGTTTCCTTCATTAAACGAACACATTATGGGTAAGTAAAACATTTAAAATGTAACAGTAACTGCTTTGTGACTGATGACTCTTGAGAGGAAAATCATGGTTGTGAAGTTTTTGCAATTTCTTTTATTTCTCCTAATAACTCATTTTTTCTTCTTCAGTTATAAATTAATTGATTGATGGACAGCACTTTCACAAGACATCTGTACTCAGCCAAACATTCACACTTGCACATCAAATGTAGTCAATTATTTGTTCATTATTCCCAGATTCATATTTTGATCCCTGTCTAACAGAAATTGAAGTAGAGTAAGTGACAAGTAATTGGCTTTGTGTCAGGAATATGATCATGACATAGTATTTGTTGTTGCTGTAGTTTTAAGAGACCTCACTACTCACTAAAAATAATGGAAATTTCAGACCATGTTTAAGTTTTCAATTGGCTTTTAAAAGTAAAAATATAAAATGCATAATTTTTACCTGTACATTGTGTCATTCATCTTATTACAGTGAAATATCTATTTAGCAACCACTCTGTACTATGGAAAATTAGTCTTTTAGAGGGATAATTGCTCTAATAATACTATTATTATTACTACTAGATGTTGGATATTTAGGAAAGTGCCTAATATTCTATGTTTTTAAAGAGGTTTTATATATTTTAAAATGCATTTAAAAATATTTATATCACTTTCTGATGGGTAAAAATAAACATTTAAATTATTTTCAGTTTTAGTACTCCCAATAGTTGTCTATTAGTAATGAATATCCATTTTCTTGTGTAGACTCAATTAGTCTTTTGGGTATGCATTACACATTCTATATCTTAGGAGTGCAAAACCTTACTTTTCTTTCACTTCTTCAAACAATCTCTTTTTTTTTTTTCCAAACACACACATGCACGCAATTAAAAAAACTTCCAGCCATGGATTTTGGCTGGCCTAATTCCGGATGCAACACAAAGACTTGTGCGTTAGGGGACAAGTCGATAACCCTGTCTTCCCACAATGATATTCTACTATACCAGATATTTTCCTAGGAAGGGAAGGTAAGGAAGGCACTGTTACATCAAAGAATGAAACATTAGGTCACTTTTATTCCCACAGTCTCATTAAGAGAGGGAAACTGAAATGGAAGAGCAGTCATGATACCATATCAGTGGCAACGGTTTATTGTTACATCATTCCTAGATTCTCTGCCCTCTAATTTCTTTGAGAATGAAGCTGAGGCACAAGACATGTCATGTGAATGTTTTTTTATAATACTACAAATTTTCATTTCAACTAATGAAAATTGTTGAATTGTATGCTTGCAATTTTTCTGAAAGTGGTCTCTTAAAGGGGGTAAATTAAGAAAATCGCTATTAATGGGTTGATGGGTGGTCGGGGAGAGGGGTGGCCTGTCAACAGGGATATATTCTTCATACAATATACGGGTTTTTATCCTTGTGAGGGGTGATCTTTCAGAGAGGTTTCTCTGATATATATTGTAAAATTATTCTTCAAATAGTTACACAATTTTAAACATTGTAGTTATCTGCTTGGAGAGTGAACTTTAATCAGCTCAAGTTTATTACCCTTATTACGTTAAAGTTGTTTTTCTTTGTCTAT
Source organism: Gryllus bimaculatus (assembly GCA_017312745.1). NCBI lineage: Eukaryota > Metazoa > Arthropoda > Insecta > Orthoptera > Gryllidae > Gryllus > Gryllus bimaculatus. Next base: position 5,909,930 of record BOPP01000030.1, read on the forward strand.
TTAGTACACTTACACTTTTAAGAGTGTAAAGTTTTCTACGGTGCAATACAGTGCTAGAAGATTCAAAGCACTGCGTTGGCATTCACTTTGACTACCTAGGTGACAGCATTACATACTGGAAGGAAAACTGTTTATAGTATAAATCAAATATATTGTTTCAAATTATATTAAAACAAAATCCTTATATCTGTTTTAGAAACTCATTTAACAGCTTTCTTTAATTGAAGCTTTTTTTTTTCCTCCTTCAAAGAATTTTCCGTAATGTTCTTCTTGTTTTCTAGATGTAGTGCACTCGATACCTCCTCTGCTGTTTATTCCCTCCACTGTTCCTTTTGTATAATTGTCTTCATACCAAAAAATCTTCTTTCCTTCTAAACTTTCATAGGTATCTTTATGTCCCACATCATCAAACTCCCCAGATACTTTCATATACCCTTAATTCTTGCATTTTTTTAACCTACCCAACACCTTCAATATACTTCTAAAGGATCACGTTTAAAATCCGTATTTTTTTTAGTTCTCTAAACTTCATTTTCACTTTTTTAACTTCATAAGAAAGTCTTCTCTGGCCTTTTTTCATGTTCTGTTCTGTCCTCCATTTTCAAGATTTTAAAGGATTTCAATAAACAAAATCCTGTTTTCATTTAATTCATCCTACTTATTATTTCATCTGCTCTGTAAAGACAATTTACTTCCTAAATAAAAATTTATTTTGTAGCAGTAATATTAAATAAGAGTGATCTCTACCCCCAGATATTTTTTTCATTGAGTTTTCATTCAAGTATGTTATTTCTCAAAAATATACGTACCATTTTTCAAGTTGAAATGGCAAATATTTGTCTTGGAATTGAACAAATAGAAATGTCTGTTATTTTTTTATATATTCAATGTTTCTCCTATCTAACTTGTTTCTTCACTTTACATATCAAAACTATTCAGTACATTTTTTTGTTACAGAGAGGAATTTGAGGTTCGCAATAAACCAGATACAACAAATGTAGCATATCTCTCTACACCTCTTCAAATGCATGCAGATCTTCCTTACTATGAATACAAACCTGGAGTAAGAGTTTATATTGCTAACATTCAATTCTTAAATAATGTATTCATAATTCAATAAATTGTAGCTAATAAAAAAATATGTATCACAGGTAAATCTGTTACATTGCCTTGTACAAACTACAGGAGAGGGAGGAGATAATTTACTGACTGACTGTCTACATGTGAGCAAGATATTGAAGGAATTTCATCCAGAAGTCTATAAAATTTTGTCTACTACATTGGTTGAGTGGTCAGATATTGGTGAAGAGAGAGGGATGAAATTTTTTAGTCTTTACCGATCTCCAGCAATATGGTAAAAGAAATGTATAATAGCCAATAGAAATTCATTGGCAGAGACAGTATGAAAATTAGAATAAAAAAAATAGTTGTGAAATATTACTCCACAATTTAAAAAAATATTTTGAAGTAATAATTGTACTTATATAAATTTTTATATTGGAGGATGGGGAACAGGCTTCAATCACAAAGGGCGCTATTAAAATTATAGTATTCTCTTATTACTATCATTTGATGACATTATAATTATTCCTGATAAAGAATAGTATTAGTATGAGCTAAGCAGAACTTTTCATAACATATTTTATTTGAAAAATCTTTAAGTAAACAGATACAATATCATATTTTCTGAAACATTTTTTAGAAGCAAAATAATCATTTTTAGGCTGGTGCGTTGCAATTTCATACAATAACAAATGCAACATACACACAATACTAGAAAGTGTGTATGGTACATTTTTCATCACCATTCAGTATAGCAAATGCAACATTTGAAATGAGGGAGCACAATAATTATTTCTTACAAACCACTTCATTCTATAAACAAAGATATTTATAACATTTATTTACATATGTGATACATTTTAAGGTGTTCTAAATAATTTTAAGATATATCCTACAGAAAGGAAAATATTTCTTACAGTGAAGACAGATGGGGACAATTTGCTCGAGTGAATTACAGCCAACAACAGAGATATTCACATTTTTCAATTCCATTGGAGGATGTGATACCTTGGTATAAAGCTCATGCAACTTTCACTCAAGCCCTGTATGATCCTAAAAATATGGTTCAATTCAAAACAAAACCTGGTAAGTAATTGCTGTGTACTTTTACTTGGTTACAATCAATAACTATTATTCAAATAAACTAAACATGATCGTTTCAGGAGATATTTTGTCATTTGACAACATTCGTTTAGCACATGGACGAACTGGCTACACAGATACAAAAAGTAATGAACGCCATCTAATTGGAGCTTATTTGGACTGGGATATTGTTTATTCCAGAATCCGAACTCTTAAAAGACAACTTAATTTAATTTAGGGCTCTTTTCAATAGGGCTGCCTTTTAATTCTGTTGGTGATGTAATTGGTAATTAGCTACCAGAAAATCACAGCTGAAACAAAATCATCTCTTAGTGCCAAACATCATGGCATGCCTACTCCCTTACTCAGGAGCATCCAGAAAAAACAAAGAAGCCTGGTAGATCTGCGAAGACCCCTTATTTAAAACAGAAGTTCCACCCCCTCCCCCATACATAAACAAAATGTTTGGAGCTCCAATTAAGTTGGAGCCTGGGGCAAGTAGCCAGCAGCCTGCTCTTCCCCTTGTGGGCCCTGCACTTACTATATGAGGGCACTGATGCCCTCTTTAGTTCAAGAAAGTTAAATTATGATGTTGCCCTCATCACTTGGCTACTACTGCAGAACCCTGGAAGTTTTACCTCCAAGAAACTTGTTAACAGGCTTTGTGACCTCATGGAGCTAATAGTACATTATTCCATTACTTCCTTCTAGATCAGTAACGGGTAGACTGAAGCGAACATTTGTGTTTTTTCTGTGTACAGAAGAAATGTCTAAATATGAATCCAGACATTGTAAATAATTTCTACTGAATTTGGTGAAAGTGATAATAGTGAAGCTAAGTAAATTCCTTTATCTCGTTATATCGTACCTAAGTTAGTCAAAGTGAATAGTAAATAACTTTGTCTTTTGCAAATCCTAAAGACAATTCTTTTTTTTATTTTACTCAATTCATTCAAAATAATTACCAAATGTACTGATCCAAAGATAGATTCAGATGCTCATTTGATTTTTGTTCAATAAATAACATATTTTTTGTATTTTCTATATTATATAAACAAATGTCTATCAGATATTATTAATTTTTAAATAATAATATAATTCTAATAATTATTTAAACATAAAGATTTCAATCAATTATTTGCCAAATAAACCAAGGAAGGGTAACAAATAAAAATAAAACTAATTTAAAAATAGAACTACTAAGCGTAAACCACAAAGTGTCAAAGATAAAGACTTTGACAGATTTCATGATGTAAATTCATGGCATACATATATGCCATTTTATTATACATTAAATTGGGCATTTATTTCCAAAATTTTCAGTTCTTTCCATTTCCAGGGAATTTTTGTTTATTCTCTTAAAATTAATTCCCACATGAAATACCTGTATACTTTTCTCAAACAAATAGAATGAGTTATATACTCAAATTCACAAGTAATAGGTAAACAAACATGAAATTTATTGCATTAAAATGATGGAAAGAACTGAAAATTTTGGAAATAAATGTATAATAAAATGCCCAATAGTAACAATGCAAATGTCAATTTAAAAACAAACAAACAAACAAGTACAATTCCATTTATTCAACCTCCAGCCTAGGGCATCAAAGAGGTGAAGTCCATCCCTGACCATACTACCATTCTCTTTTAGACTACTGAATAAAACAATACTTCAAAAGTAAAATGTTTATAATAATAAACTATAGTTTAATAGTGTGCATGTTCTGTTAACGCAACACACAGTGTTAATGTGTTTTTAACAAGTGTTTCAACAGCACATACTCTCTTGCATTATTTGTAATGGTTTCACAATGTATACTACATGAACCTGTACATTTGGAAAGAGTTTCCAACCAGCAAAACACACTGGAATTGAAACTCAGATTCTTAGAGTTAGCACACCATTCACATTACCCCCTACCCACTAGCTTCACAGGGAAACTCACCTTTTCTGACACTTTAAAAGAAGTTGCACATATCATTTTCAAATATTTAGAAACTTCAATTATAATATTTCAAAATTTAGTTTTAAAGATTAGATTTTAAGTTAAAAAAATCTCTATCATTAATATTATAGCTTTATTATGTTAATTCTTTGTTTGCAATTTTTACTTTCTCGCTTCTACTTTCGCAGGTTGGAGAAAGTATTGTAATGCTGCAGGAAAAAGACGGTGAATTTTCGATTAAAACTCTTATTACTGGCCGTGGTAACGAAAAAGTGAATAAATCTTGTCCCTATGTATAGTAAATTACTTTCTCTAATCTATTCATGTAATGTGTTAATTCGTGAAATAGTCACACTAAATATCACTCGAAGTGCTGTGATATTACTTATGACAATTTTATATTACCACCGTATGCATTGCGCAAGCAGTGATCGACATTCTGGAAGTTCATTGTTGAACGACGACATGGTGAGACAGATAAGATGTGGCGGTCTTATTTATTATTGTGATACAATGTTCTGTAGTTCAATAAAATGGTATATTGAACTTTATTAAAGTCGGGAAGAACGTTTACTACCTCTAAGCGCTTCTCAAATTACAATCATTAAGTGCGAGAAATTCGAATTTAGCGTTTCGAATATTTTTTTTTTCAATTTACGAAAGTACAGAGAATGCGCCAAAAATAGGATCAGCGCCACTTTCTATACCGTTCTTTGCTACATACGTGGAAGAAAAAAAAAATGTATATGACGTAAGTGTTACAAATATTGCGAGAAAGTAAGTGTTTTCTCATTTGCGGTTAAAATACGATTTAAACGGAATCTGGAAGAAACATTTAAAAAATGGATAACCATAATTTGGTACTAACTTTTATTACGATAATTTGATATTGCTATCGTACCATACAATGCAGCGATATGTATTTGAGAAGTTATTCTGAGAATTTCATTGTTGGGCGGCGACATGGTAGAAAGAGGGTTAAGCGAAGGCTGCTTTTTATTTATTTGTTAATATTACAATTTTTCTGAGTTCAATAAAATGGTACATTCAACTATATTAAAGTCGGTAAGAATATATACACAGAAATGCATATGCTGGATATTACGTAATGATAAATATGATCAACAACAGTTTTATTGTTACCGCAAAGGTACAATTTTGCCAGTATCCAAACTCGTACAGTCAACTTTGCCACTTGTCGCCAGTAAACCACTAGAATACGGCAGGTTTACTACGCGGTAGTCGTTCACCTGAAGATATCGCAAGTCGTAACCAGAATCACAGCATTCCTAATAGAAAGTCCAGGGGCGCAAACTACGTATAACGTTGTCACTCTACAAGGTTCGCACTAGCTATCCGTTTCTTGACTCAAGTCCCAACTCTTCTTCTGCTCCTCATACCAGTAACTCGCCTCGCAGCTGCCGTCATTGTGGCTGTTTTTCAGGTGTGGCGAGGGGAGACCTCGTAAACCTGCGCCTAGTTCAAAACTCCTCATCACATCAATAACACCCTCTCTCCTCGAATAGAGTGTCCATCACACTATTCGGCGCAAATTTTTCCTAGGAGGCGTATCTGCCCTTCTGAGCAGAGGGCGGCTTCGACCTCTGGGTGTTCCTGACGACGCCTCAGCTTCAAACATGAATGCAGCTCCCCACGGGGCGACTCCATAGAGTAGAGATATCTCTATTGTATCTCTCCTCTATGGGCGACTCCAGTGCTCGACGCATCTTCTTGCTTTGATATTCCAGGATAGGATGTGGTGGAACCATAGATTAACATGCCATTGCCTGCTGAAACAAATCTCATTCCCAGCAATGAGTAACTCAACTTCCAAGGAGTTTCCGTAAACACAGTACATGTAAATTAACTCAGGTAAAAATCAATAAACACACAGGTTTGCCTTGCCAATCTTTCAAAGAAACAAAAACTATCACATAAGTTATGGGAAACCATAGCAAAGTATCACCCAAAAAGTGGTTGCTTAATTCCACAACTTTGCAAATGATCCAACCTAAATGACGGTAATGTCTAACAACGCACCAACCTAAAAAAATACACTAATTTCCTATTTAAGTTAAAAATGAGAATCTCGAAATTATCAATTTACTACCTATAACAAACATTCTACGTTAAAATGCCAATTAATATACAACGCTGACGCACCAAAATACCATACCAATTCCATTATCCTTAATCTCTGGCAAAATCCACGAAATATACCAGCCATTGTTACAGCACTGAGGTATGGAACATAATGAGCTTCACTCTTAGTTCCATTAAAGGATGTGAGCGACCGCTCGCCGAATCCCGAGTAGTGTGGACACGTTGCTAGCCATTTGTGAAGCGACGAACATTCGGTGCTCGCCCTACCCAATGCGTGTCGTTCTTTTGGTCATATCTAAGGAAGATGGCATTTGCCGCGCACATCGGCTGCTCAGGATTAGGCGAGCAGTTGCTCGCTGCTCGGCGAATGCGGAATCGTGGAACCAATTTAACACACTGAATGCCGATCTCCCACACTTCCATTTGTCACTTGCACCGTGATACCGAGCTTCAACTTTATCGCCTTTCTCCCACGGTTTACTTCTTCTTGCCGAACTTTCATCCATTTAAATAATTATTCTTTCATCAGCCGAAGGTACGATTTCTCCACTGTAATAAAACACTTCGCACAAAAATGCATCCATTCTTGCGTCAGTTTCAGACATAACACGTAAAATCATTCATAATTAGTTCACCTTCACTCACCCCGGAACCTCATCCCGACCTACTTCGTCCCCCTCGCAAAAACGATAAATCGATACTTAAGTAACTATACAACTAAAGCAATACTATTCATGTCTGCAGTTCATACCCTTTTACACATATCAAAACATCGATCATTCAGTAAATGTTTCCCAAAATTTCTACACGAGTAAAGTATACTTCTCTCTTGTACACTTAATACATTCACGCCTCGATGCAATTAAAGTCCATATCCGAGTTACTTTTATAAATAGTGAAGAAAAATAGAATTATTCTTAAATATAAACATTTCGCATTAAACAATTGACGGAAGATTTAACAGTCCTCAGCTATTCTACAGATATACGCAATTCTGTGAATTGATGGACTCAATCGTAGTCCTCAGTTGTCATCCTGTAGTGGGGTGCAGCCAAATTATTACACATTAATGCACTCTTGATACAATGCTAGTTGAAAAAAGTCCACAAAAGTAATTATTTTGTGAATATATAAAGGTTTATGGTTGTAAATCATAACCTGTATAACTACTGGCCTTCAAAGAAAGCTAGCACAAGTTTAATCGCTATTCGTCCAGTGCATTAAGAGATTATCGTGCTGTGACGCAACGCCATTGTCTTTATATATTGGTGTAGATATAGATTTTATATCCCAATTATTCGAATTGTTGTTTTCCCGTTAATCAACTTATTCTGTTTCCGAATTGAATCAAATTGTCGTGCTATCACCCTTATCACTACTGTTATCTTCACTAATAAACGCACTACCGCGCTAGCTATGCACTTCTTGACTCTAGTCCCAACTCTTCTTCTGCAGTTCGGGACTCGCAGCTCCCTTTTGTAGTGGCTGGCGCCAATATGTATCAGCTGGGACGAGGGTGGAAAAACCGAAAAGCTAGTGTAGTCTAAAGAAAGTGCAAGAAAGTCTATCGCACCATCAGCTATAACTATTTCATGAAAATTTTCTTTTTACATTCTGTCTTAAATAAACATTTTTGCCAATCGGCAGAAATGTTTGAATGGCGAATTCTTTCCTTATTTTAGTTTTGTGTAATGTATTATTAATCATTAACATATTTGTAGTACGTAGCAATAATGTAAAGTAAAGTCAAGAACAAGATAAGTTAACAATTCTTGCTTACGGGCGAACAGCTCATTTAAGAGAGAAGAATCTTTTTTCTGATAAATCCCCTAACCTGAACGTAAGTTAATGTAATTATTGCAATCTTTAGTAAACACGATTACAAAATCAATATACTTTCAATTCAAAATGTTTAATTTTACTCTCAATTGTCAGGGTGAATTTTGATTGATATTTTACTTTTAATGGATCACTTTTTTAAAATATGTTTTTGCTTTAGTAGAATGGGAGTTAATACAGCTAAATTTGAAGTAGTAACTGTCATCTGACTTCTCTAAAAGACTCATGAGCCAGGTATTCAGAGATGTACGGCCACTCAGGAGCTATTTGTACAACATTTACTGTCAAATCTCGCGACAGTTGCTCTGGCCGCATTGCCCGCGACTTTTACATGCCTGGCATGGGCAGAGAAATATACGTAGTAAGAGAAAATATCTCTTTGCCTATCAAGAATCTGTTGGCGGAGCCATGTGGTACTATAGGCAAGTATGTAAAATTCATTGCCGAGATAGACCTACGCGAAATTCGACCGCAAAGGTGCTATTCCCTGGGAATGTCATAAGAGAAACGATAGGGACCGTGAGATCTGGTAGGGGTTTTGGTCGACGATAGACAGCAGCTGGGAACATGGGGCAAAACCACGGTATATGAAACCTTGGACGAACCCATAAAGCCATTACACCATGGGCGAAACCACACAGCTAACCCCAATTTAAGAGACCAAGAAACTTACTATATGAGAAAGTCTGTGTTATTTTGTGCCATTTTCGTAACACCACTGTAGTTCGAAAACTTAGAAAAAACATCATAGCGTTGCTTATCTCACGAAGTGCGGCGAAGTTGTTCTCTACGGCTCCCGAAGAGCTCAGTTGAACTGAAGGATCGCCTGCAACGATAGCTGATTCGCGCTTGCAACTTTGTTCTCTCGCTACGCTCTTGACTGCAACGCTGCTGTCATTCTCACGTATGCAAGACTTCTCGCTGTCGGTGACAACTGTTCTCTCTACTGCTATTTCATTCGCCAGGTCACAATGATGGGCGCTCAATAAGAATTTTTCGAGAAGATTAACACCTCTTCCATTTGTAACCGATTTTTGCTAGTGTTCACAAGCACTCCTTTGAACAATAAAATACGTCATCCTCCTTTAAAGTCACGAGAAGTTATCACGCGTCGGACACATTCTTCACTGTATAGAAGACATTAATTTTCTCTCTGATAGCAGGATCGGTGAATGAGTCTTATTTATTTATGTCAAAAACAGTTAAAAACTGTGTGTGACGTGCTTTAGGGACAAGTTAATTTGAAGTTACATTTATGTACAGAAGCAAAACAAGGGCCATCTCAGCATTTGCTCGAGGATCAGGGAAACTGGACGAAAACCTGATCGAGATGAGTCCATGTTCATTCTTTTCTTGCTTTCTGATGTTTTCCCTTTCGGAGTAGAGAACAACAGTCGACCCCTTACTTGGCTTTCTTGACTTACCTTGACAACTTTGTTCAGAGTTGATTCCGAAACGCCTGTCGCCTCGCTGGTCGCTTGCACAACATATTGTATTTGATTTTCATATCCCCAAAGTCCTGTGTTACTCGATACAAACTATCTCACGAGCCTGGTCTCATCCGGTAGGCTTGATATACTCATGGATGTTGAAGTTGAAGCCATAGGAACAGAGATGTAAAAACTCGCAAATGCCGCACAGCACCAAATCAGATATCCACATCTTGATACAACAGGAAACGCACGTAAACCGACTCCCTTCCGACCGAGAAAAATTCCAAAGAGCAATTTGTAGCAAATGTACGAGTAGAGAAGGGAAGGAAGATCATTTCTCTGGATATGCCATTTCTCAAGTCCAAAAGCCGTTCAACGCGGCAGGGTAAACGAAGATACGAGCCTTCAGCAACCCAGGGTTCGGGACGTCGTCAATGCTGTCTTGCTCCCGCCCGCCCGGACCGAAGTGACAGCGGCGGCTCCTCAGGCGGGGAAGTTGGGCCGCGAAGAGAGGGAACCTTTCCCTCCGCCGTTTTCCGCGTATACGCACACCAGGTTATTTCTAAGTTTTCGAGCTATAGTTACTTCCTCGTATACATAGTAATATACAGTATTATTCATCTGAGAGAATATAGATAATATTTTGAAATGCTGCAGAAAATCTATTTCGAGATTTCAAAAAAATTACACTGTGGGGGTCCCCTGATGACCAAAAAACACATTTTCACTGTTCACATTTTATTTTTACCAACATTTGTTAGGCCCATTATTTACCATTGTTGACATCAAATAATGAGTGTATTATTGAAAAGAAATATTATTGTCTTTACCATAGTTATAGTAATTTGGTCAATTTCCAGGAACATCAAAATTCTCAGTTTTATGACCAATGCCAAACAAGTAATATAACTGGCTAAGTTTGTAATTTTTGTTTATCACCACAAGCATTCAGTAACCAACCACCAAAATGATGAACATAATGGATCAGGGACAATTCCCTCCTGTGGGTTGTCCCTTAGTATGTCCAATGACTTGTCCTTTGGCATTTGATAATTTACCTCTGAGAGATTGCATGTATCTTCCTCGATTAACAGATGAACCAGCATTCATAAAACTGCAGGAATACTATGACCAATATGGTGAACACCTATACATCAATCAACTAATGAAAATTAATCCCCTACGATTTGAACAATACAGCATTATACTGGAAACACCTGAGGATGGAGATATTTTAATTGATTTTTCTAAAAATCGAGTGAATGATGATATAATGAATCTTCTCTTTGATCTAGCAAGAGCACGAAAAGTAGGATGCCGCCGAGAGTTTATGTTTCAGGGAATGCCTGTTAATTTCACTGAAGATCGTGCTGTTCTGCACACAGCCTTAAGAAATCAATCCACAACACCAGTCATTACAGATGGTGAAAATGTAATGCCCAAAATACATGATGTATTGAATCAAATGAGGGAGTTTACTGAGATGGTTATTTCTGGAAAATGGAAAGGACACACTGGAAGAGAAATTGAAGATATTGTAAATATTGGAATTGGAGGTTCAGATTTGGGTCCAGTGATGGTAACTGAGGCCCTGAAACCATTCAAGACACGCCTTAAGATGCATTTTGTTTCTAATATTGATGGTACTCATTTGGTGGAAGTTTTAAAGAAAGTGAACCATGCAACAGTTTTATTTATTATTTCCAGTAAAACATTTACAACTATAGAAACTATCACTAATGCAAATTCTGCAAAAAAATGGTTTATTGAGAAATCAGGGAATGAAGAGGGGGTAGCAAAACATTTTGTTGCTGTTTCTACAAACAGTCCCAAAGTCTGTTCATTTGGAATAGATTTAAAAAATATGTTTGTCTTCTGGGACTGGGTTGGAGGACGATACTCATTATGGTCAGCTATTGGTCTTGCAATTGCACTGGCAATAGGCTTTGATAATTTTGAACACTTACTGGAAGGTGCATTCTTCATGGACGATCATTTTCGAACTACTCCACTGGAAAGAAATGTGCCAATAATTCTGGCATTAATAGCTTTCTGGTATCATAATTTCTATGGAGCTGAAACATATGCTATTATCCCATATGATCAGTACTTGCATCGTTTCCCAGCATATCTCCAACAGGCCGACATGGAATCAAATGGAAAATATGTGACTCGATGCAGTGGTAATGTGACATACACAACAGGTCCAGTGGCTTGGGGAGAACCAGGTACCAATGGACAACATGCATTCTTTCAACTATTGCACCAGGGGACTCACCTTATACCAGTTGATTTCATTATTCCTGCCATATCACATAATCCAATTGAAGACAACAAACACCACAAATTACTATTAGCTAATTTTGTGGCACAATCTGAAGCTCTAATGAAAGGAAAAACTTGTATGGAAGCCCAGAAAGACCTTCAGTGCTCAGGATTAACAGGTGAAAAAATGGTACAGATAGTACCACATAAAATTTTTGAGGGTAATCGCCCTTCAAACTCTATAGTAGTACGAAAAATAACTCCATTTACTTTGGGAGCACTCATAGCATTATATGAACATAAAATATTTGTTATGGGATGCATATGGGATATAAACTCTTTTGACCAGATGGGTGTTGAACTTGGTAAGGAACTTGCCAAGAAAATTGAACCAGATTTAGAAGACCCAAGAGAAGAAATTACATCTCATGATCCTTCAACTAATGGACTGATAAATTTCATTAAAACACACTTTCCAATTCCATAAATACTATTATTATGCAATTACAAAACACTGTGTCAATAAATGTCATCTACATTTCAATGAATCATGTATGTGATAAAATTAACTTGAGAATGTTACATTACAGGCTGTGAAATAAAAGCTGCATCCTCCAGTTTTGACTTTTTTGTAATTATTAATAATAATAATAATAATAATAATATTTATTGTGCACATATACAATTACAATCATGTATGACGAGCCAATAGGATGTTTTGGTTGGAGAGCGCAAAGTTACATTACTGACCAGAAGCGAAACAAGGGGCCATCTCAGTATTTGCTCAAGGGATCAGGGAAACTGAACAAAAATCCTGATCAAGATGGGTCATTGGCAATTAGTAAATTTCAATTAGTATTAGTTTTTTAATACAAAATTTGATGACCTCCTAACAGAACATACAGTTTTTATTAGGTTAGAAAAATAAGGCAACACTACTGTAAAACTTTGAAAACTTCAATAATATGTGTATTTTTGGAGAAAATGAATAATAGTATAAAAAACAGGTTTTATCATACTATTAGTGATGTGAGGGTGAGAGTGATACACCGCATGAGAATTTTTTAAAATTAAGGTCCTACCTATACCATAGATGGTAGGATAAAATTAACTGATTTGCAGTAACGTACTAGAAAGGATAATAAGTTGCAATACAATTATCGAAATTCCTTCAGTTAAATTGTAGTAGTAACAAAAAGCAAACAAATAAACTTAAGTGTGCAAGACCTCTGGTTACCACTTGAGTTACAGTTCTTTAAAATGAATTCCAATGTTAGTGAAGGTGATGTGGTTAGGGTGCTTATTGACAGAGGTAATACTGAACAGCATTTAGTATTAGAATAAGAACTAAGCTTTTCTGAAGAACATGTATGGGATAATGCATCATAAGCCCAGGAGGAATTTCCAAAGACTAAAATATGAATCACAACCTCACCATTGATTTATAAAGGTAAGGTCGTAATATAGTTATTAACTTTCTGAGGTTAAGAGACAAGCTATAAAAACTTAAAACCCAACAAAACTGTTTCGATTTACTCATAATTTTAAATATAAACAAAACTAAAATACAAAATTTCAAAAAAATTCATGCTGTGCAACACAACTATGCAAGGGTGTTTAGCAGGACCAATACATGAAACTGAGGTCTGTGAAGTATTAGGTCTATTATACACAGCAGGATTGCAGTAAGCCTGTAGGTTGAACTTGAGGACTTAACAGCATCGACAATGACTTTTTCAAGCTTCAATGTCACTTCCAAGATTTAGATTTCTAATTCCATATTTGTGCTGTAATAATGACACAAGGCTGCAAAAGGATGAGCTAGATAACATTCATACGACAGTTTTTTCAGAAGATTGTTTTCTTCTGCCAGAAACATTTTTCAGTTTTTGAGTAACATACCTGTTGAAAGAAACGTAAAGTCATTTGGAGCAACATGCTTCTTCGAGGTTCCTGTACTTTAAAATACTGCATTAAAATCTATCCCCAAATTACTGCTAGGATCTTTACTACATTGAATTTTTAAAATATTTACGCTGGAATGCAACTCATATGCAGCTAAAATGCTCATAAATATTGAGCAACCAGAGATGTAGTAGAGCACCTGGAAGAGATCTGGCCGGTATGTGAACGTAGATATTGATTGATGCAAATGATGAAGCAATGGATGGCCAGCAACTAATGATGAAAGGAGTAGTGGATGAACATATAGCAGCTCATGATGTGCCCAGAAACAGTAAAACCAAATATTACCAAAATATGAGTCTGTGACAAAGTTATCTTGAGAATTTACAATTGAGAAGAAACATGAGGCATATTTTCCAGAAGCCCTCAACATTCTGGCAGAGAAAGAACAATTTGGTGTATCAAAAGCAAATAATAAGGATTTTAAAGTTCCCCTGAAAATGTAATATCTGGCAGGAAAATAGCTTTTAAATTTTCTAAGGTCTGCAGAAACATTTATTTCCATACAAACAATTTCATTCGATCTCACAACTCTTTAAAAGCCATGATGTTTTGCCACCAGAAACCCATCTACTAGTAGAAGCAGTAATTATATGACTTTCAAACAGCAGGTGAGAAACAACTCAACTTCAAATTCTTGTTGATTCAACACAAGTTTTATATGTTTTAATTTTTTATATAATTCTTGCATAGGTTAACTAAATTATTACCTGCAGTATAAGATTAATTTGTCACTCTGTCCCTTTTCTTTAATTTATTGTATAAAATTCATTTTTCCTACTTTAAATTTAAATTATATAACTACCCAAACTTTCAATTAGTATCCATTATTTAGTCCATTACTGAATTTTTGAAATGTTTTGTACCAGATAACTGTTGATGATAAGCTGTCAAAAGCTGCCCCTATAATAAATATTAATGTTGGCCAAGATGTCTTATATTCTCATATTTGGGATGTCAACAACACATCACCAATGAACCAGTAAAATAGGGCTACAAATTTATTTGAACTTCAGTATTTGTACTTGTAGTATTTCAGAGAATTTCAATGTCACTAACTGCACAAAAATGATATAAAGTATGCAATTAAATCAAGATACTTCATGTATAATATCTCTGAAAAAACTTAAAACGTAAAGCAAATATTAGATTGTGAATAATTCAAGGAATCTTTAAAAAATACATTACTAAATTCCCTTTTCTCTTCATGCAAGAAATACAATGATACCATTTATCATTGTGACCACCTACAATTCTGAGAGCAATAAAAATGTGCACGCCATCCAAGCACTATTACTATGAAAAACTCATGATAAGTGGGGTTTATTAAGAACTTCTCCTCCTCACAACAAAATTAAGATCATAAACGATATCTTTTGGGAGCAATTGTAATTTAGTTACAAAATGTATTGCAAAATCAATGTATATTATTTTAACTCATTATTTATCCTTTATTTTATTTATACTTCATGAATCATTTTCCAAAAGATTTTTATATACATTTTTATAAAGTTGCAAAGTAATCAAACCATAAACTGTTGTGTCCTTCAGTTCCCAAAATTAATGTTCAGCATATCAAGTAGTTCTTTCATAAATCTCATTTATAAGGTTTTAAGGAAGTCTATTCACAAAATGTGGTATTTTAAAAATATTTTTGCATTCTACAAGTATTTTTTTTTTTATAAAAAAATCTTTTGAGCACATCTTTTCATTCTAAATGTGAGGTAGCTCAAGCACGTGCACCAAATGCAACTGGAAAATAATCAGAAAACTTCTATCTAAAACTCTTTTCAATCTTCTGGAAATTTCAAGTTTAATTGATCAAACTTAGTTTCACAATATTAGCTTTCAACTATATAATCAAATAAAAAATGTCTGATATAATTTATATAAAAATATAGTATTTTATTAGCATTTCAATTTTTAACACATTTTTTAATACTAAAAATAAAGAAAATAAAAAACAACAACTTAGAGTCTGTTATTATGTTTATAAGAATATCTATTTTTATATTAATAATGGTAGTTATACCTCTAATAACTCTTAACTCATAGCCTCTTCATAACATTTAATAATAACAGAAGACAGAAGATTCATACATGAGATACTAAAATTAAAACTTGATAGTTAAGTGACTAAACTGTAATTCATCTGAAAAATTAGAAACAAGTATACTCTTGTTAAAATTTCTTATTTTATGTGTAACATTATATGACGATAAAATGGAAGAAAATAAAAATTGTGTCGATGTTACTTTGTACCTACTAATCAAAGTAATAATTCATAAATATTTTGTAACATGAAATAAAAGAGTTATGATGAAAACCACTGGATTGTAGGAGTTATTGGGTTTGCCAGTTTTTGAAAATTATGTTGTTTGTCACTCAGCCATGTTCCTTGATCTAACAAATAGAGACATCACTGGCTTCATAGCACTGAGAGGACATTGTAGAACAAGCTTCTCTCAAATTTTCAGCCTAATCACTTGCTTGCAGGTCTTTTTCAGTTTTTGTTTTCTACTTGAAGAACCAAACTGGTAGTCTACAGAAGTGTCTTGTCCTGCCCATTCAGTAACACTGAAATAAAAACCTTTATGTTGTATAATGCAGCATATAATTCCGTTTCAGATTCACTATTTGAGGTTAATTTTATTTTGCATTTAGACTTAATTTGTTATGGGCAATGTTGCACCAGAAGACTTGGTGAAAATGAGATACTTTACCAACCTAGAATTTCATTATTTTTCGCAAATTACTACAAAAAATTGGTAATTATCGTACCTTGGGGATTAACTTTTATGTATATTAAATCTTTTTTTTTCATAATTTTGATTACATTATTAACTATAAACTGTTAAATCTTACTGAAAATATACAAAAATATTTATAAATTAGATACTGAAATTCTTATAACATCAAAATAATTTCTCATAAATGCCTATGTTTATGATTACAAGTTAATTAAAAAAATTAACATTATGCTATTTTTATAATTTATTTTCAATAATAAAAATTGTTGCTAATTATTCATGCACACATAGTGTGTCTATACATATTTTAGTTAATACATTTTTACAAAGAAAAAGTATTTTAATAATAAAAATTCTACTACAAAAAAGCATCCAATTAAAATTTAAAAAACTCAATTGAAATTTGAAAAATCATGTTTTCCTCACCTTAGTGAATGCTAATGGGTAAGGTGTTATTTAAAATATTCTTTCCTTGTGATTTTTCACTTGGTTTTAACATACTTGGCAAAGTTGCCTCACATCCAGGGCAACTTTGTCTATGGTCTTTCTTATATTTTTAGCAAAAGTGTACTTGATTTGCCATTTTTCCACAAATTGTGAAATTAGAGACCACGTCTAATGGTTTGAAATAAGTTTCGAACAACTTTTGTATATTACAAGTTAACAAATCTGTTGAAAGAAGAAGAAAAAATGTCAAAGTAGCCTTAGTTTACGGTAATTGAATCACAAAAAAACTCCCTGTATCAATGATTTGTAAAAATGGCCATCCCTCACATATTGTAGCTTGGATCCTTGAAAACCCCCAATGAAAAAACTTCACATCCATTTAAAAACAGATTGGCAGTAAGTCAGACACTGAATAAACTAAATAAAACTATTCTTTTCCATGTTGGTTATAATATTTTTGCAATGGATCTTAAATGGTAGGGTGTTTTTACTGTCAGATTTTTCCCTAAACCACCGAAAACAGCCAAAAGTTTTAGGATGTTGTTATGAGACTTTTAAGTATAATGGGAAAATTATTAATTCATTTACTTTTTCAAGAACATTCAAACATCAGAATTGACGAACCAAGAAAAGATAAAGCAAATAAACTCTGGCCAAGTTATTTGGCTACACATTATGTTAAAAGCATTGCATTAATGCAAATATTAAAAATTCACTTTACTTTAAGCAATTTTGTTACAATAAATATTATAGAACAATAACCATTTATGCATTACATTTCATTACACTTTCCAAGACAACAGAACCTGATACTTCAAAAACTCCTGAAATTTTTCTCTCAAAAACATGTAAAATAAAATTTGTACACACCTATGTTTCCTTATCTACATCTTCTGCAGACGTATTTTCTTCATGACATTTTTGTAATGATGTAATGTCAGGAAAATGCAACCAAATTGTGTCACTTGCTCGAAGTATTCCTTCTGGTACAATTCCAATTGGTGTCTTCAATTGTGACATAAGGAAAGAACTAAGATCTACATCTACACCACGAAAGATACCCGACACATCAGTGTTGTCAAACATATGAACTTGACATTCTTGACCTGTAAAAGCATGAACTCGTAAATACTTCTAGTAAATTCAATGAACTGTTTACTATTATAATTTTTTCTTCAACAAAATAATTCATATTTTAAAATTATACAATCTAATTTTAAAGAACAGGTTAAACCTTTATCCGCACTCAAATGAATCTTTCTTCCCACAAAACTATAATACTTGCCTACAATTCCAGCCATTGCTCGTAAAAATCTCTCCCTCAGAAAAGTCCTTATTTCTTGCTCACTTTCAGTTGATATGCAATTTTCCGTATTCATAGTTTTGACACTTTCACTATATTAGTTGAGTTTTTAAAAAAAATTTAATTACCCTTCAACATCTGACACAGTTAATAAAGGGAAATATCAACACAAGTCAGTACTTTCACACTTAAAGTTACACTGACTTTAAAACATAGTTTCTGTCTTCAATAATTGCAAAATCACTGAATCATCCACTCCTTTGGATTCACTAAAACTTCACTGAAATTGGTAAATTAATCTCAGATATTTTTTTACTAACTTTACTTCAGTGGTCAAAGACGAACGGATCGACTTATCTAAAATTATTATAAAATCTTAATTATTGAGAACTATTTTCATTAATTCACGCGAATTCAAATCAACCCACAACAACCCACGTTTTCTGCTTGTCCACTTAAATCGATCAGTTCCAATTAATCGACGAATGCATAACTATCGACTTTCAGTTCGATATCATTTGTTCGATTTCCGTGCATCATGAAAGGCGCTCAAATTGAAAGCGAATTTATTCCACGGAGGAAGTACTAAAAAAAAAATACAGCCATAGTTTTACCCCGGTTATCTACAGTACAGCATAGATTAACTCCCATGGTTCAGTCACGAAAGAAAATGCATTTTCTCTAATGATCACTTGATAAAATAATTCAGGAGTCCAAAATCACTTTTTAAAATTTGGATTAAAGTACATAGTACACGGTATATCCTCAGAGAAGCGTGGCGACGGGGGGAAGGGGTCTCCTTACTCCTTAAGCCCTCCCTCAAATTACGCTTCGCGCTCGGATTGAAATGAATAAAACTTGAGTATAAGCGATGTTCATGGCTCATCCTTCATACGCTTTGTCCCCGCCGCATTGTAATGCCAGTAATTTACTTTCAATGGTAAGTTTTCTCGCTTCGCTCGCCCGGATCCAAGTCACGGAGAGGATCGGCCCTTCGGCATTCGCGTTGACTATAAACATCCTTGAGTCTATCCACCGCATAATTACCAATTCACTATTATAAAAAAAGCCTTTTCCAAGAAAGCCTCCAGACTTCAATCTACGCAGTTGCCGTCGGAGCGGCGCGACGGTTTAAAAGACTTCCGTACGTTGTGCCGTATACAAGACTTCAGCCAAAATTTGATTTAATTATGCTTTATTATTTTATACTTTTATAACCTCATTCCTAAACATCCTAAAGCCTTTGCATTCACTCTCTTTTGTGCACAATTTTTGCTGCAGTGGGAAAATAATAATAATGGTAATAATAATATATTATTAATAATAACAACAACAACAGATCCGATGGCTGAGTTCGCTAAGGCCGTAGTGGTCTCGGACCAGAAAATCGCGGGTTCGAGTCCCGTCTCTTTGCTATGTGTATGTCTATTTCATCATTCATCATCTTCATAATTTCATCCCTTCCCCAAGGCTAACAACCCTGGGGTATAAAAATGCAATCAGCGTTAAAATGCTGATGCTTTTCCAAAATGCTGATGCTAATATAGAAAAAGTAACGTACACCTGTACCGATAATTAAATCTGAGCCCCCGTGGGATCGCGTGGCCTCAAGATTCTCGGAAAAAAGAAGAAAAAAATTGAGCCGCATACAACAAATTGAGCCACACACAAAAAATTGAGCCATATACAATTTCAATTGTTTAGGACGAGTCAGAAATTATGTATGCGGGTGAACATGTATTCCAGATTTTCTATTATCTCTGTTGGAGGCTGACTGAGGAGGCACGTGGACTGTTGAAATAGCTCGGACGAACAGCAGACAGCCTTCGTATGTTGCCGTCAGCAGTCAGCAGTCAGCCTTAGGATGTTAACATTAATTCAACACAATAAATTACAATACTGTAGAATGTATTGGAACACGTGGTTCACTGAGCGCATTTAACACAACTGGTGAATGTTTGAAACCAAAAATCGTCCTACTGGCACTCTCTCTGGTGTCTGGTGCCTTGCCAGGTATTGCACCACGCTCTCGGCTTTTGGCTGTATTACTGCATTTACTCTTTAGCCCTGCGATTTAACACGGGGAGGATGCCGGTTTTAGTTGCCCAACCAGCTGGTGGCGCTGTCTAGCGCTCCGCGTCGACGGAAGGAGTTTCAGGGGAATCCCAATATTTTATCTTCGTCTGACTCGCTGCAACGTAATTTTATGAATTTCGCTTGTTATTGAAAGTACACAAGTTCAGTCAATTATTGACGATATTCAGTGCATTGTTTATGATATTTGGAGAATTTGTTTTCATTTGATATTAGGTTTGTTGATTTAAAACGTACATTTGATGAAATCTTTGTGTAAAGGTTGCTGCTCTGGATGGAAGTCCGTTTGTGTCTCGCGAAGCCAGTGTGACTACAGCTTGCCGCCCAGCAGTTTGTGAGCGTTCTTATGAATATGTGTGTCGAAGCTCTTCCATTATTGCCATATAACCAGTATAGTGAAGTTTTCGAAATAAAATAATTGTATTTGTGTGAAACGTGTCGAAGCAATAGTGCTTGTAATGTTCTGGAGTCGAACTTACGTGTTTAGTGGAAATCAAAGCCAGAACCACGTGCGCGGTAGATGTAAAATATACCTGACACGGACACGACGCATAAAATTATGTAAGTAATCAGGTTGAGAAGACCGAAATACAGCGTGGGGATGGCTACGTGCCAACCACACGTACCCCATTAACCCATGGCCGCGAGGCAGGGACGTCGCCGGTAGGCCTGAGTCCGTTCACGGGCAGTCGCGCCAAGCACATACATACATACAATGTTTCAATGTAGACTTTGAATTTACTAAGTTTTAATTAATTTGAATTGTTTACATTGTTATAATACGAATGGGTGAAAAGAAGCTCGTTATAAGTGTCATTTTATAAATTCTGAGAAAAGTGTATATTTCAGTAGAAATTTTTTTTATTGGTTTTAATGAACAATTGAAATGCTATGGTTTTAATGATGAAACAAAGCAGCAAGACTTTACAGTAGTATTGACTTCAATAATCACATTTCTAAGAATGTATATAATGTCACTTATATCGTTCTGGTTTTCGCCCATTAATATATTCGTATTTTGAATTTTTGAAATGACATGTCCGTCATTCGATGAAAGTGCAACCTTCAGTGGCACCAGCCGCCACTGTTAAACACTACAATCAGCCAAAACAGTAGAAAGGTTATCAAGCATTGAAATTGACATTAGGAAAAGGCGAATGGAATTCTTTGGCCATCTTAATAGATTACAACAAAACCGATTGACAAAAAGTATACGAGTATACTACATTACGTAACCTACTTAAGAAAAGTGAATCCGATGTCTTCAGGATTTATAATCTGCCTTGTGTAGTGTCATTCAGCAAGTTGCGTGAATGATCTTGGCTGTGGGGATGACGTCGCCTCGAAGGTTGTGTTGCCGACGTTTCGACCATTTTATCGTGGTCTTCCTCAGGGCTACTCTGCCATCCGTAGACGAACTGAGTTCGTTATTTGTGTTATCGGATCACGCCTCAGTTTAAAAACGTCAATTGTATTAGTTGCTTGCTTTATAGAGGTCTAATGACGTTGATAACTATACAAAACGCAACAGAAAATTAACAATGAAATATCAAAAGTAATGTCATGGTCAACAATGCGCAGTGATCGTGGTGACCAGCGTGTGGCACGGCAAATTAAAAAACAAATTTAAGAAATGCAGTTGCTCTACGTTTTAGAATCATTGTTCGAAGTAAAACAATTGAAAAGAAATTATTGTAGTTATTGCGAAGAGTTTAGAAACTCAACTCTAGGCTAGAAAAATACGACGTTCTTAGATTTCTTGTTAAACGTAAACCTGACTTGCTCATACTCCGTGCATCGACTCCGGCTATGGACAGATAAGAATGGACAGGAAATATAGGGGTTCAGTTTCAAAACGCTAGTTTTCCACCTTTGGTGAAACATGAGATATTGGTTTCTATAGGGATCCACTGCAGTAATGCGTCATTCTATAAAATGATTTTTTGATTTTATAAAACGCGTTTTTTGTTTATGCCAGAGGGCTTCATAATAATGTGTTAATATCAGGACGCGATCTTTCTATAATATTCATTTTGTTGCAAAGTACGATCTTTCCTATCCAACATTCAGAGTTCCTTGTGTCACTATGTTTTGGCGCCGTATTATATCAAAATGAAAACTTATCATTCTATAGAAATCTAACTGGCCTAAGCATTCACTGCAAATGATGAGTATTGTGAAAGCCAGCAGTTAGGGGTTGTTGATTTTCATATTTGATGAAAAATTCCACATGAAATAAAAAAAAATCAGAAGGAAATAATACTCTTGTAAAAATATTCTGTAAAACAAGTTTGTTTTCACGGAAAAATAAGTTTTCACCAAAAAAATAAAAAAACAACAACATTCAATTAGATTTTAAAATGAGATTTTTCCAAATTTTTAGCTCAACTTCTTGATGATGACTAGATATTCTTGAATTATCTTATAATATTGTATTTTCTTTCGCTAGCCAAGGGCATTAATCCTTAACATTTGTCAGCAGAATGTTTTAAACAAACACATAACAAAATATGTTCTTAATATCATTACAACCAAATCAAAACCTAATATCACCTTCTCACGTTTTCAATATCTTTTCCTTACTAAGAACCACTTATCTAGCTTTCTTCAATTATTTTCATTTTATTCAAAATCTCTCAATATTCTCAAATCTCTACTAAGTTTTAAAATTAGGATTCACATAATATTCAATCCACCTATATTATAGTCTTCCTATACTCTCCAAGCTTCAACCACTCTCTCAACAATCCTCGTTCCCATGTAATCGATCCCACCATGTTCCCCAATTTTTCTTATTCACTGATTTTACAACTCTATAAATATTTATTTTTCATATCTAACATTTACCACTCTCTTATCTGGTAGGCATTGCACCTTATCTAACAAACCCATCACCCAAATTATACTGGATATCACAAGTGTCAATCAAAAGCTGTTACCTTGGTCAACAACTCAAGTAAAAGATTATGGATCCCATTCAAAGAAACTATTTTAGTTTTAGAAAACAGTCCATTGGTTAATTAGATTATCTGTTAATCTTTAGATATACATTGGTTATAAGGACCCACGATGAACTAGAATAGAACACAGACAATTCCATCTTCGCCTTGTTCGGTAGTAATATCTTCTCGCTTCTTTTCGGCTATTCGTTAAAAATGTTTTTACATACTATCTTCTAGCAACAAAATTTTATTTAAAATTATTCCCTATTAATTATGTCCTAATGTACTTTCTAATTTCATCATCCAATCAAATCAGTATATGATGGAGGTCTAGTTTCAATAATAAGACTTCCATTCAGCCCTTTTGTATGAATTAACAATATTTAAATTTCATACATTGTTTA
>BOPP01000030.1:6002964-6015333 GCA_017312745.1 Gryllus bimaculatus
GGGGTTGGGGGGGAGGGAAAAGGAAAAAACCACGGGAATTTTTATTTTTTTCCCATTGGAGAAAAGGCAAAAATGGGTTTTGCGATGTCCTTTTGGGACAAACTAATCATTTCAACATTTTAGTACTTGGATGAAAGGATTAATGCATGGGGCAGAAAAATTTGGATAATTTCTATCCAAATAACGCAGATACTTCTCGTTTTGTTTTTTTTTTCATTTTGCGCGCTTGGTTTTTTGGTCTCTTTCCCCTTCCACCCACCTCCTCCCCTTCAAGAATATTCGAATTCGTTTGCTGGCCCCTCGTGGTTCCGCATTTGGACATTGACGCACTGTGAAGCTATGTTGTATAATCTCTCCAAGTTTCTTCGATTATTAATCCCAACATTAAGTCTATTAATCTCGATATTAACAGGTGACGGTGCTCAAAGAGATTTTTAATGTGGTAAGTATTTTTGTTTTTTCTATCAAAACATTACATGACTTTGGTTTTACTCTTTAATTTTTGCAAGGGAACAATTTTCAAATAATATATTTTTTTGAAATGTTAACAAACGCTCTAATGTCAATCAATGGCATTTTTACATATGAATGGTTGGACTTTTCCGAATTATTATTCATTGGTATACCAGAATTTGTCTTTCAAATCAGATTGCATATGTTTAAATCAATTGAAAACTAGATAAAAGAAATTTTATAATATTCTTTTATAGAAGAATAAAGAACATTTTTAAATACATTTCGTTCTTTTAACTTCGGTTTCTTCAAAATTATAATTAATAATAATTTTCAATACATGATTTCATTTGAAATTTTTATAATTATAGTTTTTGAATTCTCTTTCTTAAGATTTGCAAAAAGGAAAACTGGCTATCTGCCAGGCAAAAAAAACAACAACAACCCATTGACAACAATAATTGGGTAATTTTGTTTCATAATATTAAATTATTTGAACAAAATTACAATATTTTGTTTGCGTTTGTGAAAATCTGTGTAGTTTTGTGATAGTTTTTCCTATTATTTATTTAGAACTGTGTCAGATTAATTTATAAATGTACTACAATTCTATAGGATTTATTAAGTTTTACTATAAAAAAGGTTTCAATTAATGTTATTCAGCATAGCTACAGACATTATACATATTTTTAATATATATATAATGAAAAAGCAATAATAGAAATATCAATTAATTAGTTTTACGATCAAGCTACCGGCCTTAGGGGGGATTATACAAACAGACTAAGCATATTGTGCAGGGCTTCCAATAATTTTAAAAAATGTAATATTAATTAACAAATATTTAAAATATTCTAATATTTAAAAAAAATTTAAACCTAGCTTATTTTGATATCTAATTTTGAAAACATGTTATACTTCACTATTCGAATTATTGAGGGAGCCTAAGTGTTTGATCATGCGTGGGCTCTTATGACTATTCAGGCTGAATGTCAATTACGATAGTAGGTAAAAAATATACACTATAAGTTATTAAACAATTGGTATTAATCTTTTCTTCTTGCATGTGTTAGAATAGGAGACACCCGCACAAAATTGATATTTTAATTATTGCACTTGATTAACATTTTGACAATTATATATCAACACAATTATTTTAATATGATGCGCAATTTAATCAATTTCTTGTTTTTAGTATTCAAACTCACAAAAGCACGCACGGACAACTAACTTACACCAAAACAATGTTCTCGACCCGAATGCTGCATGTCTTTGATCTCCACGAATAAAAAGATTATGGCGCTTGATTACTAAAACTCATCAAGACACATGAATTTTTGCAATTTGTACAACCTGACACACACACACTCTCTCTCTCTCTCTCTCTCTCTCTCTCTCATACACATATAAACACACACAGACCCACAACAAAGCATACAAACATACAGAGTGGCACGCCCGCGCGCGTTCTCACGAATTGATAGCAGATAAAACAGTGTTTAACACTAATTTTGTTTTCATTTCACTTGTACTAACGTTTGTTACTAATGTGCTAATAAAATGTCAAAAGAAGTCGAGAGAAAGCACAAGTTTTAAAAATTATCGTATTAGGCTTACAATGCATTTACTTTAAATGCCAGTCTTAAGGACACTTTAGTATTGTTCAGCCATACCGACAATAGCGGCAACACACGTGTCGTTTCCATGCTTTCACCATTTGACAGTTGACACTTCGGCAGTTGTCATTCGAGACGTATTGTTTTCTTGACCACGAATCATTTCATTTTCTATTGAAAGAATGCGCAACACAATCGAACATCTCCGATGACACACCGGCGCATTGTACCGGTACAATCAACTGGAGAAAGCATTCGACGTATCCGATTACTCGTTCTAAAAATATTGATAGACATTATGATCTTGTAAGTTCACTACTTGAAGGAATGTCACAAATAGAAGTGACCAGCAGTGGACCAACCGCTCGTGACACTGATCTTTACGCAGCGAGGAACACTATTCCAAAAACACATCGGCGATTATATTCACTATCCTGTGCAGCAGTTGTTGCGAATACTTGCTAACCGTCATACAACACAGTAGTTACGACACACGCATGTCACGCGGCGGGCGGCCTCCGGCGCGGGGTCTCTCACCTGTGCCCATCCTCCGCATGCACCCGTCGGAGCCCAGCAGGTCAGCGCGCGCGGCGGCCGCGGGCTGCGGGGAGTCGGCGAGGGCGGCGATGGCGGCGGCGAGGGCGCACTCTTCCTGGACACTCCGCCTTCGCACCCCGGGGCCTGGCTGCACAGCGGGCGGCTCTCTGGCTGGGCGGCGCTGGCGGCTTCGGAGCCGGGTGCTGCGAGTGCGGGCAGTGCCGGGGATCGGTCACGTCTGCCTTATATAGCTTTGCCATTTTGTCACGCCTGCCCCGCCCCCCCCCCTGCGCTCCGGGCGCCGCTGCCCCTCCACCCGCGCGCGCCGCGCCGCGCGCCGCCGCGCGCGCTCCTTGGAGGCAAGTGTGGGAAAGGCCGGCAGGTGGCGCGAACATCCCCGCGCCGTTGACAGAGACGGCGGATGGCGCAGCGCCGGGTAGTCGCGCGCGCCAGACAAAGACAAGGCGCACCGGCCTCAAAAAGAATAGCGGGACAGCTCAAGGTTAGCCAGCAAGGCGTCGGACTGAGATGGGCAATCAATAAATTGCGAAGAGAGAGGGAGAGAGGAACGAAAAAAGACGACGCCAACCTACGAAAAGGCTGGCGATTAATCTGCCTTTGGGCGCTGGGGGGCTAGGAGGCCTCCTTGCGCCACGGGCAAGCGAGGGCACGGGCGGTGTGGGAGGGAGCGGCGGCGAGACAGTGATGGTGGGGGGGGGAAGAGGGCGGGAGGGCGGGGGCGGCGAAAGGGCTCGCTGGGAGAGGGGGAAGCTGTGCGAGAGGAGAGGGGGTGTGTTCCGGGCGTGGCTTGCGTTCCTACGTATTTAATTGCGATCCACCAGGTAACCGACGTTTTTGGAGGGGTTTAAAGTTCGCGGCGGGGTGGCGGCGACCGGGCGGCGGGCGGACCGCGAGGGAGGGAGGGGAGGGGAGGGGAAGGGGAGCGGGCGGGGTGCTCCTCGCTGCTCTCCTCCCCGTCTGCCTAGGCGGCGCAGACAAGGCCGATTGTGGCATATTTCGGCGACGTCGCCGCAGGGCGGCTGCAATGCGCGCAGGAGCTTCAAGGGAACATGCGCCTGACGTGGTACGGCGAATACGTTTCTGAATATGTTCCTAGGTATCTGCAGTGCAGTGCAGTTATTTTATATTTTTGACATTTTTTGCATATTTAACAAAATTATTTTAATCAATATTCCTCTTCAGGGGGATCCTCTGAACCACTCAGCTTCCTTTCAAAATGAGTACCAATATTCTCTAGCTTTATTAACGATAAATATTGGAAGAATTTGCATGATGCGTGACTCTTGTCATGCCACTATTCTTCCCAATTCCAAAACGTTAAGATCTCCTATGAGCTTTTACATGTACAGAGAGGCCAGGCGGTGGTGAAGCAAATGCCGACAAAAGGCTAATATCGAGGAGTCTTAACATTCTGTAACTCTAAGCACGTTGTTCGTGCAAAACCTATTTCTACAATGGGTAAATAAATACATAAGAAAATAAATTAGTAAATAAATTTTAAACATTAAATTATGTCATATCAAAAAAATAAATCATACAATTTCGGGAGTGGATTCCAACCATTAAAAACTGCAAAAGTTGTAGGCATATTTCAAAAAAAGAAAAAAATAATTGTGGAAATGATTTCCTTCGCAAGTAAATTAACATTAGAATTCTCTAAAAAATGAAATCATATGTTGTGATCCACAGTTTATTTTTAAAGCTTTTCATATTTCTTTTTTACTCTCTATATCACTTGCAAGCATTCTTTGGCTACCATTGGCAATTTTGAGCAGTCTAATCGTCAATATGCAAAATTTGTATTCCCTCAAAAAACTTGCAGACAAATATGTACACGATATCCCCGCTGAACCACCGCACTTGGTAAAAAATAAAATAATGAGCTGCAGCAATTCAGCATCGCTTCAGAGCGGTCATAATGTCCCTGAAGCGTCCTCGTGTAATTCCCGCTACATGTGACAATGGGACGTCGGACAGCGCGTGACAGGTGTAATCTCCAACGCACGAGGTTTTACGCGCAGATCATAACAGGGGGCGCGCTCCGCGGCAGCAGCGCGTGACCGGTGTTACAGCCGGGGTGGGGGCGAAGCGTTGCCCGGGAGGAGGGGAAGGGTGGCGTCGGGGGCAGGGCGGCGACCGCACGATGCAGGGGGCGGCCAGGGGGCGCTGGACCGGACGCGAGGGCCGCGCGCCGGAAAAAGGGCGGCGGCAGCGGCTAAGCAGGCGAGCGGGGCGGGCGACGGTGGAGCGATAGCAGAGACGGCGGGTTTACTGGAGGAACTGACGAAACTTCGGAAAGATGTTGATACAATGGCGGTTATGAAAATAATTAAGAATGCGAAAAGTCAGAAGCGGGGGAAATGCTAATGATAATAGATCAGTGAATAATAATAATAATAATAATAATAATAATAATAATAATAATAATAATGTGCAGATTAAATGTGGATGTTGTGGAGGAGAAGGTGAAAGGAAGTGTAGTAAAGGAGAGATATCGACCCTATTCTTGAGAACAGGATGATAATTAGAATCCGAGGAGATACCCACAAACTTCAGAGTCATAGGATGTCGAAAAAAAACAACAAAACAAACAACAACTGAAATTCATTGCTCAAAAAGTCTGAAAGGTTAAAAAAAATTGTAAAAATGTACCGTTATATCGACTTAACGCAACCATCAGAGGAGCCAAAAACTTCTCTTAATATTCGGCATTTGATAAGAATTTTAACAATCCGCCGTCACTTAAAAGTAATTGAAACATATGTAAGGGAAAGAAGTTGTAAGGGAAGATGGTGTATTATTACTCATTTTCCTAGAAAAAAATATTTCTTGTTTATATGATTTTTCGTGTAAGAAGATGGGATTCTGAGAAGTAATGAAGGGAAGAAGATATCAAAAATAACAGAAATGGTTGTTTATAAACTTTAGCTTATATTCACATTTCAATCGCATCCGTCATAAGCCGAATATCGAACTAATGAACTGAGACAACTTTGCAGATCCGCTAGAATCTGTGAAAGGCGGCGATAAGAAACGCCGTTGAAAGTAACGACTGGGTTCACACGCAAGCGGCGGTATTTCGGGGACAGCAGCGGAGAGGCGTTGATGGTTTATGGCTTCGACAGGGCCGCAAATGAAATTCTGGTGATGTACGGAAGAGGCAGGTGGTAGTCACGGAAAGTCAGCAATAAAAGGTGAGGTGGAGTGCGTGTGTGGTTTCGAAGTTCGGGTCATTGCAAGAGTGTCGATTGAGCAGGCGATTGCGACGGCCGCGGGGCGGCAACGCGATCCCGAGGGCTGGCCATCGCGGCGCCTGGCCGCAGGGGCAGCAGGTCGCGACATCGTCGGGGGCGGCAGGGGCGGGCGACGGTATGGCTTCGAGGGCCGGGCGATCACGGGGCGGCGAAGGTGGTGTAGTGGAGGGCGGGGACGTCGTCGGAGGCGGGACGGCGCGGGGCGGGGCGACGCGGGGCGCGGGAGGCGTGGGCGAGGCTAATCCCAGCCGTGTCGCGGCAAACAGAGCGGCAGTAAGCCCCCGCGACGGGCAGCCGCCCGCAGCGACAAGGGGCAGCGCGCCCACTTGTCGGCGGCCGGCGCAGCTGACGCGGCGCCCTCTACTCCCTCCCCCCTCCCACCCTCCGTCCGTCCGTCCGTCCGTCCGTCCTTCCTTCCTTCCTCCTTCCTCCTCCACCGCCCTCGAGGGGGAGTGCGCGCGTGGAGAGGCGACCTGCTCCCGCCCCGAGAGGCGCGCGGCTCGAGTTGTTTTAAAATTGTTATGTAAATCGCTGTTAACGAAGAGATTATACTATAACTTATATTTACATAATCCGACACAATATCATTTTGGGAGCTACCGGGCAGCTGCAGGAACCAATTATGGAAGAGGCGCGGAAAGAGTCGGAAGAATTGAACTTGTGCGGTGACGCGCGTCGTGATGCATGTGGGGGTTGTTGGCACGTAGTGAAAATTAATTCGGGGCTACAAAGGCAGAGGTATTAATATCCAATCAAAGATCAGTTATTTTGAAGAATATAATCCGAATTAAAGTTGTATAAAAATGCGAAGTCCTTACATAACGATTTACATGTTCCTGTTGAGACTGAACAGTTGTGGCAGGTCGCGTGAAGATCTTATAGCAGTCAACGGGTGTACTTTAGGTGCAATGGACCGTGTTGTACGTCATCTTTTGGATCACATGAGAAGAAACAACAATGTGTGGGAGTTAAAATGTTATCCTTGTATGCAATATAATCCAAATGAAATGAGATTTTGAAACGAATACGTGTATTTTGATGGTCCTTTGTAATAGGTAGAAATAAAAGATTTAATTATAGTTCTCAGATATTTTTCCAAACCCATGTCTCCACATATTCATTTACAAATTGTTAGTACTTTGTTACAAAAATCTTCAACAACAACGTCCTTCTGAACTCACTTTTAATTGAAAATAATTTTTAAAATCTACGAAATTCGCAAAATTACCCTATTTTCTCGAATATAGCCGCCCCCCATCGCGTATAGCTCCATTCAGTTTTTTTTGACGAAATGTTTGGAAAACTTTACTATGTACTTCGTTTATTATTCGTTGCTATAATGTTATTTAAAAACTGTTAATTCCTTGGAATTTACATTGTGAGCAGGTCTGAAGAAAACTGGAGGCAGTATGTCGGAAATATAATTATATATCCATTTGTAAAATTGTTTAAAAAATAAAAGATAATTTTTGAAAAACATATTTTGCTTTATTTCGATATTTTCATGTTTTAGTCCCTCTCCATTTTCGTTGCCTTTTTTTAAGGGATCTTATATTCGAGAAAATATAGTAAGTTAATTGATTTGTGAAGATGATGTATTTCCGTGTCAGTATGTTTCGACCGTTTATTTCTGTTATTGATGATGGTTCATTGCTCACAATTGATAGTGACTGATCAAAATGACAATTTCTCCAGCCAGAGTGTTTGATGCAATTAAAAAATCGTGAAAAGGATTATGGCGGAATTATAATGCAATATGAAATAAGTGAGCAAAAATTGAAGTACTCGTATCTGGAACGAACTCGTTTTGTAATTCACATATTACAAATGGAGGTATTGAGGTTTGTATGCCAGCAACCAGTGGTGTAAAGTACCGTTTGCAACGCCGCGTATATATTTTTTCTATCACGTCTTTTCATCAGACGACATTTCTAGTAACTGAATAGTACGACTAAGTGATCACGCCATACCTTCGCGATAAAAGTAAGGAGCAATATTAGCGCCGTATCATTGCTTAGTGATCCTTTAATTGCCCTAGACAACCAAACATTGTCAATAATACAATCCGTTGGAGGAGAAATTACTCTAACGGTAGATATTGGAAAAAATATTAAATTACGGAGGAATTCATTTATGTCAAAAACATTAAATCCATATGCAATGTCTTAAGAGACGAAATTTTAAGAAAACTATGTTTTATTTATAAACATATAATAGCAATAATTGTTCTGACTTGAACGAGGAAT
Organism: Gryllus bimaculatus; assembly: GCA_017312745.1. Lineage (NCBI taxonomy): Eukaryota > Metazoa > Arthropoda > Insecta > Orthoptera > Gryllidae > Gryllus > Gryllus bimaculatus. The sequence continues at coordinate 6,011,092 of BOPP01000030.1, forward strand.
ATGAAGCATTATGAGTCACCTCAATCACTCCCTCCCTGGAACCGTAACGAAAACGCCAGAGAGAAAAATCGCCCTGCGCCGCCAAACGACCTGCCCTTCTTCGCGCGGGCGTCCGTCGGCTCCCGGGCGGCGACCGGCGCTGCTGTTTAGATGCGCAGCGAAAACAAACCCGGAGCGGCAGCTCCCGGGAAGGGGCGGCGTTTTTCTGCTGACAAAAAGTGCTAATTGTCGCCTCAAAAGAAACGTTTCTCGCCAAGAGTGTTGACGTAAAAAAACGCGGGACGCGGGCGAAGGAAAAGAAGCGAGGTCGAAGGAAGGAAGGCGGGCGGGCGGGCGGCGGCGGACGTGAGCGAGCTAGCGAACGAACAGCCACTTTCAAAGTGATTGAAAGCGAACGGAGAAGAAATTAAAGGTCGTGCGGGTACCTCATTAGAAGAAAAGTTTCCGCGGAGACAGTCGGGGGCTTTTTGAGAGCGCCCTGACTGCAATTACAAGTCGCCGGCAACGGGAAGTTGCAAAGGAATCGAAGAAGGGAGGGGGAAGGGGTGTTCTGCCCGGCTGCGAAGATTGCTCCCGATTGCCGATACGCTGGAACTTTCTATCTTTGTGAGACGGCACCCGCCTGTTCTCCGAGAGCGTTGTCGTTTTATTTCTACAGCGTTTGCTCTACGAAGTTGTGCTTATTACAGATTCCGTTAGCAGCGAGCGAATAACTTTAATTCGCTTCGTGAAGTACTTTTTGAAAATAAATATAGGCCAGTCATTTCAAAGGTTTTACTCCGGTGGAGAACGGGTTTGAAGCATCGACCGAGAATGTGCAGCATCGGGATGCTAATTCAAATATCTTGACAAGCCTGACTGTTTCCTGCTTGGGGTGGAGGAAATAGCAAATCAAACCGAATATTTCACATCTATGTGCACACGCCCTGGAAGCGGAAGGAGCAAAATAGCTGCCTACAGATATTTTAGAATGTTTACAGGGCTTCGCCAGAGATGAAGCACTAATGCACTGATTCCTAAACAAACATAACTTATTGGGTAATGTGTAAAGATCTGAAACATAAAAAAATATCCCCAAATGTTATTTAACGTTCTATTTACAATTCTTATATTTTTGGTTATTCTGCATCTGGAATGATCATGACCTCTTTCACTTCTAAGGACATAAAACATAATAATTTTTGTATTCACAAAATAATATAGAGAAAGAAAATGGATACGGAAATAGTGATAGTGTCAGTGATTTTGGATAATGAACTGTGGTTGCAATCGGTGGGACTTTCAGGATCGGGGAACACATGAGGCTGAAGCGACTCCCCCTCCAAACTCGATAAAACATTTAAAAATGCAGTTTTACTAATATTTTGTATTAACGAAAGACATTCGATATTCAATTCAATTTATAAATACATATAAATCAACAAATAAAAAATATGTTTAAATCCAGCACGAATGAAAAAGTCTTTATTAGAACACATCAAGTCGTCTGGATCCTACACTTTTACATCTGGCGATTATCAGGTGAACCTCCCCATAGAAAAATCCTAGTTGCTTCATTAGATACAATAAATTATTTCCTGGGAAAAGAAGACATTTTCAAAAATTTGAAATATGAGACTTTTAATAATAGGGAAGAAAATGAATACTTGTAATTATTTATCAGATCAATAAGAAGATCTGCTTAGGATAGAATTATCCAAATTTTCTATACATAAATCTCATCCAAGTACTAAATATTGAAATGATAGTTCCAAGACATCGGCAACCCATTGCCTCTCCATGAAATGAAACATGACCAGTCATCTCATTCTAGAATGATGACTTGACAAAGTACGTATTTGCGTCAACTATAAGTGTCAGAAAATTGGCTTAAGTGCCGTTGTAATTCGAAAATATCTTAACGAATATCTGCGTTAACTTTACTTAATTTGCTTTTTCATTTAAGTTAAATATGAAAAATAGTTTACAACCTTTCAATATCCATATCGTTTGGGAATGGACGTTTTAGTTTCAGGATTTTATTTAAATTTCCACTATTCAAACATTCATTTTAAAGAGTTGTGGATTAACTAAAAACATCTGTACCGGTACGAAGAGTCATGCCTCTGTCTTCATTCCATTGCTAAAATATTTTGATAACTAAAATTTGTAATATTGTTGTTAGCTGTGTTATTACACCGTTCATTGGGAGCAAATTAAATTCGAGAAACGAGAATAGAACTAAGCCCATTAGCGTACTCCGCCCCTCGGACCTTTGGCGATGCGTGTGGGATGGGGGTCGAAGCCCGCCGTGAGGAATGCACTGACGTTGTAGGGCGGATTGCATCCCCTCGCTTCCAGGATCCTGCGCTCGGAGCGACAAGGCCACGTCGTCAGATCAAATGACAAATACGCGTTCCAACACGAGATGGCTCTCACGGATTGGCGTCTGAGCGAGACCTCCTTCTACGTGCAACGACTTAGCGTCGCCTAACAACTGTAACACAATGTGAAAATTCATTTTCCTTTATGTGGGCCAAACCATTTTTTATTTGAAATAAATATTATTTATGGTATACTTAGACAATAAAGAAAACACTGAAGCTTCAGAGGTTTTACTAATTTAAGAATGACTAAAAGAGATGGCAAAAATATGATAGCAATTATTTCGTCCCAATAAAATGCAATGACATAATTTTGTTTCTATTTTATGAAATGATTTTGAAAACATTTTCAATCAGTAATTTTCAAAGTACGATAAAATAAATTTGGGGAACATTTCTTGAAGTAGTAATATTCGTTACAACAAAAGGAAAATATATTTACAAACTAATTAAATAAAAATAAAGAAATAATTAAATACGTTTTGAAAATGCTCGTGTTAACAATATTTTTTATGCATTTAACAATTGTGACGGTGCAGTCTCGTCGTGGAAAAAAATGATAAAAAATATTTGTTTGTGATATTGAAGCGATTAGTAAGTAATTTCCGCAAGTAATTCTGTGCGGGAATAGTTCAGTTTATCTGCTGAAGTCCACAGCCTCCTGCAGGAGAGATAGTCTGTCGTCATCACTGCGAGGGTGGAGGGTGCGAAGAACTGTTACTATTTTTCTGGTTTGGTGATCCAAATTATCCAGCTCAACCTGCGTCCAGAATATCTTACCAGTAACCTACTTGACAACCGATACTGCCCAAGTATTAAGATTTAAAATGATTAGATTGATTCTGAGAAGCTTTTGAATACGACCCTTGTATAACAAGACGGAGGTCTAAACTTGTTGATAGCCAATATCCGCGTCATGTTGAAGTTCTAGGTATTTGTTTGACTCTTCCATAGTATTCCTCGTATTGAAAAATCAATATTCAATCTTCTGCCCGTCTTCTCTGCAAATTCAAAATTTGAGGTATTGGCGATTCTACTTTCAAGATCAAGGGCCCTGACACCCATTTCCTGACAGATGTCCAGAAATCTCAACATTCTCCGGATTCCTTGATAAAAGGGGCGACGTTTGAGCTATCTTGGTTTTACCTTTTGGTTTCCATTGCAGTGAAAGTATGACTTCTTATCGTACGGCCAGGAAGCGAGCTGTGGTTACTAGTGTTCAACTTCGAACACAGACATAAAAAGGGATCCAATATATACAATTCGACCATTTCTATTTCCGTACTAATTTTTGTAAATAATTTACAATTTACATGTTTTTGGAGTATTTATATGTTTCTGCAATGCAAACTTTTGCATAGAGTGTATTTTTTCAAACCAGATTTTGAGTGCTATTGCGGCTCAGGCATTCAGAATATTAAACAAAACATGCTTAAAATTGTCTTAAGGGCTTATTTTCGAAGTTTTGACGTTTCTTCCTCGGACTGTACTATACTTTTTAAATATAAATTTTCCACAGCTCTTCGTTTTGAGCGATGTTATCGCGCGGGTTTAGATAGATACAATAATAATATTAATAATAATAATATTAATAACATATTATATTTAATATTATGTCCCTCGTGTGGCTCATGGACAGCATGCTAGCTGTCCTAGGGTTCGAATTCCCTTTGGGATAAAAATAGAGCTGTAGCTTTCTAAAATATCGTTTCAATACCTACATCAGTGTGACGAAAGAAAAGCTCAGGTAGATGAAGTAATATATTGGATAGGGTGATGTGAATACGTCATGCTCGCCACATGTCTTCCTTCCCCCAGGCATTGGGTAATAAATAAAAACAGGGCTCAGACCTGGGGAAACCGCCAGCCGGCAAAACTC
>BOPP01000030.1:6033861-6054167 GCA_017312745.1 Gryllus bimaculatus
TACGAAGTGGGGCGCGGCGTGAAATGAATGCGTGGGCATTAGCGGCCTCCCCCGCGCCGCTCGCGCGCGCGCTTTCATTGGGCGGCGCGCGCATAAAGGAGCTCGCGCGTCGCGTCGCGGCGCGGCCTCGCACTTTTGGGGGTCGCAAGCGGATTAGGCCAGCTCTATGGCCCGGAACGCAAGACGTTAACCGCATCAAGGTTTAGCGCAACTAAACGGATAGCGGGCGCAACAGCGGGAACTCGCCGGAAAGAGTGGGACGACGACGCGACGGCGGCGGCGCGAAGAGCGGGGCTCATGCGGGAACGCGCGGAGTTGCAGCTGCTGCGCTGAAATGAAGGAGGGTTGAGGGGGGGGCGCGGTGGAGGAGAGGAGGGGGCGCAGCCCCTGCGGCGCGGCGGAAAGAAGCCTCCTGCGCGGTTTCTGCCTCCGCCAACCGCCGCCGAGCCGAGCACACGAGCTGCTTCGCAGCCGCCTCCAGGGCGTAATTAAGTTACCCGGGGGCAGCTTTTGATTTCTGGGCGGTCTGCAGCGAGAGGGAGGGAGAGAGAGAGAGAGTTGGCAGCGGGGGAGCGGCGCCCATGTGCGCGCGTTCTCACTGGGGGCGGCGCTGGGATGGAGACGCGGAGGATGTCGAAACGGCGAGACGGGGCGGGGGAGAAAGACTGAGGCGGCGGTAATGAAGGCGACGGGCGAGGGTGGAGCGCGGAAGCGATCGAGAGGAAAAAGGAATACGCCGGGGATGGAAGCAGGGCAAGAGAAGAGATAGGACTGATGTAATGGGCACTTGAAAAGACAATGGTCTCGCGTGTGTCTGTTGAAGAACCGAGAATGTGCTCGATTAGGTGAAGTAGTGAGGAGGCGTAGAAGTTAAAATAGAGATGACAGAAAGGAAGGTACAGATGGGGATGTTGAGTCCAGAAGTAAGTACTGCCTAGAAAAATGGAGGTACCAAAAGTGAGGCACGTCCTAGAATAGAAAAAGTATAATACTCATAGCTGTGGGGAAGGAAGTGGGCGTGGCAACGGAAAGGGCGGCAATAACGGAACCCTCGAGGCAAACGTGTGGCAAGAAAGGCTTAAGTAACGGCAATGGGTGCGAGCGAGGGTGTTTGACGACGACACGAGCAAGGGGCGCCGTCAACGACGCGAAGAGACGACGCAGCAGCGGGCGGGCGAACGAGAGCTCGGATGGGAAGCCAAGGAGAAACGAGGGAGGAGGAGAGGGAAGGAGAGCAGAGGCAAGGCGATGCGCCGGCTCATATACAAGATTTGGAGCGCGAGCGGCTTCGGCGCACTGTGATGCTCTCTTGTCTACTCAACAACTTAACAACTTCCGCGACTAGGAACGTCAAAGTTCACGATGACTGCTCCGAGAGACAGCCGCGTCTCAGCGCAAATGGACCCCGCGCGCCGCAGGGGAGGCCCAAGAACTCGCACCGGGAGAGCTGGCTCAAGGAATCTCCTGATGTCACTGAAGTGCCTCTGATCGGGAGGTCCTTTAGTTTTAGTCTTGACGGCGGTAGGATTTCCAATACTAGCTTGACAGCTACATCGAATTCAGTTGCAATCTTCTGGAGAGTTGCAGCGGCCGGTTGCTCTGATTGGTAGTTATCCGTGGTTTCTCCGATCAACACCAGACGATTGACGGAGCAGTACCCTAACAAACGGACTGCGCGCAATCTTTCCTTTCCCTTCCTTGTCATGACATCTCCCATTTCTTACACACACTAACATGCACTACACTACCACACATGTTTGGGAGCTTAGAGATTGTGTCGGTTGGGGCGGTGCCCTCCTGGAGGAAGATATCTGGTTGAGGAACATTCCGGGAGCCGACGGTAGGTCGGCGCCAGATCTCGCCATCCAGCGGGGGAAGATCAGCGCCAATTCCAGAGGGAAAACATGTACTACACTTACGGGACTAATCTTAGCAGTTGACGCGCTCAATCATCCCAAGACCTCGCCTGCTGCCTGCGCATTCGAGGATGGACGTCCGAGCCATCTTGGACGCCTTAAGTAAACATATAACACAGACACGTCACTCTTCACGAGTCCCTCCCGGCAGATGTGTTTCAGCTTAATTAAAAACGTATCATATCTTGTGGCAATGAAAACACGCAGTTGAAGAGGAAGAAAAAATTTGGAGCCTGCAGGCATCACATGTTCATAACTTCTCCAGAAATGAATTCTAAAATCAACAAAGAAAGGCACTATGTTATTATTCATCAAGTTGAGAAAATATGTTGCATAAATATGTTTTGACAAAGACGGCTAAAACGGCGACGGACATTCGTACAACAAAATTACGGAAATGTTTCTCCAGTCAGTTGAATTAAAATCTTCCTTCCCGTAAGCATATCATAATGAATTTCCGACATGCAAAATATTACAAGGAGAATAATTCAAGATGTAAAGAATCATAGACTATTACATTAATGCGATAAATGACCATTACTGTAAGAGGCTATTTTTATTTCATTTTTGATAGTTTTGTTAATTTATTTACTTTTTATAGTTAGTAAATAAATAATTATTTTATCGAGTTAATCACCAAGTACGTCAGTAATTAGTTAAGATGTAGAGCACAAGAATTGAAAATTGAAATTCCACTAATTGAAAATGTAGTAAAAACAAAAACAAAATTCAGAATGTATTTTCAGAGATTTTTATTATCCTCCCAATTGCCTGGACTTGGAGTTCCATCAACCAAAAACATCTTGTTTAAATATTAATTAAAAATACTAAGTAAATATTCAGTTTATAATCAACTTTTTTTCTTCAAAGGGCAACTGTTTTATATAATAATTATCCATTTTTTAAAATAATGTATATGAATTATATCTCACTTCTTATAAATCACTTTGAGACACTAAGAATGTAATGCGGTTGGTTTAATAAAAAAGAAATAGTTTCGATTTTCAACAGACTCGATTGAATTAGCACACATCTTACAATATGAATTATTTATAAAAAATATAATCTCTGCTTCTCATAAAATCAAACAACTTCCAAATTAATAATATAAATACATTTTCTCGATGCCAGTTTCAGACCATACTATCACGCCAGTAATCACACCCTCCAGGACGATGGACTTTCTCATATTTCAACAAGTCTCCATTTTTTCATTGACTCTTATTCTTATCTAGGAACGCGCATATCGTTGATGTCACTGCAGTAGGTCAAGTCTGGTCAGTCGACGTCGATTGACAACTCTCAGTCAGCTCCGCTGCCGCCAGTCGCCTCGCCGACCCGCGAGCTCCGAACACAAGTCTCACCGCGTAACACTGCCGAAGGCGGTGCGGGGCCCGGCGCGGCCGGGCTCGGCTCCCGGGCGGCGGCGGAGCGGAGTGTACGCAGTCTATTAAGGCGAGGCGCGGCGAGGGCAGCGCGGCCCACGGCGTGGTAAGGAGCTGTGAGCCGGCAGGTGGCGAACCCGCCACCTCCCCCCTTCCGCCGCCGTCTCCGCCGCAGCTAATCAATTAATGACGCTCCGCAAGAACACCCCGCCGCCACTCCCCTTCGCTCCCGCCGCCGCCGCCGCCGACTCCGCCGGCGCCGAGCTGCCACCGACCTCGCAGCCGCGCCGCTACCTTTCTCGCTCTGTTGCCGGCGCCACCGCTGCGCTGCCTCGACCTTCGGCCCCGCGCCTACACCGCAGAGCTGGGCCGCCACGCCTCTCCACTCCCCTTCTTCCACCGTGTCTCCTTTCTCTTCTCAGCGGCTGTCCATGGAGCACAACTTCTTCTCTTCTTTCTCTTTAATTATTTCATATTACCATCTCACTTTTAAAACGTGGTCTGCTTCTTCGCTTTTATAATTTTCAGTTTCAGCTGTCATATTTGTATTTATGGTATAGACAACGCCACTTCATTTCTATTCTCCGCGTTTCTATTTACTGTTCTCGATTATCAAATCTGTATCTCTTACACTTAATTCCAAACCCTATCCAACATTGACGACCCTCATTTTTCCCCTCCCACTCATTCCTGCGCCTCTTCCTGTTACCGTAAACAGTTCGAAATTCTTCCCGTCTTCCCGATTACCTTCCAACCGCTCTTTCCGATTACTCTTCTCTCACGCGTTTTGGCCCTTCTCCTTGCGGAGTGTGCATCTGTTGGCCCGAGCTTCGCTTCGCCGGCAGCGCGACTGCGCGTCCTGCCTCCTGGATGGTGGCTGCGTCGCTTCCTGGCGCGAGGCGCTCCTCTGCTCTTCCTCGAACTGCGCTCCCTCCCCTCCCCTCTACCTTCCCCTCATCCCGCAGCAGCGCGCACAACGCGAAGCGCAGAGGTGAGCCATAAAGAGGCGGGCGAAGCGCCTCCGCCAAGTCCGCCTCCGAGAGGTCTTTGACAGGGCCAGCCGCACACTCGCCTCCGCTTCGGGGGAGGCGGGCAAGCAGCAAACAGGAGTGAAGACTTTCTGGGGGGGGGGTGCAGGAGGAGGATAGTAGTAAGAAAGAAGGAAGAAAACGACTAGACGGTCGCGCGAACACAGGTGGACGCTTGTGGCGAAAAAATTCTTGAATGTTGAGCAACTTATAAAAAGATAGACTTTAACAAATTACAAACGTAATTATTTAAAAACTTATTGTGAATGAAGTAATACAAAAACTTACTCAAAATATTGTGCAGATTATGAACTTTTCTCAGATGCTTCATTATAAAATTAATTTCTGATAACACATCAGTGAATTAATGCCTACTTTTCTAAAATCTCAGTTCAGCTAGTGGTAATAATAATATGAATTGTTCTTATATATTTTTTATGATTAGTTATAAGCTACATGCAACATTCATAAATGAGAGATAAGAAACCTTTATTGTACTTTCAGGAATAAACATTTCATATATTAATAAAAGTTAATAACTATTTTAACCATAACTAAAATGACATTTGATTTAATGATTATAGTTCTGATAATGAAAAGTATTCGACTTTGAACTTTTCAACTTGTAATTTTCTGAATAAATTTAACTTTACGACCGATAATAAATGGGATAGACATTAATTTACATTAAATCTCTCGATGAAACAGATAACAAATTTTAATTGACCAAAAATGTGCGTCCGCCAATACAGACGATTAGCGTTAATGTGTTAAAGGAACTTCCCTGAGAATATTTGTCTTCAACTTTTGTCAAAAAATAACAGCATCCGCAATTGAACTCGCAAACATGATGCACGACAACTTCATAAAATAAAGCTATCCTTTTAGCTAAACGCCCCACATTTTTTCTGTAACGCTAAATTGATAAAATAAAATGAAAAAAACAAACCAACAAACAACTAAAGGCTGCACAACATTGTGGGACTGAAGGAGACAGCGTTCCCCTCTGAGGCTGCACGCAAGTCCGAGAAAGGTTACAGAGGAGCCGCCCTGGCGCCCCGCCCTGGCGCGCGTCGCCGCAAGGAACGGCCGAGTGTCGTGTGACAAAGGGACTCTCTCGCTGCCGTCTTCAGAGTTATTCATGGCCGCGGGCTCAGGCTCGCCTTACGTCCGCGCCCTCGCACCCACGCGCGCTCGCACCGCCCGCGCCGCCGCCGCCCCGCCGCCCCGCCGCCCCGGCCGCCCCCACGCCTTGTGCTGCTCGCTTGTGGGCTGCCTCCATTGTCCCATTGCCTCGGTCTCTCGGCCGGTCGCGGTCGTGTCTCTTTCCTCCTCAAGTTAGATAGATAGATTTACATTTCTGCAGGTACGTTTTATAACCTGGCGAACAGAACACTGCAATCAACATATTACAATTAGGAATATTGATGCAATGTAAATTCTTAAATCGTTGTAAGCAGGACAATAATTAATAATAACAAAAAGTAATAAAATAATAATAATAATATGATAACAATAAATAAAAGAAGCAAAAGAGAATAAATCTACATTTTATTCTGTCCTGCACAGATATATACTTTTTCCCTAAAACATTCCCTCCGATCGAAGAAAACACTTTCTCGTCCACACTCGTGTCAATCATTCACAGTAAAACTTTTTTTCAATCCATTACGTCACTTCATTGTCATCTTGTTGTAATGGACGGCACTTGGGATTATTTCGTTAGCCCCAAATCCCCAATCTGAGAATTTGCTGAGATCCATAGGCACTGAGAATTTGAACACCCTTATTGGCACCTCAGCGTTACCGAGAAAATATGTTGACTTCCTTATTTTACCCGCTAGAGAATGCCAGCCACGACACTCTCAGAATATTCCAATTTCCATTTCTTTGAGGCTTTCATGGTTAGGCGATATATGTAATTCTAACTAGAACGGAAATTATTGGTGGATCTCAATAGTTGTCGGCATTGAGACAGGTTGTTTTTAGATGTTTGCATGAGTATACGTGGGCTAATGTAAAATTTTTCGCCCTTCGAAACTCCAACGCACTCACAGGGGATCGAGCCATCTCCTCCGGGAGTTAAAAGGCAAGTAAAGCAACCACCCCACCGAGTGCGCACATCAATGGAATCTTACTGGGTAGCAATATTATTTTCCCTTTTTTTCTACAACGAACCTCCTATTCATTTTATTGCCTGAGAAATTACTCCTACCACGCGAACTTTCCGCACCCACCTCTTTATGTTCGGCCGTTTATTTCTTTCAATTTATTTATACTATTGCTGGTTGCCCCTTCACCTTAGCTTTTTATTTCGCAGCTCTCCCCCCTTTACAGCTCCAGATTATTTTTTCATGCGTTTGGTCGTCTGTAAGAGTATCTTGTCATCTTGTTCACCCATGCTCCGTGACGCCAGCGCCCCGCTGCTAGTGTGCGTAGTGAATCTTGTCTGTGCTGCGCAATCAGCCTTGACCGCACCGCCGACGTCGCCGCGCCGCCGCCGCCGCCGCGTCGCCGACCGTCGCGTCGCCGTCGGCGTCGCCGTCGCCCGTCGCCGTCCCGTCGCGTCGCCCGTCCGCCGTCGCCGTCGCGTTCGCCGTCGCCGTCGCCGTCGCCGTCGCCGGTCGCGTCGGCCGTCGCCGTCGCCGTCGCCGTCGCCGTCGCCGTGCGTCGCCGTCGCCTCGCCGTCGCGCGTCGCCGTCGCCGTCGCCCGGTCGCCGTCGCCGTCCCGCGCGTCGCCGTCGCCGTCGCGTCGCGTCGCCGTCGCTCGTCGCCGTCGCCGTCGCCGTCTGCCTCGCCGTCGCCCGTCGCCGTCGCCGTCGCGTCGCGTCGCGTCGCCGTCGCGTCGCCGTCGCCGTCGCCCGTCGCCGTCGCCGGCGCTCGTCGCCGTGCGCCCCGTCGCCGTCGCGCGTCGCGTTCGCCGTCGCCGTCGCCGTCGCCGTCGCGTCCGCGTCGCCGTCGCCGTCGCCGCGCGCGGCTCGCCAGCCGCTCGCCCGCCGCCGTCCCCGCCACGTCGCCCGGCTCGCCAGCTCGCCGTCGCGTCGCCACCGCCGCGTCGCCCGCCGCCGTCGCCGCCGCCTCACGCCGCCGCCGCCAGCCGCGCCGCCCGCCGCCGCGGCCGTCGCCACCGCGTCGACCGCCCTCGTCCACGCCCTTACCGCCTTGCCGCCGTCGCCGCGCTCGCTCCGGCTCTAGCGCGCTCCGCCCGCGCCGTTCAAAAAGGCCATGACTGCATTACGGGGCGCCCTCGCATTCCTGAGCTCCCAGTTGCCGCCTCGTCGATCACTCAGCCTCGCCGCTGAAGCCATGCGCGCCTCCGCCTCCCGCGCGCTCGCTAGAGGACGCCCAATTGAGACCCTGAAAGAAGGGGGGAAAAATGAAACCGGCGCTTGTTTGGAAATCATGGATCTCCCTGCATTTAGTACGAATCAGGGATAATTACTGTAGCGAAAAAAAAAATCTGCTTGAGATTGTTTAGCGAAATACTTTCAGAAGATGTCAGAAGAGCGTAAGTAACTATTTCAATAGCTAAAACTTACGAGATCAAATCCATTTTTCGTATCAATCAAAGTATTAGTCGCCAGATTATAGTAGAAATTCAATTACATCGACTCCTTATAAATTATGTTAGCAAGACAAAATACCTCTTGCGTCTTCACCAACTAACAATCTTATAAAGAGAGTCCAAGAAATAGAATTCCCGAGGACGTGGACTAATTCACTTTGACTTTAATAAAAAATGAAGTGAGTTGTGAAAAAAGTTATAAATTTTCACGTGTCACAATGCAACTTCGCAACACTCGACCTTCAAAATTGTATAGTTAAATAACTCCTAAAACTAAGGTTTCCAGAACGCCTTAAATACTTCGAATTTGTGAGGTCCAAAGCTCCTCAAAGAAACGTTTCCTGTAACATAACTTATATAAGATTATCCAGAATGTGATATGTTATTAAGACATTCTATTACATTTTTGGCTTTCTAAAACGATACTAGCCAATACCACCCATTTATAACATTAGCGCCGGAGACAGCTTTGTTTGGGATATTACCGCTTACATAGTTTAGATTTCTTCATCTTTATGTTTACACTTTCTGCCTTAAACGTTGGTTTGCGCAGACTGATTAGGTTATTTGCATATATCATTAATTCAAGGTTCTTAAGAGTAAGCTCTCTTCTAATTCTCCTTATTAGTAATCAGAAGCTACAAATAATAATATTGATTGCGGGAGAAAAGACTGTGTTTTTATGCGTGTAGTTGCACTGTTCACTTGCCATTCTGCACGGTATAACGATCTATTGTTATACCTTTTTATATGTTCTCTATGTATGAAGCGACAAGTTTGAAGCGTTTGCAAGAAAAACAGAGGACTATTCTTTTATTACTTTCAGTGCTGTAAAGCTATTTTTGAGCAGTTTTGTAAATAATCTAGAATATATGTGGTAGTAATATAAATTTGTTATTAGATTTTGCTTATCAATTATTGAAACAAAATGTTAGAGAGACAGTGGTAATTGCTGCTTTTTAGCCAGTCTTTGTTCTACGCACCCTCATGCATACAATGTTTTTATATGTTTCTCCACTACTACTTAACAGTAAGAGGCAAGCAATGAGGATATTTTGATAGTGTGGTAAGATAAATTCAGATCATACAAAATGCATTAGTTTTCATTAGTGTTAGTTGGTCTATATCAATCTTTTCTAGCAACAAAAATGGAAATAGAGATTGGCCAACAACATACGATAGTCCCAGCATGATGCTAATTCCCCCATGTTTATTGTTCATATTATATAAATTCCCATCCTACACTTTCAATAGTATAGATTAAGCTTGCGCTCTCCTACGTGCAACTAATTTTTAATAAATGAGGTCTCTAAAGAAAGAATATTTCACGTTAGACTAGAACGAATTTCACTTCGACTTTAAAATATGAAGAATATGTTGAAAAAAGACCGCATTAAAAATTACTTCAAATGCAATCTGCAACAGTAGGGCAGAATTTTTTAAATGTATACAGTGAAAACCCTAAAACAAAAACCGTTCTATGGTAATAAAATCTGAGAATTTTGAGCCGTTCCTCGCACCGTAATCTGTAGACACAGAGAGCGTCTTGATATGTAGTACATTCCCGTTTAGAGCTTCTCGTATACTACTTAACGTTTCAGAGACGTGCAGAATCTGCAACTGAGTGAAAATTAAATACTTCTGATTAATCCGAGGCGACTCGATTGGCCCCAGAGTGTACCTCTCAGTTCCCGCGTAATAATGTTAAATATATTTCGAAGAGTATATAGTGTTTTCCCTATCCTGTATTTCGCATGACAACTGTTACGTAGCCTTCATAAATGTAAAAGAGTTATCTATTTTTGTGGCTATTCAAAAAAAGCGAAACTCTGTCAAGCAAGATTGTCTATTACTTCAAATGAATTGTTTTAAGAATGCTGTGAATTGTTCCAAAAAATTCTGTCAATAACACTGAATAATCCTTTATTCACTTTGTTTCAAACTCTCAATTTATGTTTGTTATTTTATTTAATATTATATAAGTATTTTTGAATGTACTTTAATGTTTTTAAACAGAAAAGACTTTTGTTAACATTTTTCCTCTGAATAAGAATAAAATAGTACAGAGGAAAAGTCGAGTTTAACATCAGAGAGTGCTCGCACGGGTGTGCTAGTGTTACATTATAGCCAAGTACGTTGATTCTACACTCCTCCACGAGAGAACCACTGAACGTATTGACGTGTTGTCTATTTGAACATCTTTTCAAGTTATTGAACTCTAACACCGACCTTCTTTACTGAGCAAACCAAAGTCTTCTAATAAAATATATATTATTGAGAGAATGATACAAGACTGCTATTTGTATCAATCGTGTTCTATTTTCCAACACGCCAACATGCTATGATATTCCAACTATTTGCCAGCTGTTAACTCGGAACTGTGAAATATTGAAATACCATGAAATGATCTTTTCGCATCGTTCGCCAAGTAATCGTCAGAATTTTCAAACCGTTTTATTCCTTAATATTTGGCAGCACAATATAAAGACATTAGATTGAAATGAATTTGTGTTTGAAAAATGAGATGTTAAGTCTAATTGAATAAATAGTAATGTTTTATTTTTGTGTCCAACCCTATATTCACATAATGGTTAAGTTTTCATTGTGTTCAAAAGGTAATACGTGTACACCACACTTAGTACGAACAAAAGGAATATGAATAAGTGGAAGATCTGTGTACTTGCATTTTCAGGGTTGTAAATGAATGAATATGGAACATTAATTCAGTTATAATTGAGACAGCTTTTTAAAACATCCTCACTTTCTGGGAATAATAAGATTAGTTACTTACCTAGGCAACATCTGGAGGTGAGTTTGCCTAAACTGATTATAATTTGCAATTGACCCTATGAAGTCAACACCTAATAAAAGAAACTTGGTCTTTGAGATCATTTTTTCTACTATTTCTTTGCAAATTTCAGTTTAAATGCTCATTGTCAATACTTACAGAAGAAATCGTATTTGAAAGAGAATGGGAGGCAATGTTCATGAGTTTTTTCATTGAACGAATACACTAATATAATTATTAAACACCATACAGTCTAAATGTTCATGTTAGTGTTCATAGTTTTCGCTCGTTTCGTATTACTTAGACGTGCTTCATGCGCCACAGTTAAAAGAGTAAGTTTTCACACCACAAATCGCGGATTTTTGCCAATATATAAAACATTTGTCCTAAGAACGTTTTTAGAGTGTTAATTTGCTTGTTATAATAAAAAAGCAATGTTTTAAAAATTAATTATCGGATTAATTATAGTAAATAACTGATTCATATGACAATACTTCTTCTCACCCCTCCATTTCCCATTTCTTTTCACAAATCTAATTTGGCAAATTGGAATTAACAAGAATGTTGTCTGGACTGGTTTGCGCGATAATAAGTAAAAATTATAGAACATTATTTTCATCAACGTATCGCGAATTCACGCCTGAGTCGAAGAAACTCCCGTACATATGTTCGATTTTCTACTTCGTCAAAACAAAGTATGTGCAAGGTGAAAATTCAAACAGAAACATTATCTCCAAAACGAGAAAGAACAATTCTATATAACCAAACCGTTTTTATTTTATTGCCGAAAAACACTCGAAAAAAAGTTTTTTAAATTGGGTTTAATAATGTAGGTTTGTCGTCCATCGAGCTGAAACCTGTGATAATCCTTATATTTACTTAATGACCACTTCTTTAGGGAAAGTAGATTCTTGCAACTGCGCGTTACAAAGACATTTATGAGAATTTATTTAAAGAAATGGGTGGTACACCTAAGTAATAACGTGAAAGTGTAATGTAATAACGATATCTATCATTCGTGTTTTTAATAGTGACAATAGTCCTACCTTTAAAGTCTAATGCGAACAGGCTTGAATAAAACGACCATTGAAGTTGAAACACGGATTTTCATGAATAGTACGAAGAAATTTTTGTATGCGTGAATACCGAAACGCCTGTATTTCCCATATTTTGGTGTTATAAATGATGAGGTTATCATCAAGCCAGTCTGGTGCAATATTTCTGCAGTGAGAAGGTACACATATTAAATAGAATATATGCAAATGCTCCATATTCTCTCGTGATTTTATGTTACATTGCGCTGGACATCAGAACAACTCTGATATTTCATACCAAATTTGCATGCCTCGCAACTGAACCAAAATCGATATTGTTCGTATTGAGGTATTATATTCTCTCAGTCTGGCATTCAATATGAAAATATCCGATAATAAATTATTCAAAATAATAATTATTTTTGAAGTATAATGTTTGTTTTAACAAATAAAGGACAGATTTGTAAGACACACAAACATCTTGATTTAGAACAATTCACTTTCAAAAAATATTTTGCAAATTCTGTTTTATAGTTTCGTAATCCTATAACATTATTCAATTATTTGGGTTCTATTTTACAGGTAAATCATTTCTAAAATACAAATGTGAACGGTAAAACTTAGAAAATAATAACTTACGGAAGTAGAAAGGTCGGGGAGGAATTAGGTGAAGGCATGGCCTCCAGAAATTTGGAACGAGGCTTCGTAGTCTGACATAATAAAATGCTACTTTCATAAATTTGTTTAAATCCCTGACTTTTCTTCTAACTTAAGCCTTGGAATCAATTTGAAATGAGAGGCTCTCCAAAGCGTCAGTCACCCGTATTAAACAAAAAGTCAAAAGTGTGAATTAGTTGTAATCATTCATGTATTAATTGATTTCATTTCGAGTATGGTATTTTTAATTTATTTCTTAGTGAAATATGTAATTATGTTAATAAAACGTTTAATGAAAAGGGCCAGAAATGTTGCTTTCTGGCTTGTTTTTGGTGTGAGCGCGGGATGAGTAAAATAAGAGGAGCTAACAATATATTCTTCAATATGAAGAAATACATATATTTATAAATATTTCGTTAAAATTAATAGAATTGTTTTATTATGGAAAATAAATTAGAAAATAAAAGACGATGCATTCATTTCCCAAAATGAGTCAAGATAAAAATAGAGGATGGCATAAAACGACATCGTCCGAAAGCTTTGTATAAAATATAGATTGGAGATCAATTCTGACGTGCTCGCCGCAAATACCGGCGGAGTAAGTCCAACCGTCCGGTTCGACCGCCCGCGTTGACTTCCGTGCAGGGGCCAGGGCGGGAGCGCAGTGACGGCGCGCGGGGCAGCGGGCCGGGAGTGGCAGCGGCGCGGGGCGGCCTAAGGTCAGCGATGCGATGATGGCGAGCGCGCGGGAGCCCACGCGGTGCGGAGGCGATTTACAAGCGGGGCGGGTCGTCAAACTAGAAGTGTTGGGCCGAGTTCGCGGGCAGAGAAGGTGGCGGAAGCGGGGGGCAGAACGGTGGAGGAGGAAGTGTTGGGAGGCAGTGGGGGTGATGCGGAGAAGTTCCTAGTAACGGAGGCGAAGTTGTGTCGACACGAGATAGAATTGGTGGCGGAGGGAAGGCAGAAGTTGGCGGTGGAATAAAGTGGTGTCGAGGAGAAAACATGGTGGTGGGGAGGAAGAATGGTGAGGAGCAAGAAGAAGTGGCCGAGGAAGAAAGTGGCAGTGGAAGCGGAGAAATACTAGTACAGAGGCTGAAAAGGTGTCCGGATACGAAGGACAGATTGTGGCTTGTGGGCTATGGCAGAAGTGTATGGAATCGTCCGAAAACTTTTGAATTTTTGCAATAGTTTTGAAAATCAGTTTTTAACAATAATGAGACCTTTACTATTGTCTTCAGACGTTCTTGCACACTATCTAATAAACAACGTTTTTTATTAAACGAGGAGGAATTTTTTTTGAAAATTTTGGAAAATGTCCCCGGGAACTTCATTGTAGAAGTACCCCAAAATTAAAATATCGAATTTCAAATTCAAGGGGCCAGGAACATCAGCAGATCGATTACGTGAATATAATTTTGGAGAATATCGCTGCACGGTTTAGGCCTAGCGTTGTTCATACAGACGGACAGACAGACGAACGAACGGAGATGGACGGCAGACGTTGTCGTGATTCGATTTTTCTGTATAAGGACCTCACAAAACAATGATTTGGGCCTGCATCATCGTGTTGTGAGGATGTTTTTTTCTAAACTTAGCAAATGGATTATCCACTTTTTCTACTTAGAAGCCATGTAATAAGAATTTCTGCCGAAAATTTTCGTTTTTCTGCGCAGCATTTAAAAACTTTCTCTCTACTCTTTGGTGAGAACGTATATAATTCTATATCTTAACGTAATCATATCGTGAGAGTAAAAGAAAAAAAAACTGAAAAACCTTTTCAATTATGCAAATGGTGTTCCTGCTTTTCTTGTTTATAGTTGTTTCTCTATTTTCTTGTGTGAAGGTTGGTAAGGAAAGTGTTAATTTGATTGAACTAAGTGAAGTGAATACAGAGCTCTCTAAGAATAAATCATCATCATAATCTTGTTAAGGAGGCTCTTCGTGAACCCAAGGATTAATGTGTAGATTGTTTTCACGCCTAAGTTACGGAAGCTGTGTTGGACGGAGGCCTATCGGCAATAGCCTGACTGGAATCACAGACCGCATTGTTATTATTTGCACAGTAAAAATTTGGTGGATATACCAGTAAAAGTAGACAGGAGAAATGTAAGAATATCTCCTATGCCGTAAGAACAATGTCCCCATGTGATGCTATGCAGTTCGTACCTTCATTAGCTTCTTTGTGGGAATATAACAGACAGCCAATACATACTGAACCCAGTGAGATAATATCATTCTGACAGTGTTTTAGAGAAAATGGCAGTTCATTCATTAAAGATTTGGCTTATGACTATGATAACCGATAAGATGATACAGCAATCATACCTATAATGAAAGAATATTTTGTCTATGAACAACTATGTTCTTCATGAGGTAAAGCTGTGTTCTCATTACATGAGGCCGATTTTTCTTTTCATTTTTTTGAGGAAGATTTAAGATCCCATTGAGAAAACGTAAACGTTTTACAGACTTGAACGGTGCAAATATAAAATTGGTTTGGCAGAAATAAATATTTTGAATGCAGTTTAAGAAGACGTTGTGGAAGAAAATTCGATTATATACTTAATTTTTAAATCAAGGCAACCAGGCTGAAAATACACGTGGTTGCCAAAAAAAAGGCACAAACTTTATCGGTACAAGTTGTTTTCCGCTAATCTTTGAGTTGTGGCTAACTTTAGGTTTTGCAACGCCCGCCTTACCGAATGCCATATCGGCGCTAAGCTACATACTGACGCGACCTCCAATGGGGACATTCCTAGTGATGTCCCCGGGCGCTCTCCCCTTCCTCGAACTTGCACACCTCCTCGAATCACAGCCTTATCTTTCTAAAACAGATAGTCTTCCTTTAGAGCTGTTATTATTGCTGAGTTCAGGAATCCATTCTTCAACTTTCACGCAAACACTTGCATAACATTCCACCAGAGGGATGGTCAATGAGAAATGTGAGTGGCTTAAGGTATATTTGTAATACACGAGGAACCTCGACGCACAAACACTTCTAAAACATGCATGCCTTTATGCGGCTCTTCGAACCCACTGCTGCCTTAAGCGCCCAACGTGGATTCAACATTTCAAGGTCCTATCTCACGAAGCAAACTAATGTCACCCGTGTCTTACAAAAATTTTCAAACGAGTTTATGATTATCTAACAATGATATTTGATATATAAAATAATTGCTAAGACTTTTTCATGAAACCGCTGTCTCAATATACTTTACAACGTCGAATCTGACCACATTTCAATGAATTTGAATACATTGCGTTTCCATAAGCAAGAATTCAAACAAATGTAGATTAAAATTTATCAATTATCACATTTTTAAACGCCATTTTCAAAATACTGAGTAAACAGTGGAAATTAGAACTGGCTTTACTCTATCTAGTAGAATATTTAGAGAAAAAATTGGAGTCATTTTTTTGATTTACGAGTGAAGTTTCCTATAAAAAAACCTCATTTGATTCATTTTCAAAGCACATATGAAAATTTCATTTCAAATCCGCGAGCCTCGATCCGGAATCGATCCAACGGATTGTTTAGACGTTATATTGTTTCAAAACGGACAGTACAGAAAGACAGACAAACAAACCGACGGACGGGTAGACAGGCAACTGACAACGTTTTGAAAATTGAAAAAAATATTGAAATGCCACGACATTGATTTCGCCAGCAGGCATTTATAAAACTTTCTCTGTAAAACTCATATTCTTCCGTACATCGACGCGTGTACGATAATGTAATAACGAAGGTGAAGTATTTTATCAAACATGCATGCTATTCTCTTCCCAATCTTGCAACCAAATCTGTGAAAACACGAACTCCCTCCACATGCCCACCTTCCAACGCCTCCACGCGTAGCCAGCTAACTCTTTGAAAACAGCTCATCTTGTTTAGAGCGCATACGCAATCCCAACGCATCCACTCGCCGAGGGAGCTGCGCGTCGCGGCCAACGCCCGCGCGTGACCTGGCCGCCCCTCCTCTCCCCACGCACCGCCCACACGTCGGCATCCGCGCGCACAACGCGCGCGCATTTTCAGCGGCTGATTCATTGGGGTGCTGTCAGCGCCGAGGGTCACTTACAGAAAGACTTTGGGCTTCCTTGCGCTGGCGTGCCTCACGCGAACGCCGCCGCCGCATTGTGCGCGCTCCGCCCCCGCGGGGGGGGCCCCCGGCCCCGCGCTCAGCCACGTGCGCCAGCGCCGCACCAGTGGCCGCCCGTCCCGCCCCGCCCCGCGGCCGCTTCCCGGTCGCCGACACGCACCCCCTACACTCTCGCGCCGGAGGAGAACTAGGGATTCTACCTGGACCAAGAAGTTACCCCGAGGCCATCTCGTGGATTTTCTCAGTATGTAGGTAGGAGAAGTAAAAAAAATTATAAACATCGTGACAGGATTAGACAGGAGATGATTGCAAGTTAGGTTTAGAAATTACCTAGAAATTTTTACTAGAAAACATTCGATGGTGAAATATACCGAGATTTCGGAGAGATATGGGTTGATAAATTAACTTAATTATTAAGTTCAAGTTCCAATATTATTTCCTAATAAACGTATCTATCTTCAGGCTATTTTGCGTTTGGAAATATTAAAATATGGAAATTAAACATTTAATCATGTTAATGTCTTAAAGAGTTCGGAAAGTCAAGCAAAGTGAAATTACTGCTCAAGATGCAATTTGAATAACAATATTTGTTAGTAGGCTCCACTTTAGGCTGTTTCTGATATGCTTAAAGACGCTGAACATGTGAACGTACGTGCATGATTTGTTGTCTTTGCAGAGAAGTTAACACATTTCTGTACCACTATGCTGTGTCTGCACCCGCAGACCCCACCGCCCGTGGAGGGGCAGTGTGCGTTGGCCGGCAGTGCCGTGCGACGGTGGCCGCAATCCGGCGCCCGGCCCCGCGCCTCAGCACTCGCCTCGCCTCGCTCGCTGCCAACGCTCAACGTCCTTCGTCCGCCTCGCCGCGCCGCGCCCTACCCTGCCACGCCCCCACACCGAGAGCGGGTCCTGAAGCTCCGGAGGCGCCCTCGAAATGCCTGCGCGCCGCTCCACTTGGTTTATGGCGCACAAGATGGAACTTCGCGCTTTGAGCTCGAAGAGATGTGACATTATGACAATTCACCCTCGAAGGAGTCTACTAAAAACGACTCAACAACATAATTAAAATTGCAGTAAATGTAACTACTGAGCTTTTATGAGTCGAGTTTCTAACTGTCATTGTTAGGGATTTTGTAAAGCCTGCCTAGTGTCAATAAAAAAAGGTTTGTAACCAATCGGTAAAAGTGTTAAAGAGCGTCAGAAAAACAAAAACTTATAGAAAATCAGACGCTACATAACATATTAAATCTGGATGGTGATGAATCATATTTGATTCAAAACCATATACCAGAAGATATTAATTTTCTTTTCATAGGATCTTTATTTAATTATCGGCTACTTATCTATCTATCTCTCTAAAATATTCATCAATTCCTAAAATGAATAGATCATACCTCAAGCTGTGTTTTTATATGCAACGAATTCTATATTGACAAACCTGGCTCTCTTTGGCCTGTGCTAGCAGTTTCGATCATTGGCATGTATATGTCCACTTATTCCCCCGCGGGTGACTTCACTCTATACGTGCATGAAGAGCAATTTGAGATGAGGATATATGCGTGTATTACAAATGCAATGTATCTGTTATATCCCATTTGAAAGCCTATTACTTATGCAAAAGCGACTAATGAGCAGTCTTTTAAATACAACACAGAAACAGATTATCAACATAATAAAACATCCATTTGTCCTCAAAATACATTAAATGCATATCCATTAGCCTCGTTCATACAAAAATACAAATGAGCCTCACAATGAACTCCACGTCAAAATTCCAGAGAGAAAAGAGATCTGCATCTCATGAAAAACATAATGTTTAATAATAGTACCGTAACAGATATCTTTATAAAACGAATTTCTAAAGTAATAATAAATAATAATGTTAACCATAACAATGATGGTAAAAACAATAATAATGATGACGATGTTCCTGACTTGGTGACAATATTTTTAAGTAGATTAGAAAGCAAATTACTACGGAATCATTAATTAATTATTATTCTTATTATTATTATTATTATTATTATTACATTATATTATTTTTATTAGGCAATCAATTTGTGCGTTTAAATATTTCATGAATGTTTACTAAACGTCTTTCTTCAAATAATCTTCTATTTTTAAAATATCCAAATTTGACCAGGAGCCTTGTGCGGCAATTATCGGAAGTACAAGGAAAGTCGGAAGAGATCACGGTACACAGACCCATTAGGATCGGTATAATAATTAATGCTTATAAAGTGCTGCGAAGCCATTGTCTTTCATTATTCGCGGTTCGTAAAAATATCTTTGATCGAAGGTTGGCATCTCGACATTTATAGGTTCGAAATAATAAAATATAGATCAAGCTTGAAGCCTTGCGATTACATCACACAAAAGGAAGAACTGTAGAAAAAATACAATGAAAAGTACTGCATTAAACGAAAATATAATATTTCCCCATAAATATTGTTTCATCTCTTTTTATCCTCCAAAACCGAGAAGAGTAGGAAGGTTTAAAAAGTTTGGAAACAATACAATACTACCTTTGTGAAACACAGCGTTAAATCGTGTTTCTGAAAATGTACTGATAATGGATATTTACCTAGATCTGTTCATGGGTTTGGTAGTGCACTATTTTAGGATATCTTGCTATTCACCTAAACGTAAAACCGTAATGCATCGATTGTAATATAATTATTGTGAAAAGTTTCGCATATGGATACATGTGACATACGATTGCGTAGCTATTGAGTTTCTTTACATACACCACTAACCTTTGCATCCTAGAATGATCATCTTTGAACTGTAAATACTCTCTATCTTCACTTCGCTATTCTGATTAATACCAAGATACAGATATCTGTGTTATTTATTGTTAATTGTCTTGAAACGATGGTAGAAAAGCGTTCATTTCCACACAGTTACGATTTATTTTTTTTTAAAGGTACTATAAAATCGGAGACAGTAATGCATTATTGTAAGCAATAACCTTCTATGGAAGAACAAACTTTTCATTGAAAATAAAAATCAACAAAAATTTGGTTCAACACGAAAATCCCCACTCGATAAATTATGATTGGGTTTACTTTTTTAACACATGAACATCATACAGTATCACAAAACTTGATCTTCATTCCACATAAGTCCAATGGTAGTTCCTTTTAGAAGAATCTCCCACAACGCTAGACATCGCTTGCATGAAGCACACTTAAAAATGAAAGTAGAGAATCCTTAAAAGTTCTTACTTTCACCATAATCCGCAATTCCCGTTGGTCATAATTTTGCGCGCTCTCGATATTAATCTGTCTATACGTCCATCATTCATCAATAAATACTTTATTATTAACTAAGACGCCTCGCTTCGCTATCTCATCTCGCATTAACTATAACACAGTTCACCGATCGCCTCTTATATTGGACTGCTTTAAAGTCCTACTACTGCGGAATCCTATTTTCCTTCAATTCTTTCTAATCATCCTTAGCGCCGATAGGCAAAATCGTACTTGAAGAGCTCAATCTTTCTTCCTATGCGTAACTTTCTTCTGTTGTCTATTGACGTGTCTTCACTCACTTTGGATTGTCGATCGTCAATGTTTTGCTTAAATTAATTCTCTTAAGCTAATTCTAATGTAAACTCTTATAATGTAAATCTTCATTATGAAATATTTATGAGAAATAAAGTTTTCAATTTTAAACAGTTTGAAAATCTACTCCGGGAACAGTTATTTAACATTGCGAGAATTTGTTTACTCTACCATCCGTATCTATTTATTAAATGGCACTTTTAATATTATATGAGATGGTGTATTCTCAATAACGAAACACTAAATTGTACGCAACTTCAGTTTTCG
>BOPP01000030.1:6054192-6070346 GCA_017312745.1 Gryllus bimaculatus
ATAATGAATATTAACAATAATATATAACAGATTAATAATAAAATAATAGGATAACAATAAATAAGAACGTAAAGAGCCACCATCAAAAGAATCCACATTTATGATATGTACTGATCACCTGCAACAGAAATGTTATGACTTGCTGACTCCATAATCATTCCCTCCTATCGTCTAAGAACACCCTGTGGCTATGTATGGCAGACACTCGTGTGGGATGTCAATTTGCATTTCACATGATAAAACTGTTTTCAATCCACCTACGCTACTCTTTTTCATCTCTCTGTTTCTGGCGACCAGATGATCAATTATCGAACAGTCAGCATCATGTGGGATTTATCGTTAGCCATCCCACATATCTAGCAGAATATTTGCTAGTTATCCAATTAAGGAAGCAATATCTGGCCCCCAGATTGATTATTGGTACATTACAATTCGCTCCTGTAAGAACTATTGGCAAATCCAACTATCATTACCAGAATCTAACAATAATATAGATAATCACCACCATAATATTACCGCTAAGAGAATGCCAGCCACTACACTCTCAGAATATTCATTCCATTTCTTTGAGCGCTTTCATGTTAGGCCGAATATGTAATCTAACTAGAACTGGCAAATTATTGGGATCTAATATTGTCGGCATTGAGCAGGGTTGTTTTTAGAGTTTGACATAGTTACGTGGGCTAATTAAAATTTTTCGCCCTTCGAAACTCCAACGCACCTCAGCAGGTATCGCAGCCATTCCTCCGGAGTTAAAGGCAAGTAAAGCAAACCCCCCACCCCACCGAGTTGGCACATCAATGAAACTTACTGCTAGCAATATTATTTTCCTTTTTCTACAAAAACCTCCTATCATTTTTTGCCTGAAAATTACTCCTACCAACGCGAACTTCCTGCACCACCTCATTATGTTCGGCCGTCTATTCTTTCAATTTATTTATTTACTATTAGCTGCGTTGCCCCTTCACCTTAGCTTTTTATTTTACGCAGCCTCTCCCCCCCTTTAACTCCAGTATTTCATCGTTTGTCGCAGAGTATTTGTATCGTAATTCGTGAGCCCTGCTTGTGCGATGATCTTGTCTGTGTGCCAATCACTGACCGCCGCCGCGTCGCCACGCCGCCGCCGCGCGTCGCCGACCGTCGTGCCTGGCTCGCCGCGCCGCGCCGTCCCGACGCGCCCGTCGCCTCGCGCCTTCCGTCGCCACCGCGCGCGCCGTCGCCCGGCCGCCCGTCCCACGTCGCCGTCGCCGTCGCCAGCGCGCGTCGCCCGCCGCCGCGTCGCACGCGCCGCGCCCTCGCCAGTCGCCGTCCCGCGCGTCGCCAGTCGCCGTCGCGTCGCGCACCGTCGCTCCGCCGTCGCCAGCGTCGCCTCGCCGTGCGCGCCATCGCCGCGCGTCACGCCCGTCGCCGGCCGTCGCGTTCGCCGGTCGCCGTCGCCCGCTCGCCGCGCCGACGCTCTCCCGTGCGCCACCGTCGCCGTCGCCAGCGCGCGTTCGCCGTCGCCGTCGCCGTCGCCAGTCGCGTCCGCGTCGACCGTCGCCGTCGCCGTCGCCAGCCCGCCTCGCCGTCGCCCGCTCGCCGTCGCCGTCGCCGCCGTCAGCCGCCGCCGCCGCGCCGCCGCCGCCGCCGCCACCCCGCCGCGGCCCGCGCCGCCGTCGCCACCACCGTCGCCACGCCGCCGCTCGTGCCGCCACCGCCGCCGCCACCGCCGCCGCCTCCGGCTCTAGCGCGCTCCGCCGCGCGTGCAAAAGGCCATGACTGCATTACGGGGCGCCCGCATTCTGAGGTCCCAGTGCCGCCTCGTTGCACTCACCTCGCCGCTGAGCCAGCGCGCCTCCCGCCTTCCCGCGGCTCCGCTAGAGGACGCCCAATTGAGCCTTAAGAAGGGAAAAAGGAACGGCCGCTTGTTTGGAAATCATGGATCTCCCTGCATTAAGTACGAATCGGGATAATTACTGTACGAAAGAAAAAACCTGCTCGAGATTGTTAGCGAATACTACAGAATGAATGTCAGAAGAGGAAAGTAGCATTTCAATAGCTAAACTTACGGAATAAATCATTTTCGTATCAGTCATAACAAAATTATTAGTAGACAGATAATTATCATCGTATCCTATATTTTCAGTAGTTCAGTAGTACAAATACCTCTTGCGTCTCTCACACATAACCAATCTTGATAAATGAGGTCTCCAAAGAAATAGAATTTCCCGGAGACGTGACTAATTGCACTTTGACTTTAAAAAAATGAAGGAGTTGTTGAAAAAAGTTTATAAATTTTCACGTCAAATGCAACTCGCAACACTCGACCGCAAATATGTATAGTTCAATAACTCCTAAACTAAGCGTTCCAGAATCTTAAAACTTCGAATTGTCAGGTCAAAGCCCTCAAAGAAACGTTTCCTGTACCATAATATATAAGACTTATCCAGAATGTGATATTATTAGACATTCTATTACATTTCTGCTGTTTTTTCGTAACGATACTGCCCAATACCACCCATTTATAACCTAAGCGCCGGAGGCCAGCTTTGTTTGTGATATTACGCTTACATAGTTTAGATTTCTTCATCTTATGTTTACACTTTCTGTGTACACCATGGTTTGCGCAGACTGGCAAGGTTTATTTGCATAATCATTAATTCAAGGTTCTTAAGAGTAGCTCTTTTTAATTCTCCTTAATTAGTAATCAGAAGCTAGAAATATTAATATTGATGCGGAAGAAGACTGTTTTTTATGCTTGTAGTGCAACTGTTCACTTGCCATTTCTGCACGGTATAACATCATTGTTATACCTTGTTTATTATATTTCTCTTATTTCTTTGAATGTATATGCATTTCATTTTGATAAAAGTGTAATCCGCGCAAGTCCTGAAGCTCTAAAGAAATGTCACGAAAAGTGTTCAGTACAGTGAACTATGGGATGGCCGACACTCGAGGAAGGAGCCATCACAACGAAATTACCAGGGTGTTTTTGTTTGAATCCAAAAGAGAGGGCACAAGAAAATTTGCGAAGGGCATTACCAGAGAGCCCAGAAACCAGCCCAGATGGAAAGAGAGTTCTTACAACTTTCGATGTTCTTCGTCAAAAAGAAGAAAGAAACAATATTGGCAGAAAATGGATAATTGTGTGCAGTGAAGAGTGAAGACGTGTCTCGTTAGAATTTGTTTCTGTTTTACCTGTACGAATATTTTCGTTATCAGCAGTGTTTAGTCATAATATTGCATTGAAAAAGCTTGAAAATAATACTTTCCTAGAGTGATTCTTAATTTCAACAAATCAATTTATGTCTTGGACAAGTTGAAGCGTTTGCAAGAAAACTAGGAGGACTATTCTCGTATTATATTCAGTGCTGTAAATGCTATTTTGAGCAGGTTGGTAAAATATCTAGATGATATGTGTAAGCAAATTAAATTTATTATTAATTTGCTTAACTGTTATTGAACAAAAATGTTAGAGAGACAGTGGTGATTTGGCTGCTTTCAGCAGTATTTTGTTTTCTACTACCCCTCATGCATACAATGTTTTTAGGAAACCGGGATATGTTGACTCTCCACAACTACTAACAGTACGAGCAAGCAGATGAGAATATTTTGAAGTGTGCTAAGGAGAAATTCAAAACAGTGCATGAATCAGATTGCATAGTTTCATTAATGCTAGGTGGGATTGATATCAAATCTTTCTTAGACAACAAAAATGGAAATATAGTTGGCACAACATACGATAGTCCAGATGATGCTAATTCCCCTCATGTTTTATTGTTCATATTATATAAATTCCCATCCTACACTGTTTCAATAGTATAGATAAGCTTTGCGGCTCTCCTATGCTACCAATTTTTATAAATGAGGTCTCTAAAGAAAGAGTATTTCACGTAGACGTGACGAATTTCACTTCGACTTTAAAATATGAAGAATATGTTGAAAAAAGACGCATTTAAAAATTACTTCAAATGCAATCTGCAACAGTAGGGCAGAATTTTTAAAATGTATCGAGTTGAAAACTCCTAAACAAAACGTTCTATGGTATTAAAATCTGGAATTTTGTGGCCGGTTCCTCGCACCGTAATCTGTAGAACGAGAGCGTCTTGGATATTAAGACATTATCCTGGTCCAGAGCTTCTTGATACTACTCTACGTGTTCAGAGACATGCAGAATCTGCAACTGTATGTGAAATTAAAATACTTACTGATAATCGAGGCGACTGAATTGCACGAGTGTACCTCTCAGTTCGGTAATAATGTTAAATAATATTTCAAAGAGTATATAGTTGTTTTTCCCTATCTTGTATTTTCGCATGGACAACTTTACGTAGCCTTCATAAGAGTAAAAAGTTATTCTATTTTTGTGGCTATCAAAAAAAGCGAAACTCTGTCAAGCAAGATTGTCTAATTACTTCAAATGATGTTTTTAAGGAATTGCTGTGAATTGTTCTAAGAAAATTTGTCAATAACACTGAATAATTATTTATTCAACCTTTGTTTCAAACTTCAATTTTATTGTTTGTTATTTTTATTTAATATTATGTAAGTATTTTGGAAGTTACCTTTATGTTTTTTAAACAGACAAAGACGTTTTGTTAACAATTTTTCCTCTGAATAAGAAAATAGTACAGAGAAGAAGGACGAGTTTAACATCAGAGAGTGCTCGCACGGGTGTGCTAGTTTACATTAATAGAAGTACGTTGATTCTGACACTCCTTCCCACGAGAGAACCACTGAAACGTATTGGACGGTGTTGGTCTCATTTGAAACCTCTTTTCAAGTTATTTGAACTTCGAAACACCACCTTCTTTACTGGCAAACAAAGTCTTCTAAAAATATATAATTATTGAGGAATGATACAGACTGCTATTTTGGTATCATCGTGTTCTTATTTTCCACCAACGCCAACATGCTA
Organism: Gryllus bimaculatus; assembly: GCA_017312745.1. Lineage (NCBI taxonomy): Eukaryota > Metazoa > Arthropoda > Insecta > Orthoptera > Gryllidae > Gryllus > Gryllus bimaculatus. The sequence goes on from BOPP01000030.1 coordinate 6,059,090, forward strand.
TTGATATTCCAACTATTATGCCAGCTGTTAACTCGAACTGTGAAGATATTGAAATACCATGAAATGATATTTTCGCATTGTTCGCAAGTAAGTCAGAACATTTTCACCGTTTTATTCCTTGAATATTTGGCAGCACAATATAAAACATTAGATTGAATGAAATTTGTGTTTGAAAATGAGATGTTAAGTTCTGAAGTTAAGTAAATAGTATATGTTTTTATTTTGTGTTCCCAACCTATTATTCACAAAGTGGTTAAGTTTTCATTGTGGTTCAAAAGGTAATGACGTGGTAACCACACTTAGTAGAAAAAAAGGAATATGGAATGAAGTGGAATCTGTGTACTTGCATTTCAGGGTTGTAAATGAATGATATGGAACGATTAATTCCAGTTATAATTGAGAGCAGCTTTTTAAACATCCTCACTTTTGGAATAAAATTAGTTACTTACCAGCAACATCTGGAGGTGGATTTGCTAAACTGATTATATTTTGCAATTGACCCTATGAAGTCAACACCTAATAAAAGAAACTTGGGTCTCTTGAGATTCATTTTTGCTACTATTTCTTTCAAATTTCAGTTTAAATGCTTCATTGTCACCACTACTTACAGAAAGAAATCGTATTTGAAGAGAATGGGAGGCAATGTTAATGAGTTTGTTTTCATTGAACGAATACAAATATAATTATTAAACACCATACAGTCTAAAGTTTCATGTTAGTGTTTCATAGTTTCAGCTCGTTCGGATTACGTTAAGACGTGCTTCATCGGCACACAGTTAAAAGAGTAAGTTTCACTGCAACAAATCGCGTGATTTTTGCAATATAATGAAACGATTTGTCCTAAGAACGGTTTTTAGATGTTAATTGCTTTTATAATAAAATGCCAATGTTTAAAATTAATTATCGATTAATTATAGTAAATAACTGATTCATATGACAATACTTTCTTCTCACCCCTCCATTTTTCCCATTTCTTTTCACAAATCTGATTTGGCAAATTTGGAATTAACAAGAATGTTGTCTTGGACTTTTTGGCGATAAATAAGTAAAAAATATTAGAACATTATTTTTCATCAACGTATCGCGAATTTTCACGCCTAGTCGAAGAAACTCCCTTACATATGTTGATTTCTACGTTCGTCAAACAAGTTGTGAAGGTGAAAATTCAAAACAGAAACATTATCTCCAAAACGAGAAAAGAACACATTCTTATAACAAACCGTTTTTATTTTATTGCGAAAAACACTCGAAAAAAATGCTTTTTTTAACATTGGGGTTGATAATGTAGGTTTTGTCGGTCCGATCGAGCTGAAACTGTGATAATCTTATATTTACGATAATTGACCACTTTTTAGGGAAAGTAGATTCGTTGCAACTGCGCGTATACAAAGACATTTATGATGAATTTAATTTAAAGAAATGGGTGGTACACCTAAGTAATAACGTGGAAAGTGTAATGTAATAACCGATATCTTATCATTCGTGTTTTTATAGTGACAATAGTCTACCTTTAAAGTCTAATGCGAACAGGCTTTGAAATAAAACGACCATTGAAATTGAAAACACGGATTTTCCATGAATACGAAGAACATTTTTGTATCGTGAATACCGAAACGCCTGTATTCCACATATTTGGTGTTTATAAATGATAGGTTATCATCAGCCAGTCTGTGCAATATTTCTGCAGTGGAGAAGCGTACACATACTAATAGAATATGCAAATGCTCCATATTCATCTCGTGATTTTATGTTACATTGCGCTGGCACATCAGAACAACACTGATATTTCATACCAAATTTGCATGCCTCGCAACCTGAACGCAAATCGATATGTTTCGATTATTGAGGTATTATATTCTCTCAAGTCTGGCATTCAGATAATGAAAATATCCGATTAATAAATTATTCAAAATAATAAATTATTTGAAGTATATTTTTGTTTTAACAAATTAAGACAGATTTGGTAAGACACACAAACATCTTTGATTTAGCAACAATTCACTTCAAAGAAAATATTTTGCAAATTCTTTTTATAGTTTCGTATCCTAAACATTATTCAATATTTGGTTCTATTTTACAGGTAAACATTTCTAAAAATACAAAAGTGTGACGGTAAACTAGGAAAATAATAACCTTACGGAAGTAGAAAGGTCGGGGAGGAATTAGGTGAAGGCCATGGCCTCCATGAAAATTTGAACGAGGCTTCGTAGTCTGACATAATAAAATGCTTACTTTCATAAATTTGTTTAATCCCTGACTTTTTTCTTTATAACCTTAAGCCTTGGAATCAATTTGATGAGGAGGCTCTCCAAAGCCGTCAGTCACCCGTATTCAACAAAAAGTCAAAAGTGTGAATTAGTTGTATCATTCATGTTATAATTGATTTCATTTCGAGTATGTATTTTTAATTTATTTACTAGTGAAATATGTAATATGTAAATAAAACGTTTAATGGAAAAGGGGGCCAGAAATGTTGCTTCCTGGCTTGTTTTTGGCTGTGAGCGCCGATGAGTAAAATAAGAGGAGCTAATCATTATATCTTTCAATAATGATTATAATATATTGATAATATTTCGTTTAAAATTATAGAACTTTGTTTTATATGGAAAATACATTCGAAAATAAAACGATGCATTCATTTCCCAAATGAGGTGCAAGATAAAAAAGAGATGTATAAAACGACACCGTCCGAAAGCCCTTTGTATAAATATGAGATTTGCGAGATCGATTCTTGACGTGCGTCGCCGCAAATACCTGCGAATAAGTCCAACTGTTCCGGTTCGACGCCCGCGTTGACTTCCGTGCAGGGGCCAGGGCGGGAGCGCAAGTGACGGCGCGCGGGGCAGCGCCGACAGGGCAGCAGGCGGAGTGCAGCGGCGCGGCGGCGGCCTAGGTCAGCGATCGATGGCTGGCGGCGCGGGGAGCCCACGCGGGTGCGGAGGCGGATTTACAAGCGGGGGCGGGCGCAGAAGTGTTGGCCGAGTCGCGGGCAGAGAAGGTGGCGGAAGCGGGGTCAGAAACGGTGCAGGAGGAAGTGTTGGCGGAGGCAGTGGTGGTGATGGCGGAGAAGTTCTAGTAGCGGAGGCGTAAAAATGGTGTCGAACACGGGGATACAATTGGTGGCGGAGGGGAAGGCAGAAGTAGTGGCGGTGGAACAAGTGGTGTCGGAGGAAAATGTGGTGGCAGAGGAAGAAGTGATGGAGGAGGCAGAAGTAGTGGCAGAGGAAGAAGTGGCAGTGGAAGCGGAGAAATACTAGTAGCAGAAGCTGAAATGGTGTCGGATACGGGGACAGACAATGTGACTGTGGGATAGGCACAAGAGGTGGCGGAGACACAAGTGGTGATGGAGGCAGATGTGGTGGTGGAGGTGGAGAAATACTAATAGTGGAGGCAGAAATGGTGTCAGGTATGGGGGAAGAAATGGTGGCGGAGGGGTAAACCGAAGTGGTGGCGGAGGCAGAAGTGGTGGTGGAGGCGGAGAAGTACTAATAGTAAAGGCAGAAATGGTGTCAGGTATGGGGGAAGAAATGGTGGTGGAGAGCTAAGCAGAGGTGGTGGCGGAGGTAGAAGTGGTGGTGTAGGCGGAGAAAAACTAGCAAACGATTTAGGTACTATCACTGATCACAAACGAGCAAACAGACGATCAGACGGACGGACAATCGGAAAGAAAGACAGTCGAACGTTTTGCCTAAAAACAAGGTTTTCGGTATCATGGACACAAAGCGTGAATTCTGACTACAAAGCATGATGTTTACTATACATAGGAACAAGAATTATTTCTTTTTTTGGTACATTAGACCCCCAAACGAGATTTTCTTTCGAAAATTTGCAGATTTTTGCTGTAGAGTTACATTTGTAATGCTGTAGCAAAACATATTCTACTTCGTAAGTAAACAAGTGGTGCTAAATAGCACGTGCAGTTGTACTTTCTCGCCCATACTTTCACGCCAAATTACGCGAAAACTACGCAAATTTTCGAAAACAAACATGACGTTAGTTCAAAATATATCTTTAAGGAACACATTTCGTAATGTGAAAAATCTATTTCTTTGTAATTGTAGTTGAAGGAATACGTCGAAAAAATTTTGAATTTTTGCAATATTTTTGGAAAACCAAGTTTTTAACAAAAATGAGACATTTACTATTGTCTTCAACGTTCTTCACACTATCTAATAACAAAGTTTTTTTATTAAACGATGGAGATATTTATTGAAAATTTGGAAAATGTCCCAGGAGCTTCATGTAAAGTACCCCCCAAAATTAAAATATCGATTTCAAATTCGAGGGACCATGACATCAGCCAGATCGATTGAGGAATATCAATTTTGGAGAAAATCGGCCGAACGGTTTAGCCGCTGGCGTTGTTCACAGACGGACAGACAGACGAACGAACGGACGGACGGACAGGCAGACTTTTGCCGTGATTCGATTTTTCTGTATCAAGGACCCACAAAAACATGGATTTGGGCTACGTCATGTGTTTGAGGATGTTTTTTCTAAATTTAGCAACTGAATTTATCCACTTTTTTTCTTACCAGGGCCATGTAATAAGAGTTTTCTGCCGAAAATTCGCCGTTTTTCTGCGCAGTTTAAAACTTTTTCTCTACTTTTTGGTGAGAAACTAAAAATTCTATACTACGTAATCATATGCGGGAGACTAAAAGAAAAAATCTGAAAAACCTTTTCATTATTGCAAATGGTGTTCTGCTTTTCTTGTTTTATAGTTGTTTCTCTTTTTTTTCTTGTTTTGAAGGTTGATAAGGAAAAGTGTTAATTTGAGCGGAACTAAGAGAAGTGAATACTAGAGCTCTCTTAAGAATAATTCATCACAGTAATAATCTTGTTAAGAGCTTCTTTGTGAACCCAAGGATTGGTGTGTATTTTTTCACGCACTAGTACGGTAACTGTGTTGGACGTGAGGCATATCGGGCAATAGCCTATGAATCACAGTACCCATTGTTACATTTGCACAGTAAAAATTGGTGAATATACCAATAAAAGTAGGCGGGAGAAAGTGTTAGAATATGTCCTCTTCCGTAACACGTTTGCCCCATGGTGATGCTATGCTAGTTTGTACGTACATTAGCTTCTTCTGTGGGAATACTAACAGACAGCCAATATGTACTGAACCAGGAGATGAATATCATTCTGACAGTGTTTTAGAGAAAATGCAAGTTCCATTCATTAAAGGATTTGGCTTATGATCTTGATTATCGAAAGATGATACAGGAATCATACTACATGTGAAGAATATTTTGACTATCTCATGTGGTAAACTGTGTTCTCATTCACTAAGAGGTCGATTTTCTTTCATTTTTTTGAGAAGATTAAAGATCCAGTTTCCAGACTTGACGTGAAAATATAAAATTGTTGCAGAAATAAATATTTTAAATGCAGTTTAAGAGAACTTTGTGGAAAAAATTCGATTATAATCTTATTTTTATATAAAGTCAACATGCAAAACTAGTGGTGCCACAAAAGGGCACAAACTTTCTCGTACAAGTTAATTCCCTATCTTTTGAGTTTAGGCTAACTTTAGGTTTTGCCCCGCCCCCTTTCCCATCTATTGGCGCATAATGCCTAATACCTACGCCGACCTCCCATGACGACATTCCTAGTGAATGGTCCCCGGGCGCTCTCCCTTCCCTCGAACATTGGATAAGACTTTGTGTTTACTAAAACAATAGACTTCTTAGCACCTGTTATCATTATTCTGAGTTAAGGGACCCATTTCTTCACTTTCACGCAAACACTTTGCATATACATTCCACACAGAGGGATGGCCAAGAGAATATGGAAGGATTAAGGTATATCTGTAATACACGAGGGCCTCACGCCACAAACACTTCTAAAACATGCATACCTTATGCGAGTTTCGAACCCACAGCCTTAGCGCCCAACATGGATTCACAATTTCCAAGGCCCTATCTCACGAAGCAAACTAACTCACCCGTTCTACAAAAATTTTGAAACGAGTTATGGTTATAAAACATAATGTTAATTTGATAAATAAAATAATTGACTAAGACTTTTACATGAAAACGCTGTCTCAATATACTTTACAACGTCGAATCTACACATTTCAATGAATTTGATACCATTCGTTTCCATAGCAAGAATGCAAACAATGTAGCATTAAAATTTATCAATATCACATTTTACGCCATTTTCAAAATACTGAGATAACAGTGAAATTAGGAACTGGGCTTTACTCTATTCTAGTAAGAAATTTAGAGAAAAAAATTGGAGTCATTTTTGATTTCGAGTGAAGTTTCCTAAAAAAAACCTCATTTGATTCATTTCAAAGCACATGAAAATTCATTTCAAAATCCGCGAGCCTCGAATCCCTGGGAATCGATCCAACGGATTTTTAGACGTTAGTATTGTTCACAAACGGACGTACAGAAAGACAGACAAACAAACCGACGGATGGGTAGACAGGCAACTGACAAACGCTTTGAAAAATTGAAAAAATATTGAAAATCACGACATCGATTTCGCGCAGCATTTTAAAACTTTCTCTGTAAAACTCATATTCCTCCGTACATCCGACCGTGTACGATAATGTAATAACAAAGGTGAATGTTATTTTATCTACATCATGCTATTTTCTCCCAATCTTGCAACCAAAATTGTGAAGCACGATCTCCTACAACATGCTCCACCTTCCCAACGCCTCCACGCGTAACCAGCAACCTCTTTGAAAACAAGCTCATCTTGTTAGGGCGCCAACGCAATCCCAGCATCCACTCGCCGGCAGGGAGCGCGCGTCGCGGCCAACGGACCCCGCGCGTGACCCTGGCCGCCCCTCCTCTCCCGCCACGACCCCCACACGTCGGCATCGCGCGCGCCGCGCGCGCTTTTTCAGCGGCTGATTCATTGTGCTGAAGCGCACGAGGTTGTCCGTTTCAACAAAAGACTTTGGGGCTTCCTTGCGGCTGGGTGCCTCACGCGAACGCCGCCGCCCATTTTGCGCCGCTCCGCCCGCGCCCCCCGCGCTCGCACTGCGCCAGCGGCCAGCACCAGTGCCGCCCGTCCCGCCCCGACCCCCGCGGCCGCTCCCTCGCCACACGCGCCCCCACTACGCTCCGCGCGGATGGAGAACGGGGATTCTACCTGGACAAAGAAGGTTACCCCCAGGCCATCTCGTGGATTTCCAGTATGTAGATAGAGAAGTAAAAAAATTTAAAACATCGCTGTCGGCATCTAGACAGAGATGATTGCAAGTTTAGTTAGAAATACTAGACATTTTTACTAGAAAACATTCGGATGGTGAAATATACCGAGATTTCGAGAGATATGGGTTGATAATTAACTTATTATTAAGTTCATGTTCCAATATATTCTAATTAACGTATCTACTTCAGGCTATTTTTGCGTTTGGAAATAATTAAAATAGGAAATTAAACATTTAATCATGTTAATGATCTTAAAGAGTTGAAAGTCAAGCAAAAGTTTAAATTACTCTCAAGATGCAATGTGAAAACAATTTTTTCTAGTAGGCTCCACCTTAGGCTGTACTCAAGAGCCTAAAGACAGCTGAACAATGTACTACGTGCATATTTATTTTCTTGCAGAGAAGTTAACACATCTGTCCACTACGAGCAGCGCTGTGTCTGCCACCCGCACCCCCACCCCCGCTGGAGGGGCAGGGTGCCGTTGGCGCGGCAGTGCCGTGCTGCGCGCCAATCCGGCCGCCCGGCCCCGCGCCTCGCCTCGCCACGCTTCACGTCTTCGTCCGCCTCCGCCGCGCCCAGCGCCCTACCCCTGCACGCCCCCACACCGAGAGCGTCCTGAGAAGCTCCGGAGGCCGCCCCGAAATGGCCTGCGCCCCGCTCCAATTGTTGGCGCACAAGATGGAACTTCGCGCTTTGAAGCTCGGAAGAGATGTGACATTATGACAATTCACCCTCGGAGAAGTCTGCTAAAAACGACTCTACAAAATAATTAAAATTGCCGTGAAATGTAACTACTGCTTTATGACGTCGAGTTTTACTTGTCATTGTTAGGGGATTTTGTAAAGCCTGCCTAGTTCATAAAAAAAGGTTTGTACAAATCGTAAAAGTGTTAAAAGCGTCAGAAAAAACAAAACTTATAGAAAATCAGACGCTACAACATATTAAATCTGGATGGTGATGATTCATATTTGATTCAAACATATACAGAAGATATTATTTTCTATTCAGATTTTATTTAATATCGGCTACTTATCTATATATCTCTCTAAAATATCATTCAATCCTAAAATGAATGAAATACCCTCAACTGTTGTTTTATTCAACGACATTCATATTGACAAACCTGCTCTCTTTGGCCTGTGCTCAATTTCCGATCATGGCATTATATGTCCCACTATTCCCTCCCGGGTGACTTCATCTCTATACGTGCGATGAAAGAGCAATTTGAGGATGAGGGATATAATGCGTGTATTTACAAATGCATGTATCTGTTATATCCCATTTGAAAGCCTTATTACTTATGCAAAGCCCGACTAATGAGCAGTTTTAAATACAACACAAAACATATATCAACATAATAAACATCCATTTGTCTCAAAATCATTAAATGAAATATCCATAGCCTCGTTCATACAACAAAATACAAATGAGCTCTCACAATGAACTTCCCCACGTCAAAATTCAGAGAGAAACAGCATATCATGAAAAAAACATTAAATGTTTAATAAGTAGTACCGTAACAGATATCTTTATAAAACAATTTCTAAAGTAATAATAATAATAATGTTAACAATAACAATGATAGTAAAAACAATAATAATAATGACGATGTTTCTGGACTTGTGAAAATATTTTTAAGTAGATTAGAAAGCAAAATTACTACGGAATTATTATTATTATTATTATTATTATTATTATTATTATTATTATTATTAGGCAACAATTTGTGCCGTTTAAATATTTCATGAATTTTTACTAAACGTTTTCTTCAAAAAGTCTTCTATTTTTAAATATCCAAATTTTGGACAGGAGTCCTTGTGCGGCAATATCGGAAGTACAGGAAGTCGGAAGAAGTCACGGGTTCACAGACCCATTAGGATCGGTAAATAATTAATGCGTTATAAAGTTCTGCGAACCATTGTTATTTCACTATTCGCGGTTCGTAGAAAATTTCTTTGATCGAAGGTTGACAATCTCACATTTATAGGGTCTCGAGAATTAATAAAATATAGATGCAAGCTGAGCCCTTGCGATTACATCACACAAAAGGAAGAACTGTAGAAAAAATACAATCGAAAAGTACATGCATTAAACGAAATATAAAAATTCCCCCATAAATATTGTTTCATCTCTTTCTTATCCTCCAAAACCGAGAATATAAGGAAGGTTTAAAAAGTTTGGAACAATACAATCACTACTCTTTGTGAACACAGCGTTAAACGAGTTTCTGAAAATGTAATTGAAATGGATATTTACCTAGATCTGTTCATGTGTTTTGTAGTGCACTATTTTTTTAGGATATCTTGCTATTCACCTTAACGAAAAACCGTAATGCATCGCTTGTAATTATAATTATTGAAAAGTTTTCGAAAATGGATACATGTGACATACGATTGCTGGCTATTGAGTTTCTTTACACACACTCACTATCCTTTGCATTTTAAAATGGTCAATCTTTGAACTTAAAATACTCTCTATCTTCACTTCGCTATCTATAATACCAAGATACAGGATATCTGTGTATTTTATTGTAATTGTCTTGAAAACGATGGTAGAAAAGCGTTCATTCCACTAAGTTTACGATTTCATTATTTTTTTAAAAGTACTATAAAATCGGAGAACAGTAATGCAATTATTGTAAGCAATAACATTTCTAGGGAAAAACAACTTTTCATTGAAAATAAAAATCACAAAATTTGGTGTCAACACGAAAACTCCTCGATAAATATGATTGGGTTTTACTTTTTTTTAACACATGAACATCATACAGTATCACAAAACTTGATCTTCATCCACATAGTCAAATGGTAGTTCCTTTTAGAAGATGCTGCCACAACGCTTAGACATCGCTTTGCATGACACACTTAAAAATGAAAGAAGATTCCTGAAAAGTCTTCCTTGTCACCAAATTCCGCATTCGTGTTCATAATTTTGCGCGTCTCGATATTAACTGTCTATGCGTCCATCATTCATCAAATAAATACTTTCAACCTGGGCGTCTTTACTATTACTCTAGTAACTCGTTAACTCAATTAACTAAGCCTCTCCTCCTTCGCATCTCATCTCACATTAACTATACAACAGTTCACCATCGCCTCGTATATTCGACTGCTTTAATCCTACTACTGCGAATCCTATTTTCCTTTCAATTCTTTCTAATCATCTTACGCCGATAGGCAAATCGGTACTTGAAGATGCTCAATCTTTCTTCCTATGCGTAACTTCTTCTGTTGTCTATTGACGTGTCTTTACTCACTTTTGGGATAGGTCGATCGTCATTTGTTTGCTTAAATTAATTCTCTTAAGCTAATTATAATGTAAATCTTTATAATGTAAATCTTCAATTTATGAAATATTTATGAAAATAATGTTTTCCATTTTAAACAGTTTGAAAATCTACTCTGCGAAAGTTATTTACATTGCGAGATTTGTTTACTCTACCATCCGTATCTATTTATTAAATGGCACTTTTAATATTTATATGAGATATGTATTATCTCAATACGAAGACAACATAAATAGTTCGCGACTTCAGTTTCAGCGAAATTCTTTAATTTTCCACTGCTGATGTTAGTGCTTTATTTCAAATTTCAATAAGTTTCATCGTATTAATAAACAAAAGAGGATACTCAATTCAATTTTTAACTGAAAGCATTAGAAGAATTTTCACAGGATTTATGTTATCAGTTAAAATAAGTTTTATATGAGTATAGAGGATCCGGCAATGCTTAGCTATTGCAATGTATTCACATGCTATTGGTCACGTGATTGTTCATAACGTTCTACGCTACGCTCTGCAAAAAGTTTAATAAACGAAAGGCTTTCTCGCCAGTGTGTTTGTTCTATCCCCTGATTTGGACATGGTTGTGAAGTATCTTGTTAAAACATTCTCCCTCAAATTTGGGTATGCAATCACTATGACATAGTCTTGGAGAAATTAAATTTACTTGTTCGAGATAACGTAATATTTCACAATCGTAGAGGCAGAATACGCAGCAAAGACGCGTTTAATACTTGAGGAAATGACGGGTTGTGTAGAGCTGTTTAGGAGCGCTTGAGTCAGAACAAACGCACACAAT
>BOPP01000030.1:6070371-6098710 GCA_017312745.1 Gryllus bimaculatus
AGAGAAGAGGAAGATGTAAGATGTGGAATTCTAATAACAACATTCGAGAAATAAAACGATGGCATTAATTTCTCCAAAATGAGGTCCAAGTAAAAAAAGATGATGCATAAAACGACTTCGTCCGAATCGCCTTTGTATAAAATATGAGATTTTGCGACAGGAATGATTCTTGACGTTCGTTCGAACTCCGTGACTGAAGTAGAGCAAAACGTAAAACTCCTATGTGAGAAGTGATATTGTCGAAAGGCGTGCACTCGATCTCCCAGAGATGTGGAATTTCGACTCCTGCTCGAGATATTACAACTGTTAGTTGACCCAGGGACCATTGTGGGTCAATGAGAATGCACGCCACACATACTAGTGACCGCGCGTCGCTGTCGGAGCGCATCGGTTGCGCGGGAAGTAGTCATGGCCGGCGCCGGGAGGTAAGCCTGGTTCCATTACTGAGAACTGCTGCAAGTAGAGACATAGCATACATGCAGCGGCTGCGGGGAGCCGCCAGCGGGTGCGGAGGTCGAGATTTGACGAAGCGGGAGGCCAGGCGACAGAAGTGTTGGTCCGACAGTCGAAGAGGGCAGAAGAAGAGTGGCGGACGAGCGGCGGGGAGCAAACGGTGGAAGGAGGAAGTGTTGGCGGAGGCAGTGGGGGTGATGGCGGAGAAGTTCTAGTAACGGAGGCCAGAAGTTGTGTCGAACACGGGGTATAGAATTGGTGGGGAGAGGAAGGCAGAAGTAGTGGCGGTGGAAAAAGTGGTGTCAGAGGAAAACATAGATTAGAGATAGAGAGACCGGAGGAAGAGTGTGTGAGGAGGCAGAAGCAGGCCGAGGAAAAGATAATGTGGCAGTGGAAGCGGAGAAATACCTAGTTAGCAGAGGCTGAAAAGGTTGTAGGATTACGAGGACAGATATGGTCGGCTAGATGGGGCTAGGGCTAGCAAGCTGTAGGAATAAGCGGTCGAAAACTTTTTGGGAATTTTTGCAATATTTTTGGGAAAGATTCTAGATATATTTAACAAACAATGAGTACTTTACTATTGTTCTTCAAGATAGATAGATATATATGAACTAGTAACATCGTTTTGTTGTGAATTAAACGACTATGGAAGCAATTTTTTGAAAATTTGGATATAAAATTGATATACCCTGGATTTTGAGTCATAGTAAAGATACACACAACTCAATATAGATCGATCCTACAAATTTTCAAGAGGGAATAGACATCAGGCAAGATCGATTACGGAATATTTCAATTTTAAGAGAATATCGGCCTGAACGGTTTAGCCGCTGGCGTTGTTCACAGACGGACAGACAGACGAACGAACGGACGGATGGACAGGCAGACGTGTTGTCGTGAATTCAGTACTTTTTCTGTATCAAGTGACCAACACAAAACATGGATTTTGGTGGCTGTCACTCACGTATCGTTTGAGGATGTTTTTTTCCTAAACTTAGAAATGGATTTATCCACTTTTCTTACTTAGAGAGTCCATGTAATAAGAATGTCCTTCTGACGTAAATTTTCACAGTTCTTTCTGCGCAGCAATTAAATAAAAACTTTCTCTCTTACTCTTTGTTGGTGAAGGAAGAGTCATAAATTCTATAACTACGTAAGTCATATGCCGTGAGAGTAAAAGAAAAAAAAATCTGAAAAACCTTTTACATTATTGCACAAATGGTGTTTCTGGCTTTTTCTTCGTATTTTAGTTTGTTTCTTGTTTCTCTATTTTTCATTTTTTGCAAGGTTTGGTAGGAAAGTGGTTTAATTTGATTGGAACTAAGTGAAGTTGAATACTAGAGCTCTCTTAAGAATAAATCATCACAGTCATAATCTTGTTAAGACAGAAAAGGCTCCCTTTAAGAGTTCTTCGTGAACCCAGGATTAGTGTTGGGTAATTTTTTTCCCGCCCTAACGTACGGACACTGTGTTGGACGTGGAGGCCTATCGGGCCAATAGCCTATGAATCATCGAGTACCATTGTTATATTTGCACAGTAAATAATTGTGGAATATATCCAGTAAAAGTAAGACAGGAGAAAGTGTAAAGAATATCATCCTATGCCGTAAGACATGTGCCCATGGTGATGCTATGCTAGTTCGTACCTTCATTCTCTTTTGTGGAATACTAACAGACACAGTCCCAAGTAACATACGTGAACGCAGAGAGATGAAATATCTATTCGCTGACAGTGTTTTAGAGGAAAGATGCGAGTGTTACCACTGATTTAAAGTGATATTGGCTTATTGATCTATGGATAAACTCGAATACAGATAGATAAGCTAATCGATTACTATATATATGTGCAAGAATATTTTGTCTATGAAAACTATGTTCTCGATCGAGGGTAACACTGGTGGGTCTCTCATTTACTCTTGAAGGCCGATTTTCTTCTCATATTTTTGTGAGAAGATTTAAGATTCATTGAAAAAGAACTGTTAAAAGTTTCGCAAGACTATCGACGATGAAAATATAAAATTGTGCAGAAATAAATATTTTGAAATGCAAGTTTAAGAGACGTTGTGGAAAAATTCGAATTATATCTTATTTTAAAATAAAGGCATACAGGCCAAACTAGTGGTGCCACAAAAAGGCACAAACCTTTATCCGCAAGCTTGTTATAGCCTATCGTTTGAGTTTTGGCTAACTTTAAGGTTTGGGCCCGACGCCCCCTTACCAGAATGCACCATACTATTCGGCGCCATAAGCCTAATATCTAACGTGCCGACCTCCAAGGGACATTCCTAGTGAATGGTCCCCAGGGCGCTCTCCGCCTTCTCGCAACATGCTTGTCGACACCTTCCTCGAAACAACCAGCCTTTAATCTTTAAACTAAAACAATAGTCTTCCTTAGAGCTGGTTATTGTTCTGGAGTTAAGGAATTCATTGTAATCCATTTCTTCTCACTTTCCAGCAAACACTTTGCATATACATTCCACAACAGTAGGGATGGCCAATGAGAATGTGAAGGGATTAAGGTATATTTGTAATAACAGCGACCGTCACGGCCCCAACAAACACTTCTAAAACATGCATGCCTTATGCGGGCTACGACCCACTGCCTTAGGGCCCAACGTGGCGGGCGGCGGTTGGTGTAACGGTTAGCGTACTGGAACTGTTGTACCAAGTTGGCGGGTTCTAACGCCGATCGAAGCGTGGAAATTTTTAAGGGCGAAAAAATCCTTCGTACGCCTCCTTCGGAGGGGAAGTAAAGCCGGCCTGTCGCCATTTCGTAGATTTACTTGCATGTAAAAGATCCTCAAGCCCAAATGAATGACGCCCTCTTGAGCTAATTCAAATCGCCTGTTTCTCGCCCAAGAAATACCTCTTTCCTCTGCTTATGAAAGGAGCGTAGACGAAATTTGCGTGGTCAGACGGAAGAGCGGGCCTGATGGCCCGAGTCTCGCACACGTAAAATAAGGCATATTCAATTCAATTCATTCCAACGTGGGATTCAACATTTCCAAGGTCCTATCTCACGAAGCACACTAACTCATCGGCCGTCTACAAAAATTTCCAAACGAGTTATGATTATATAACAATGGATAATTTGATATATAAAATAATTGGCTAAGACTTTTTCATGAAAAACGCTGTCTCAATATCTTTACAACGTCGAATCTACACATTTCAATGATTTGATACATTCGTTTCATAGCAAGAATGCAAAAATTAGCATTAAAATTTATCAATATCACTTTTACGACGACAAGTAACCTCCATTTTTCAAATATACTGAAGATAACAGTGAAATTAGGAAACTGGGCTTTACTCTAATTCTTGTAAGAATTTAAGAGAAAAATTTGGAGTCATTTTTGATTTCGAGTGAAGTTTCGTAAAAAAAAAACCTCATTGATCCTTGTTCAAAGCACATGATAATTCATTTCAAAATCCGCGCAGCCTCGAATCCTGGGAATGCGATCTCAATTTACGGATTTGTTTTAGACGCTTTTAGTATTGATTCACTAAAACGGACGTACAGAAAAAGACACATGACAGATACACCACCGACACGGATTTACGGGTAGTACGAACAGAGCCACACGACAAATTCGTATTGGAATAAATTGCGAAAAAAATATTGAATAATGCACGGACAATATGATAGTATACCGCGGGCGTAGCTTCATTTTAAAACTTTTCTGTAAAACCTCTCAATTTATCTTTCCAGTCTCCGAACCTGTGTACGATTCAAAAAATACTTATTAAACGAAGGTGAATGTTAATTTTATCAACCTCAGATGCTAACTTGCCTCACCAATCTATTGCATACCAAAATTGGTGAAACACGAACTCCATCCACAATGCTCCACTTCCCAACCGCCTCCACGCGTAGCCAGAACTCTTTTGAAAAACAAGATCATCAAATCTTGTTAGAGCGCCAACTGGATCAATTCCCACATCCTCTCATCAGCCGCAGCAAGTAGCGCGCGTCGCGGCCAAGCGGCTCCACACCAGACGCGTAGACTGGCCGAGCCATCCCTACTCCCCCGCCACCGCCCCCCCAGCGCTCCGCGCGCCGCGCGCGCCATTTTTCAGCGGCTGATTCATAGAAGACTGACCAAAATGTGGCCGCAGAGAGGGTATGGAAGTCGTTCTCCACTTATATAACAAAAGACTTTGGGGCTATCTTGCGGCTTGGCGGTGGCGCTCATGACGTAGCCGCACCGCCGCCGCCATTTGCTGCGGCCGCATTAATCGCGCCCGCGTCGCCCCCGCGCGTCGCCTCCCTGCGCCAGTAAGCGGCGTCAAGCACCAGTGCCGCCCGTTCCCCGCCCCGCCCCCCGCGGCCGCTCCTCGTCGACCACACGCGCCCCCACTACACTCCGCGGCGGAGGGAAGAACAAGGCGATTTATCTACCTTCGGACAAAGAAAGTTACCCCTCAGGCATCTCGATGGATTATTCCAGGTATGTAGGCTAAAGAAGAAAGATTAAACAAAAAAATTAAAACAATCGCTTGAGGCATCTCTCGCAGACGATGATTGGCAAGTTTTAGTGATACTAGACATTTTCTACTAGAAAACATTCGAATGGTGAAATAAATAATCCACGAGATTTCGAGAGATATGGGGTATTTATAATTAAACTTTATTATTAAGTTCAAGTTCCATATAAGTGCTAAACTAAAACGTATCTACTGTCAAGAGAATAATTATTTGCGTTTGGAAAATAAATTAAAAATAATGGTTAGAAATTTTAAACATTTTAACCATGTTAATAGATCTTAAACGAGTTTGAAAGTCAAGAGAAAGAAGTTGAAATTAACTCTCAAGATGCAATTTGAATAACAATTTTGTGTTAGTATGGCTCCAACATTAGGATGTACTATGAAATGCTTAAAGGCAGCTTGAACATTGAACTAAGACAGCGTGTGCATATTTAATTGCTTGCATGAGAAGTTAAACACATCTGTCCACTTATGCTTGTGTCTGGCCACCTCTCAATCATTCCACACACATCACCCGCTAAGGAGACGGGGGCAGTAAGTGTACCGTTGGACAGCACGGAACAGTGCCGGTGCCCGGTCGCACAGCCTAATTCACGGACCCCGGACCATCCGATGCGCCTCGCCATCGCCTCGGGCCTCGCTCCTCGCCTACGCTTACGTCTTCGTCGCCCCTCCGCCGCGCCCGGCGCCCCTCCCTGGCAACGCCCCCACATCGAGAGCGTACCCTGAAGAAAGCTCCGGGAGGCCGCCCCGAAATGGCCCTGCGCCCCGCCCAATTGGTTTGGCGCACAGATGGAACTTCGCGCTTTGAAGCTCGGAAGAAGATGTGACTTATGACAATTCACCCTCGGAGGAGTCTACTAAAAACGGACTCAACAAAAATATTGATTAAAATTTGCCTAAGTGAACTGTAAACTCCTTGAGCTTTAATGTACGTCGAGTTTTACTTCTGTCTATGTTTAGTGGAATTTTTTTGTAAAGCCTTATGCCTAGTTCTTATAAAAAAAGGTTTGTATTCGTTTCACATCGTACAAGGTGTTAAAATCAGCGTCAGAAAAAAAACAAAACTTCATAGAAAAATCAAGACGTACAACATATTAAATCTGGATGGTGATGATTCGCTATTTGATTCAAAATAACAGAAGATATTTATTTTCTTTTCAGATTTTATTTAATATCGGCCTCTTATCTATATTTTTCTCTAAATATCATTCAATCCTAAAATGAATAGAATACCCTCAACTGTTGTTTTATTCAACGACATTCATATTGACAACATGCTCTTTTGCTGTGCTCAATTTCCGATCATGCATTATATTTCCCACTAATTCCCTCCCGGGTGGACTTCATGCTTCTATACCGTCGATGAAGAGCAATTGAGGATGAGGGAATAATGCGTGTATTTTACAAATGCATATCTGTTTATCCATTGTGAAAGCCCTTATTACTTATGCAAAGCCCGACTAATGAGCAGTTTTAAATACAACACAAAACATATATCAACATAATAAACATCCATTTGGTCTCAAAATTCATTAAATGAAATCCATAGCCTCGTTCATACAACAAAAATCAAATGAGCTCTCTCATGAACTTCCCACGTCAAAAATTCAGAGAGAAAAACAGCATATCATGAAAAAAACATTAAATGTTTAATAAGTAGCTAGCCGTAAACGAATATCTTTATAAAACAATTTCTAAATGTAATAATAATAATACATGTTACAATAACAATATATAAAAAAATAAAATAATGACGATGTTTCGGACTTGTGAAAATACTTTTTAAGTAGATTAGAAAAGCAAAATTACTAATTTCATTATTATTATTATTATTATTATTATTATTAATTATTACTATTATTATTTATTAGCAAACAATTTGTGGCCGTTAAATATTTTCAATGAATGTTACTAAACGTTTCTTCCAAAAGTCTTCTATTTTTAAATATCCAAATTTGGACAGGAAGCCCCTGTCGGAATACGAAGTACAGGGAAGTCGGAAGAAGTCACGGGTACACAGACCCATTAGGATCGGTAAAATAAATTAATGCGTTATAAAGTTCTGCAACCATTTTCTCTTTCACTATCGCGGTTTCGTTAGAAAATTTCTTTGATCGAATGGTTGCAAATCTCACATTATAGCGGTCTCGAGAATTAATAAAAATATGAGCAGCTGACCCTTGCGATTAATCACACAAAAGGAAGATCTGTAGAAAAAATTACAATCGAAAAAGTACATGCAAATTAACGAAATATATAAAATTCCCCCATAAATTATTGTTTCATCTCTTTCTATCCCTCCAAACCGCAGAAAATAAGGAAGGTTTAAAAAGTTTGAACAATACAATAAACTACTCTTTGTAACACAGCGTTAAACGTGTTTCCTGAAAATGTACTTTGAAATGGATATTTACCTAATTGTTCATGCGGTTTGGGCAACTATTTTTTAGGATATCTTGCTATCACACCTTAACGTAAAACCGTAATGCATCGCTTGTAATTATAATATTGAAAAGTTTTCGAAAATGGATACATTGACATACTATTGCTAGCTATTGAGTTTCTTTACATACACTCACTATTCCTTTCATTTTAAAATGGTCCAATCTTTGAAACTTAAAAATACTCTCTTATCTTCACTTCGTATCTATAAGACCAAGATACAAACTATCTGTGTATTTATTGTAATTGTCTTGAAAACGATGCTAAGAAAAGCGTTCAGTTCCAACTAATTTACGATTTCATTATTTTTAAAAGTACTATAAAATTGGAGAACAGTAATGCAATTATTGTAAGCAATACAATTTCTAGGGAAAAAACAACTTTTCATTGAAAATAAAAATCACAAAAGTTTGGTTTCAACACGAAAACCCCTCGATAAAATATGATGGGTTTTACTTTTTTAACACATGAACATCATACAGGTATCACAAAAACTTATCTTCATCCACATAGTCAAATGGTAGTTCCTTTTAGAAGATGCGACACAACCTTCAAGACATCGCTTTGCATGACCACTAAAAATGAAAGAATGATTCCTGAAAAGTCTTCCTTGTCACCAAATTCCGCATTTCGTGTCCATAATTTTGCGCGTCTCGATATTAAACTGTCCTATACGTCCATCATTCATCAAAATAAATAACTTTATTATTAACTAAAGACTGCCCTCCTTCGCATCTCATCTCGCATTAAACTATACTAACAGTTCACCTCGCCTCTATTCGACTGCTTTAATCCTACTACTATGCGATTCCTATTTTTCTTCCTCTTCAATTCTTTCTAATCATCTTACGGGCGATAGGCAAATTCGGTACTTAAGATGCTCAATCTTTCTCTCTATGCGTAAACTTCTTCTGTTGTCTATTGACGTGTCTTCACTCACTTTCGGGATTTGGGTCGATCGTCATTTGTTTGCTTAATTAATTTCCTCTTAAGCTAATCTATAATGTAAATCTTTATAATGTTAAATCTTCAATTTATAAATATTTATGAAAAATAATGTTTCCCATTTTAAACATTTGAAAATCTACTCCGCAGAAAGATTAGCAATTGCCGAATTTGTTTACTCTACCATCCGTATCTATTATTAAATGGCACTTTTAATACTTTATATGAGATGTTACTACTCAATACGAACGACAACATAAATTGTTCGCCTTCAGTTTCAGCGAAATTCTTTAAATTTTCCACTGCTGATGTTAGTCCTTATTTCGAATTTCAATAAGTTTCATCGTATTAAAAACAAAGAGAGGATACTCAATTCAATTTTTACTGAAAGCATTAGAAAATTTTCACCAGGATTTAATTTATAGTTAAAATAAGTTTATATGAGTATAGAGGCTCCGGCAATTGCTGCTATTGCAATGTTCACAATGCTATTGGTCACGTTGATTGTCATAACTTCTACGCTACGCTCTGCAAAAAGTTTAATAAAACGAAAGGATTTCTCGCCCATGTGTTTGTTCGTCCCGCTGATTTGACCGATGGTTGTGAAGTATTCTTGTTAAAACATCTCCCTCAAACTTGGGTATGCAAGTCACTATGACATAGTCTTGGAGAAATTTGATTACTTGTTCGAGATAAGCGTATATTTCACAATCGTAGAGCAGAAACGCAGCAAAGACGCGTTTAAACTTGAGGAAAACGGTTGGTAAGCTGTTTAGAGCCTTGAGTCAGAACAAACGCACACAATCCATCATCAAACACATGTGTCTACATTCGAACGACGCGCGTCTATGGGCACATTCGCGTTGTACATACCGTATTCTTTGCGGCAAGTGCAAGCAATAAGTTGACAAAAGTTTATATCGCATAAAAAGAACGGGTATGGTGGCGCATTAAATACGAATAAATAAATAAATAAATAAATAAAAAATTGATTTCTATGTATTAGCAATTTATTGGGTTACATAGAAAATATTTCAAAAATATTGCATTCCTATTTTTTCTGTTGAAGATTTTCGATGATGACGAATCTTGAATATAATTGTAAAACAAGTTACTACTAAGACCATATTAACAAATGCATTACATCTACAATGAAACGTGAGATACATCGACAAGGACTTTTAGTTCAATCATAGCAATAAAAGAAAGTGAGCTTCGAAAACAGTCGCATCTCTGCATCTCACTCCCCTGCTGCTCCGGGAGACTCCCCTCGCCGCCACTGGAAGAACACGTCCCGCCTGAGATCTCTTTCGGGAGGTCCATTTCAGCCACACCCGGCGCACCGCAGGCCGCTGATTTCCTCGCGCGTCGCCGCGGAGCGCGGAACATCATTCATCCCATAGATCTTGCATCAACTCGCCGGGGAAGTGGCGCACCTAATTATTCACGCGGCCCTGCGACCCTCTCCCTTTCTCTGGCGGCGCCTCGCCGCCCGGGGAAGGACTGAGAGCTTCGCTTTCGGCAGAATGACACCGGAAAGCGCCTGTCGCCCACGGAAAATACCTGTCGGCGGCCGGCGCGGTGGCGGTGCGGGTGGCGAGGGCGGCGAAGGCGGAGGCAGAGTGCGGCACAACATATTTTCGCGTTCCCAGAAGTACCTCGTCTCCCCTCCGGGCCAGGAGCTCCCTGGGAAGTGGGTTCATTAGCATCGTCAAGTCTCCCTCCCGCCCACGCGTTCAATTATTAAGCGGAGGGCCCTTCTCTGTCCAGTCATGGCGGCGCGCGGGCGAGAAAGGGCAGGCAGCGCGAGGCGCGGAGAGCGATGGGGCGGGCAAGGGGCGTCTAATGGGCTCGAGAGGACGCTGCGATGCTCGTCACATCGCACTGACCCCTGCTGCACCGGTTGCTTCCGCCTCCTGTCTTCCGGCGGGGATTCAACTCCCCAGCACGCACTACTCTTGCAGCTGCCAGCTTTGCTCCAATATTGCCATTCCCGTTTCCGTCGATTTCGCTGCTATCTGCACTTCCCTACCACTTTTGAGACTCGTTCGATTGGACAGCTCCCAGATTGTCACCTCCCACATTTGCACATATGGCTCTAGAACTCCTTCCCATTCGCAAAGCAGTCAAACTCCGCCAGTAACTCATCTCATCTTCCTACACACTTCATCCTCATTAAAATACCCATCTCAGGATTTGATAAGGCACGTGGTCAGTACAGCTCCATGTCTCTTCGTTTTAGCACCCACCACTTCTCCCTCTACCGTCACCCCGTCTTCCGCATTGCCTGCCGTCTGCAACTCCACTGCACGCCCCCTCGTCTCGCTCGCCTTTCCGTGCTGCCCCGCGGCCCAGTCACCGGCTGGGAGCAAGATATTGTGGGGATGATCCATGGCGAGCCCCCGCGATGCTGAGAGGGATTCGCCGCGCTCATAACTTTAGTCACGAGATGACGCCGGGGAGGGGAAGATGCAGGCGGGCGTGAATTTATGCGTATCGCTCAGCTGTGGCGGGTGGCGGGAACGGCCTGATGGCGCCCGGACCACGCTGTGATGACGCATCGCCATGGACTCCAGGTACAAGGCACCGCTGTTAATGACATCAAAGTAATATTATTTTTTCTTATAGCACGTTAAACAGAAAATAAATTCAATGACATATTTAGTTGACGCGGATAGGATTTCTGTAAATATTGGAATTAAAAACATTTTAAAGTGGATTTCAATTTAATTTGTACTAAGTGTAAATGACCAAACTTGACTTAAAAGGAGAGAAGTTTATAAAATACTTTCTCATTATTTCTTAATATTGAATATAAAGGTTCGAGTGTAATTAATATTAAAATGAAATATAATTATTAATCTAATATCCAGAATCAATTCTCTCTGATGTAGTTCTTGGGAATACATTATTAGCACGGCTGTTTAAACAACCATATTGGCATGCAAAGCGACAAAAGTGGCTCAGAGAATCAACTGATGTCACGGTAGTGCTTCAGACATGGAGGTTCTAGAGTTCGAGTCCAGAAGGTCGAATTCAGCTGCCGTGTGGAAGATGATTCTAGTGGCCGGCTGCTCTGATCGGTAGTTTTCCGTGGTTTCTTCGATCGACATTAGGCAAATGCCGGGACAGTACCTTAACAAGCGGGCCACGGACCGTGCGCGATCTTTCCTTCCACTTTCTGTCCTCACCCTTACACACATTGAACCTACACTAACCCACATGTCGGGGGACGAGTAAGGAGCTCAGAGCTTGTCGGGAGCTCAGAGCAGATTAGGGATGTGTCCCGCTGGTAGGAGATACCTGGTTGGGGGAAATCCCTGCAAGCCAACGTCGGCGGCGCCGGATCTCGCCAGGAGGCGGGAAAAGATCACCGCCACCTGACGCGATAAAACATGCTATACTCTAACGGAACTAATGTTCTTAGCAGTTGACGCGCAAGGAATCCTCAATCAATCAATCTGCATGTAAATTGTAAGATATATTCAAGATAACAACACACTTCTCCGTCTCTCTTATTTCTGCCGAAATTCTTCCACCCATACTCACCTGACCCTCTGCCGCGCTGACGGACGAAGCCGCAACTGCATTCCCCTCCGATTAGGCCAACCACAGCAAGCTCCCGTCCTCATCGCACCGCCTGGAACAGGCAACCCTGCCTCAACAAACATCGACCGCACACACCAACCTCGCAACCGCCTTTGTCACCCCGGCCACTTAACCAAGTGACCAAGTAACCACGCCTACCGACTCCACCGCCCTATACCGTGTCTTTCCCATCAACGTCGTCAGCGCTTTGTCGTCCGTTAGTCCAGATCGCTCGCTTTGAACCTCCCGCGCGCTCCGATCCCACCGACCGTGGATCACCATCACCGACCCGCCTCCATCACCGTCCACCCCGGGCAGCCACGCCACCTCCCGGCACAACCCGCTCCGTCACCGCATCCCGTCACCATCCCAACACGCCACATCTCCCCTCTTATCACCGTGCCCTCGCTGCACGAGCACCCATCCCCAGCGGCGCGCCCGACTCGCCACCGCCCTCTGCCGCCCTCCCCCCCCCAGCCCCGCCCCCTCGCCGTGTGTTTAGCTTGCGGAAACAAACCGTTGCACCGGCGCGCGCCGTGCGACCGCGCATTTTCAATTAGCGGTTCGATAGCTCTCGCCTCGCGCGCGCGCGCGCGGCGACACGCACACAAACGGCTAAATTACATGCACGCATATTGGCGCCGCGGCAAAGTATTCTCTCCTCTCCGCGCGCGTAAACAGCCGCGCGTTGCAATTAGGCGCGCCACGAGTAATTGAGTCGCCCGCGCTCACGCGCGCTTTTACACGCGTCCGACGCCGCCCTGCCCCGCCCCCGCCGACTCCGCCGCGCGATATGAAAACGATGAATAGGTGATTCTGATTTGGGCGCCGCTGGTGTGTTCAAAACGATTTGAATTTCGGGTGGATGCGCGGAGGATATTCTTTACAAACGTTTCGATATGGTTGCCGGTGGTGAGAGGTAAATTCGCGCGTTAGTTGGGCGTCAGTTGATTGTCGATTGTCTTTCTTTTCCACTTTCGACGGTTTTGTTTAAATTCCGTAACTTGATTGAACCTCTGGAAGTTCGTACACCCATGGTTTGTTCATTAATAATTGTATCCGTTAATGAAGGTTGTGTGTGCATTTGATTAGGTGAACGCTGTAAAAGGGATACGTAGTTAAATAGAACTAGCTGAACCTGTACAAATTAATCCTTCTAAATAACGACTCGCAGAAAAGTTACAACAAAAATACTCTATATACCGCATCGAAAAACAGAAAAACTCAATTGTTTGATAATTGAAAAGTTTTCTGTTTACCAAGATCTGTACATGTATATGGTGGACTATAGAAGGAAGATCCACCGAACTGTAACTTAAAAACGCAATGCATCACATATACTTATAATCCCCGGACATTTTTGCAAAGACTCATGTCAGACGATTGCTGGACAATTGGAGAGTGGATACTGAATAATCTTAACATTTAAAAACAGCCATTAGTTTTTGAACCTAAAGAAACTATCTATGAAACATTGTGTGCTTTCAATAGATCTATTGGAACTCGCAAAACCAAACGTCCAAACAACAAATTAATGGAATATAATAAAATAAAACATGAAAACGATGTGAACAAATAATTGAAGATAAGCGTTCTCTGAATTTTAAGGTACTGTGCATCAAGGTACTACTAGTTTTTTCTATCAAACCTGTTAATAATTTCCAGTGATGACTAATTTCGCGCCCATTACTTTTCATATGAAGCAAACGTGTTTGAGTAGAAAGTTCAAATTGCTATCTAAACAAAAACTCTTAGCCTTTTAAATGTATTGATAATATTAGATCATTAATTATTTCGTTAAATTTTACATATCCATCCCTATCATTTAAAATTGTTTCATACCGAATTACTTCAACATGAGGACACATAAAATTTGAATTTCGGGAAAAAGAACCTACCGTCTCTTTTCGCTATACAATTCCCCATATCATTGACTTTCGTTGTTTCGAGAATTATCTCTTTTTCAGCTGCTGAGACAAACTATTCACAGTGAGAGAAATGCATCAAAACAAATTAACTGCAGAATTTATAATATGAAATGTTAAAAGTTTACAGGATATTTTTCTATTTTCGTATCTGAAATATATGTTCTTAGTATATTTGTATTCGTTCCAATTAGAAAATTATTCCTTAGCCAGCACACAATCATGTAAATTACTCGATCTATGTTTCAGTACAGAAAAAGTTAAAACAAGAGCTGGTAAAAACAATGGGAGGTATAAACAAAATATGTGGGAACAATATTACAAGCGTTTGCCATGGTATTTTAACATTGCGGATGTTTATGCCATATTTGTTAAGTCTTAGACAAAACTCTCAGTAAACAACCGTAATATTCATTTTTTACACGCTGCTTCATTGAAATGTTTGTTTTTTTGCTTGACAATTTGTTTTCAATTTTATTCGCTTCATATGGGAGTTGATGAAAAAATAATCATTGAATCATGTAAAATGCCTTGTTGGTAACGTATCATTTTAATTGACTGCTTTTCTGTATTTCTTTTTATTTTATATGAGAAAATCACTTCAAATTATTTTAATATCTCTCAGTAATAACTTTATTTTGCCTAAAATTCATGGAATTTGGCAGTTGATTGTTCAGATAGTTGCTGTATACAGTTAATTTGCGACTGCATATATTTTATAGAGATTATTTCAATTTGGTTTCTTTTTTACCTTATTGTAAAATAATTTATCGGTTTTGGTCGTAATAGTTTTGGATATATTATTATAAGCACCCTTTTTCAATGCACTAAATCGTTCATAAAATGACATTTTATAGCAAAAAACATTACGTCATATATTATTGTGCGAATAATGAAGTCAGCGCTGATGTATTTGTCACCTGACGCTTTGTAATCATGAAAACGTGATACCATGTAAATAGTAACTCCCATCCCTCGAATTAACTACAGAGTAAATGATTGCTAACAATGTTATGGCCAGAGAGACAAATTATACGATATCAGTATGTCATGTTTCTCAATCAAATATACCACACTCTAGCTTTAGTAACTCTAGGATACTTCGTACAAATGCAGCGCTCGGCTCTTCATTAGTCCTACGCCATATTTTTTAAAAAGTAAGATAAAGCTATTACTCGCGCAACTTTTCTTGAACGATGGATTGAAGAAATGCGGGTACAGTGGGGGTATTAGTTACCAAATCGGCCACTAGATTTTATGAAGTAATGCCAATCTCTGGAGAATCAGTCACGCCTTCGTAACGTTCTCAATAATTTGCTTTCTAAATTCATCAGGAGTTGGAGGTATCTGCTGTGATAGATCCGTGCCTGCTTCGGACATTTCTTTAGATTTTTGGTGAAAATAACTGATAGAAGTCCTCTTCAAAAGAAAATTGTTTCTATTTCGCGCCAGCGAAGATGTGTTTGGAATGTCATCAGTGCTGGTTGCGAGCCTTTGCCTTCATCTGTTTATTGTACCAGAGAGGGGGAAGCAAGGTCATCGTTCAAGAAAAGTTGCGCGAGTAATACTATCACACTCGCCATATCGGTTATTACATTTTGATACAGAATTACGGCGCTAATGTAACAAATTACACTTTACTACGAAGGCCTTTCTTCTGTACTCTGTGACGAGGGATGTTAAATATAAACTTTTATCCTCTTATTTCTCACGATGAATTTGATAAGGCATTCTAGACTCCCTGAATATGTCCTTCATATGATTATCAATCTGCTGTGATACGTGCAGGCAAGAACAAGAAACCGCCCAAAATAAACTGTTTCTTCAAGTTTCATGCAATTAAAAATGTTTTCTATATATTTATGCAAAGTTCATGACATTTCATGAGAGAAATATTTTTTAAATTTCTGGTCGATAGTTACAACTAACTATTTGGAGTCATTTACATCATCACTAGAAAATAGACACGTTACTAACACATGACGTAACTAGGTCCTTACGTTGCTTATTCCGTAATTCTTATTCATGAAAAAATGTTCAACAATAATCTATATATAGTACGGAGTTGCTCTACAGCTGTCGCCGTTTCTCCGCTCTCAATCTCCATGCCTCTCTATTGGACCATAGATCATCTGGCATTTCTCTTGCCGTCATAGCCTCTTGCACTCCCTGGTGCCATGCAAGTCTGGGTCTTCCTCTCTTCTGTCTTTCTGTCGGCACCCATTTCAGGACTCGTTTTGGCCATCTTTCGTCTGTCATTCGCATAACATGACCGTACCAGACGATTTGTTTTTTTCTCTATTTCGTCAAGGATAGATTTCTTGACATCCATTTTATTTCTTATATCGTCGTTCCTGATTCCGTCACGTCTGCTATAACAGCAGCTTCTACGCCAGTAGTCCATTTCAAGGGCCAGCAGCTTCCCTTTTGTTCTTTTATCTATCTCCCAGACTTCTGAACCGTATGTTGTAACACTCTTAACTAGCGAGGAGTAAAGACGTCTTTTAGTAGTGTTAGTGATGGTTTTGTTCCATAAGACAGAGTTTATACTTCGTGTCACGTTTCTCCCCAAGCTTATTCGTCTCTCAATTTCGTCATGGCTATTTCCCTTATTGTTAAAAAGTACACCAAGGTATTTATATTTGTTTACCCCTTTCATTTTTCCTCTATTTTCCACAAGAAGATCTTCTATTTCATTTTTACCAACTGCCAGGTATTCAGATTTGTCCATATTAATATTTAGTCCTGCTTTTAAAAAGTGTTCATTGAGTTTACGGATCATGAAACTCAAATCGTCAGCATCTTCTGCAATTACTACCTGGTAACAACTTACTACCTACTACCTACTACCAACTTACTAACTAACTTACTACCTAGGTAACCATAATCTATTACTAAGTTATTATTACTTACAAGATGTTTTATTATTAATCCTACATTTACAATATGTTCGTACATTTGTACAAAATGTAAATTTGTTGACTTACCTAATTAAGAATGATCGAAGAAGAACATCTCTAGTAACTCTCCATTATTTCGTTTACTTATTGAGAATATACACCATTTTTTATTGTTCTGACTGTACCAATCCTCATGGTACGTAAAAGTAAAGTGGGGATTGATTTAGCTAACGTAACAAAACAAGTATATTTTTGTCAGAACGCAGAATTAACATGTGTTACCTGTGCACTCAACAACCGATACAGTGCGAGGGAGACACACGAGAAGGGAGATATTGTGCAAATGCAGTGAAGTCATCTATGCATACCTATGACTGTTCAGAAAACATTAGGTAGCGCAATGCGTACTAGAGATTGTAATCTTCTAGACATCTGTTGTGTCTGCGTCAGTAATTTCTTTCATTGGTTTTCCTATGTGTTTTTTACATGAAATGTAAATGTATTTTCTCCTCCTATTGCATAATTCTGTCATTAGATGGCTGCAACTTGTTGCATAATGAGAGTCATTACGATTCACATTTCATTATGTTACAAGTTATTGACCGATCACATAGAAGTTTACAAACCAATTATTGGCAATTAATCGTTGAGAATCGTTCTAGTAAATGTGTACATTACTTCGATTGTGTACATTAAAATTGCACTTAATATTATATTATACTTGTCAGTTTTATCATCTCTTAATGTCAGTTAGTGGAATTACTTAGTGGAATCTTTGTTAGTGGAATACTATATAAAATAAATTAATTGTAATTTTACTTTCATCCTATTGGAATCGTAAACCAAAGCCGCTGCGGTAGGGTAGGGTAGGGTAGGGTAGGGTAGGGAGTTGACCGCTAGGTGGCCATGGCTGAATCCTACTTGTGAACTGCCATGAACCGATTGAATGTAAAAGTTTAATTTATAAAAGTTACGATAAGTCGTAGAAAAAGTACCGTGTGAAACTTCATGTAACGGGTATTAATACACTCGAGTGAAGTTCCTCGCTATTCCACCATAAAACCGCATTCGTATATTAATACTCATCATATCATTGTTTCGAAATATTTTACTATTTTTTGTGCCTGTCGAAGGCTGCCTGTCAAAGATGTAGGACGTCTCAGATTTTGAGATGGATCCAGTGTAGCTGTCGCGAGCGCGGAGACTTTGTGACGTCAGTTAAGGGCTTAGATTCTACACAGAACTTCTACAGCAAATGCCTACTAGCGCAGGCCTGCACAATGCCTGCTCCCGCGAGCATTCTGCACTTACGAGCCATACGCAAGAGAGCACTGCCCGCGAGATAGCTGAAAGTCCAAGTAGGAGATAGGAAGCTTTGCGGGGAGAGGAGAAGACTGACGTTGCACGACGCCGCGCGTAGATTGAATGCCGGGGCGTCAAATACTACGTATTAAATCATTTTTCCACTTATTTAAAGGGGTTATGTCTTGTATTTTAAGTTTCAAGGACCATAATTCACTGATTACATTGTTCTGTACACTATTATGTATTCACCAATGTACGATTTGTAATTAATATGTATGTAATTTTTTTAGTCGATGTTCAATGCGACTCTTAAGCAATATTTTGAAGTAGTAGCAATTTTTTAAACCATGTTATATAATTCTAACTAACAAAAATTTACAATTTAATAATTGATTGTTTACCAGGAATTTTAACATGTAATCTCCAATTGATAGCAAAATGAAGAAAATTATGAGAGCAATCTATCACTTCAAGAATGACATAAAAATGGTACATAGAATTTTTCAAGAAGGGTAATGTTTAGCATCACATATATTTGTGACTATTTTCTCCCATTATGAATCTGAAGATATCAACGAGGAAACCTCTCTGATGATATGAGACGAGTAATCATTGGATTAGCATGAGTCTTGTTAAATAGAATGCAAAAGGCTTATAATTTGTATACCATGTCGTAAATGATGAATGAGTAGTGTTCGTTGATTTGTTATTATGAATACATAGTGAAATTTTGTCAGCAGAGCAGAAAATAAATATGATTTTTTTTTTCGGAGAATCATATTTTTAGCGTTGAGGGAACTGTATCATTCAATTAAACATAGTTAATGATAAATAGTTTCTTACAGTCATTATCAAATGATAACAATTCAGAATTCTAATTTTGTGTTTAGCAAAACACTATATTTGTGTTTACGTCGTAACAAAGCGAATTACATTATCTGCCCTAATAGCAATTATAATATTTGGTGTATAAATTAGATATGTATAATCCGTTGTAGTTTCATATTTTGCATTGTCATATATCGACAAAAAAATGTCAATATAATACAAAAGCCAATATTACTTGTACTGTACGTGACCGTCATTTTCTCGTAGATTGCTCTTTTAATTTACGCGCTATGGTTCGAATTGTGCATTCCGATTGGTAAACCATACTCCTAGAATTTATCTCATGCGTGGCTCTCGAAGTTAGACAAAGAGCCAAATCTTGTGCTACGGGAATGGCGTCGTATGTATAACCTTAAACTTGTGAGGCAATTAGACACTTTGCGGCACGAGTCTACTTCTACGTCGGCCTTCAGCCTACGCGATTAACACAAAACATCCTTGAGTGTCCAACGCATTTTATTCTAAAGTAATTTTTTCGAACATTTCTGTCATACCTGAGGCTTTGCTTCACACGATGTTCATAACGAGGTTCCCGCCCTAGCGATTAACATAAAATATCCTTGAGATTGTCCAACGCATAATTGATATTCAATATCAATGACACAAGTATTTACAGGCAACTCCATTGATGATATCTCTCTTCGTTCATCACAATCAATATGCACTAAGATCACCCAAATCCATTGCCAATATACGCTGTGATGTGCACCCCACTTTCCGTGCGTTTGGCAAAACAGACTTACGAAAACGTGTTAGCTTGGCAACAGATTTCATCTATTGAAGTACGATTTCCATCCCTGTAAGTAAATTTTAGTCGCATATACTATTAATAAGCTATTGCAAAAGGTTTTACCAATTCGTCTGTGATTTTAGAAAAAGTACTTAATACGAGTTTGTAGCAGAAATTAAATACACTAGCGTACCCATGTGAGAACTTTCGCATGTTAAACTCCTCAAAACGTCTTTATTTGCTTAAAAATGTATTAAGGTAACTTGCAATGTAGTACTTATAGAATATCAAATAAATATAACAAACAATAAAATGATATTTGAAACAAATATTGAATAAAAGGTTATTCAGTGTTATTGAAAGATTTTCTTGGAACAATTCACAGCAGTTCCTAAAAAATTTGAAGTCATTTCCAAACCTTGCTTGACAATTAGTTTTCCCTGAACAAAAATATTAGAAAACTTTTAAGAAAGTTGTCCTTGCGAATATACAGGATCGGGTAAATACAACCGCACTCTTTGGAATATTATTTAAGTTTATTACAAAAGTGAGATGTGCCCCCATGCAATTCAAGCGCCTCGAATATCGGTAATTATTTTAATTTCCCATAAAATTGCAGATTCTGCACGTCTCTGAACACGTGGGGTAGTATTGAGAAGCGCCGAACAAGCAAAATAGTATAATGTTCTAGAAGATTATTATAGATTCTGTAAATAGGTCTATAGATCATTGTGCGATGATTATATAGTTCTATAGATTATGGAACGATGAACATGTGTTTGAGACTTCCGGCCTCAAAATCCCAGAGTTTGAGGTCCTAGAACGCTTCGTTTAGGAGTTATTTAACTAAATAGGTTTTACCAATGCTTCCCTCGCGGATTTCATTTGACGTGAATATTTAGATGTGTTTTTTTAATAAATCCTTCATATTTTTAAAGTCAAAGTGCAACGTGTCACGTCTCCATAAAATTATCTGTTTTTGGAGACCTCATGTATGAAGATTCGTTGTCTGTGAGAGGCGCAAAAGGTTTGTATACTACTGAAATAATGTAGAGGCGACCATTGTAAGGTAGTATACACATAATACTTACAGCATTAAACTTTGGCCTATTTGTCTTTACGCCATAATTCCTCTATTTGGATTTACCGCAGATTCCAGATATGAAAATTATTTCTTCATTTAAAATAATGACTATTCATTAAAAAGCCTTTCAGGTGGGATGTAATTTTATGCACAGATTTTGTAAAAGAAATAATAAAACTAATGAAAGACGTTGCTGACAATTACACCCAGAAACCGCTTTTCAAATACCATATATCATGACAGATGTTTCACGATGAATAATTGAATCCATATATTTATTTTCATTTTTTTATGTTTAATTTATGCACAAAATTTCTGACGTTACGGGGAGATCATCTCTCTCTCTCTCCAAAAATATACGTGTTTGCCTCTTGATTTCTAAAACTACAGTCACAGATCGAACACAGAGCGTCCCTTTTCTCCTCTGTGATGCAGTTAGTGGTATTCTACTAAAGTTCAATCTACGCCGTGGGGGAAAAGGTCTCTAACACAAAATTTGGCTGTGTGCGTCACACAATCGAAAAGCTTGATCGGAACTGAAGCGCTTTCTTTGTTTTGCACGCGTTTGTTTATTATTCCAACGGCCGCCGCCATGCGGGGCCTGGCGCTGTTGCTAGGGGCCTGTCTGACTAGCGAATTCAGCCACGACATTCCGCGCAGATACTGTCCAACACTGGTGGCGAACCAATTGGGGTGCGAATTACAAAATAACGAAATGTTGTTAATCGTTGCTGGTTTAGAAACGGAAAGAGAATATGAAATCAATCACGTGACAAAGCAATATGATAATGACGTTTTGCAGAAATAAAATAAACATTCAAAAATTAAGAATGTGGTGATTATATAGTACGTCTTCTCAGATATCGTTGAATTCCTGTTTTTGTATGTATTTTAACTTTCCGTGGAGTTGTTCACTTAATAATTTGATTTCTCGTAACCTATTTGGATCCATGTGATCATGATAAAAATCGTGCAACATTGTTCTAATAATTTGACATGAACTTCCTTATAGAATCTCATTGCAGTTGCCAGGCTTACCCAGTTTAATATTATTATTATTACTATTATTATTATTATTGTTGTTATTTTTTGTTTGGATAATTGAAATGTTATTATTTGAGTTGCTCTCACAATGTTCTGTGCATTTGTGTGCCGCCCGAATGGACAAGTGCGACGTCGCTCCACAAGTACTTTTCTGCCAAATTTGGAAAATGAGACTGTAGGAAGAACGAAGTGTACTATAATAATATATTACAAATATTAAGATACTTCTGCATTATTGTTTTAAACCTTACGATGGGCAAAGAAAACTGTGCAATATTCCAGTATCTATGTGAAAAATTCCCCCAAAAAGTGCAGCAAAAGTAAAGGAAATAATCTTCCCAAATCCGAGAGATTTTAAAAGAGCGTTCATACAAACAGACTCCAGAAGAACAAACCTTGACTAGTTTTCAATAAATGTGTGAAAATCCTAGTTATCCTAGTTCAAAACAAATCATTAGATTTTGTTAATAGAATCAAGACATTTTTGTGTACTTTTCAAAATCTGCACTGTAGAATTTCACTTAAGTTACACTTTTTATACGCCCATTTAGTTTTCCTCCCCAATAAACTCGGTAACGTGAATAATAAACAAGGTTAGCGTTTCCACAGTTCGCGTTCATAATAAAGGAGTAACGCTATCAAGGTTTCTAGAATGACTTTATGATGACAGATTTCTGCTTAATGTTGTACAGAGATCTTCAAGCAGCTCAAAAGAGACGTGGGAGTTCATCACATGTCTGACTAACATCATTTATAACGAAATGAAATATAGCCGATTTTTAATTTCTCGCTACCTCTTATTCAGTAGACAGAAAGCGGCAATTTTTCGGAACAAAAATTTCAATTTACGGGTCCTGATAACAAAAAGGTGGATAAATCCAGTTGTGAAATTTAGAAAAAAGTCCTCTAACACATGGCGTATCCAGAATCAATTTTTTGGGGGTCCTTGATACCGCAAAATCGATTGACGGCAAAATGTCTGGCTGCGAACAATGCTGGCGGCTAGTCCTTCAACCTATTTTTTCCAAAATTGGTATTCTCCAATCGATCTGGCTGATGTCGCGGCCCCTTGAATTTGATATTTTTTGATATTTTTAATTTTACCCAAAAAATAAATCACACCATACAAATAATCAAATCATCAATATCATGGGATAATATTATAACAAATATAGAAAGCGGCATACATGGGAGAGAAATTTTTGCTCTCAAATTTATGAGACATTTGAATTAAACAGAACAATATATAGCAGATGTAAATGTTAGTGACGAATAACAATTAAAAGCCCATTATAAGAAACTCTGGTACGCAGAAACATCTAATATGAGAGAGGATGAACCTGGCTATAACACAATCGTTGACTATATCTTGAACAAACAACAAAATACATGAACCTCTAAAAAGTTTGAAAAACCGAAAAGAATGTGGCCTAGATATTAATGCCAAACTTCTTAAAAACTCCGGTACTCTATGTGAATGCAGACTGTTGCATTTATACAACGAATCCTGGCGAAGCTGCAAAATACCGAACATCTCGAAAACATGAGAAGTCATATCACTGTTTAAAAAGAGCACGAGAAATGAATGTGAGAACTTCAGGGGTATTTGCCTTCTGAATGCAGCTTAAAAAGTGTATGCAAGTTCGTTCGTAAGAAGTGTATGCAAGTTCGTTCGTTCGTAAGTCGTGTAAGAAGTTCGTTCGTAAAAAGAAGAAGCTGGATTTCGAAAAAGTCGCTCATTCAGTGATAATATGTTTATTATTAAAAGAATTTTAGAAAGAAGTCGCGAAGTCAACCTTTAAACTAATTTAGCTGTTGTTGACTTCGAAAAAACATTCGTCACAAATGACTGAAATACATTATGGGGCATAATTGAGAACAACGGTTATTCAAAACACCTACTAGAAGTTCTAAAAATAATGTATCAATGATCAAAAATTGTTATAGAGCAGGGGAAAAAAGAACTAATGAAATTATTGTGAACCATGGCGTGAAACATCAGTAGCTTATCCCAGCATTATTTAATACATGCTGATGACGTAATAATTCTGGAAGAAACTGAAGGCAAGCTACAAAGGGCATTACACACGCTACATAAACTTGGAGAATAAGAAAATAATCTTAAAATCTCAAAAAGAACATTTAAGTCATTGTCCACTATGAAAAACACTCCACCCGCTCGAAAATAATTTTCTATGATACTCCCGCAGAACAGATTTCGCATTTTAACCATCTTGGATGTAAAATACGTTATGATGACGATAGGAACATTAAAAATAAAACCAAGAGTTTTCAATCCACAAACAAAGATACAAAAATCAAATTTTCCAAGACAATGTGTGTTCCTGTTCATTTGTATGGCAGTGATTCATGGAGAATTAAAGAGAGACATAAGCAATATACAAGCAGCTGAAATGAGATTCTTCAGAAAAGTCTGCACCAAATATTCTCATAATTAATAAAGATATACAAACAGATCAGAGCATTTATAACATTAATGAGAACTAGAAAATTCTAAATATTATTGGAGACAACACATACGAAGAATGGGCGCCAATAGAATCCCCCATTTGGTAATTCTCTATCGACCAACTGGCAACAGACAGGTCGGAAGACCTAAGAAAAGGTGGCAATAATAGTGATAATTATGAAAATGCATATTGTGAACAGGTACGTGTGCCTATATCTTGAGGTGACTAAGAAGAAGAAGAAGAAGAAGAAGAAGAAGAAGAAGAAGAAGAAGAAGAAGAAAAAAGATTTTAATTTTGGGTATATTTTACATGAAGGCCCTCGGACATTTTCAAAATTTCAAAAAAAAAAAAATGGCTCCAAAGTTTTTGATTAAATTTTGTTGTTGGATAGTGTGAACCCGATTGGACACCGCCTGAAGAAACAGAGGTGGACAAAAAACATCTGGCAACAAAGAACCAGAAAATCAATAGAAATCAGAAGTTTTAAAGAAGGTGATTGGAATGATAGAAGTAGATGGAAACTGGCTAGGAGAGCCGGATTGCGCTGTATCCAACCCGTTATTATCTATAAGTAACAATAAAAGTGAATTCAACCACATGAAATCGACATCGATACCACAAAAAGAAGGATATGAATGATACGAAATGTTTACAGGCACTTCAAGTTTGACGCAGGGTCCTTGCAAAGTGTGGTAATGGTTTATACAACACAGATGTAGAAAATAAAGAATTAAAATGATATATTGTTAGAAGCACCAGCATCATTATTTTTCGCCTGTCTGTAAGATGAAAATGGTTTTAAATATAATCTGCTAGAAGCCACATTAACAGATTATTCTATCAATTTTTAATACAATTCCTCTAAAATACTAGAATTTTTACGGGCGCGAATTACAAAATACGAAATGTTGTTAATCGTTGCTGGTTAGAAACGGAAGAGAATATGAACATCATCACGTGACTAAAGATATGATACATGAACGTTTGCAGAAATAAAATAAACATTAAAAAAAAGATATATGGGTGATTATGTAGTACGTCTTCTCAGATACAGTTTGAATTCTTGTGTTTGTATGTTTTTAACTTCGTGGAGTTTGTGTCACTTAATATTTGGATTTCTCGTAAATCATATTGATCGCATGTGAATCATGGATAAAATGTGCATATTTTGTTAATAATTTGAATGAACTTCTCTATAGAATTCATTTGCAGTTGCTCAGGATTACATTAAAAATATTACTATTATTTTATTATTATTATATTATTGTTTCATACTGAAATATTATTTTGAGTTGCTCTACACTGTTTGTGCATTTGTGTGTCACCCGAATGAAACAAGCGATATCGTCCACAAGCAGATTTTCTGACAATTTGGAAAATGAAACGGTGTAGGAAGAACGAAGTGTACTATAATAATGTATTACAAATATTAAGACACTCTGAGAATTGGTTCTAAAACCTTATGTGGTAAAAGCTACTTGGAACATCCAGAATCACGTTGAAAATTCCCACCAAATAGTCAGCAAAAGAAAAGGAAGGAATCTTCAATCGAGAGATTTTAAAGAGATGCGTTTACACAAACAGACTCCATGAAGAACAAACCTCGACTAGTTTTCAATAAATTGTGTGAAACTTTCTATGAAAAACAGAATATTAGATTTTGTTAGTAAATCAAGAGACTTTTGAATACATTTCAAATCTAGCTTAGATATTTCATTTAAGTTCCACCTATCTCTATCACCATTTAGTTTTCCCTGGATAACATCAGTGAACGTGGGTATGAACAAGGTTAGCGTTTCCACAGTGAGCGTTTTTAGAATAAAGAAGTACGGTATTAAGTTTCTTGGAATGATTTATGATGACAATTCTACTAAATGCTTCTATCAGGAAGATCCTTGAGAGCAGATTAGAAGAGAGGTCATTCATGCACTTTTCTTACTGAACATCCAACTTTACGAAGGAATAGATTAGTATCGATTTAGACTTTTTCGTACCGCTTCGCAGTAGAGAGAAAGCTACAGGAAAAAGCGGCGAATTTTTCGGCACAAAAACTTCATGCCGGTCCTGGTACGAAAAAGTGGGATAATCCAGCTGTTAACTTATAAAAAGTCTCTAACATATGGGTGTAGCATAATCTTTGTTTTTGGGGTCCGTGATACGGAAAAATCGATTGACGGAAAACGTCTGTCCTGTCGATGCAAACAACTGCTGGCGGCTAAATCTTCATCCTATTTTTTCAACTTGATATTCTCAATCGGTCTGGCTATTAATCGGCCCTTGAATTTGATATCCATATTTTAATTCTACACATAAAAGAGTAATACAAACAAATAATCAATAATCAAATCATGGGAATAAATTATTCAACGACATACGGGAAGCAAATTTTTGCTTTCAATTTATGAGACATCTGATTAAATACTAAACATGATATGTATAGCAGATGTAATGTAATTGAGAAGACTAACGGAAAACACATTGTAAGAAACTCTGGTACGCAGAAACATCTAATATGAAGAGGATGAACCTGTCTGTAATAAACCGTTGACTCTTATCTTTGGATTAAGTACACGCAGCACTAGAAAGTTTGAAAAACAGACAGCATGCATTAATGCGAACTTCTTAAACGCCGGTACTCTATGTAAATTCAGCTATTGAATTTATACAATGTGTGCTGTCGAAGCTGCAAATACAAACTGATTCTGTAAAACATAGATGTCATACAAATGTTTAAAAGGACAGGAGAAGAATATGAGAATTCTCAGGTTTAGCGCTTCTCAAACCTTAAAAGTGTATTGTAAACGTATTAGCCAGCATGCCTCATGGCTCTTATTTGGGAGCTTGTTGGGATTAGTCTCGGCCACAGGGAAGTAGGGTTTTTCGCGTAAAGGGAAGAAAGCGGAGACGGGAGACACAAGGCTTTGGGTGTCTTCGGTTATAGAAGCTTTTCACTGTTATAACAAGCGAGGGGTGGCGTGACGTAGGAGGTCACGTGGGCCTCGCTATATAACAGAGTGTACGGAGCAGTAGGCAGGTTCTGGAGACAGTGGGAGAACTCGTGCGTGTGCAAAAACTTGGCGCAGACGGTGCATATGTGAGCCAGGCTCGCGAGGGCTGGAGTCATTAGTTGACGAAGCTGCGACTTTATGTCCGTAGGTTGACTGCGGTCACGGGGGAGCGATGCTGTGTGCGTGCTCCGAGGTGAAGAGTGGTTTGAGTGCCAGATTCACGCGATCTATCGGATAAGATGCCCTGCGATCGAGGCAACCAGCCGTTGGTGCGTCAGAACGGACTTTGTTGTCAGCGTGACATCCGGTCACGGAAGCTAGGCTTGTGTGCGCTTCAAAAGTAGGAGTGGCGAATGCACAATCAAACCATCTTCATCGGGTTGGATGAGCTCCGAGATCAGGGGATAGTAGGTCTATCAGAGCTAGGGTGTAAGTAGATTATTAAGTGTATTTTTGTTTTGTTTTCTTGTAATAAATATATTTGTTATACGAAGCTCTGTGTCTGTGGTCGCTGTGAGTATCATGACGTCACAGTATGCAAAAAACATTAAAACTCGCCTAAAAACATAGCAAAAGTCGTTTGTAAAAGAACACGTGTCGAAAAGGTTGCTCATGAAATGATATAAGTTTATTATTAAACAATTTTAGAAGAGAAGCGCGAAGTCGATCTTGATACTATTCAGCTGTCGTTGACTTCGAAAAAATTGCGTCACAGTTAACAGAAATATATTATGGAGGAGAATTGAGAATACGGTTATCCAAAACATCTACTGGAAGTTCTAAAAATAATGTATCACGATAAAAAAATTGTTAAAACGGTAGGGGAAGAAAAGAACTAATGAAATTAGTGTAAACGCGGCTGAAACGATGTAGCGTATCACAACATTATATAAATATGCTGATGACGTATTATTCTGGAAGAACTGAAGACAAGCTACAAAGAGAATTACACACGCTTACATAAACTTGAGAACAAGAATATAATCTTAGAATGTCAAAGAAAATTTAAGTCATTGGTCACTATGGAAAACATTCCATCTGCCGAAACAATTCTATGATACT
>BOPP01000030.1:6098735-6109671 GCA_017312745.1 Gryllus bimaculatus
AATACAGAATTTCATTTTTATCAGGCGCATACATTCCAAGAATCGTCATTGGTATCTAAAACTTTCCAAATTTACTTTAACCAGCCTCTTGTCTACGGGCTTTCAAATTTTAATATGGTTTCTGAATTATTTTTTTTCTGACTATGGAAATCCTTTACACCTCTTATATTTTTGGTATCCGCTCCAATTATGAAAATAGGACCAAATTCTTTTTATACCCGATCCTTTTTCTTTGTCTCACTTAAAACTTGCATATCCATATTTAAATATTGAAGTTTCTTATTACCTCCTGTACTAATATCAAACCTTGAGTTTTCCATGTTCAACGTCATTATCCATTTTATTTGTCTAGTTCGTCTCCGGTTACCGTCCGTTTTTCTCATAATTAGGCCTTTCGCATTTCATAGCCTTTTACATGAACGACCAGACCCATGCATATCCACGCCTGTTAGGAGGACAAGGATTTTCTAGGTATATTCCATAGGGACTTCACCGCTCTTTGAGCCAAATCTCTTTTTAGAAATTTCCTTGTTCCGTTGACGAGATCATATCGTATCCTTCATCCTCGGTCACGTCTCTTGACCAGTCTGGTCAGGAAAGCCTTAGCAGTAAATAGCTGTATATCATAGCCTACAGTAGCTACGCCGTCATAACTCTCATGACACGGGGTACATGTTCATCAATTGAATGTTTTCTTCGCAGGTTTTATGCATTCGCCATCTAGGGGTTTATTGTCTGATGATTAGTATAAAAATCAGTTATTTGATTGTATATGTTATTTTCAAGTTTATTAAGTTTCAAGACTATCAAGCAATGTAAATGCGTATATATGTAAAATAATGTAGTATATATAAGTCTAGTAGATATCTAATTAGTTTAGATACTTAGATATAGTCTAAGAACATTGTATTCGTTAGTTTAGAATATAAGATTAGTTTAGCAGCCTCTTATACAGATTGTAACACACTATAAAAGGCATCAAATGGATCTTCTTTAAAGAAAAAAACAAATTAAAAAAAGTCTGACATGCATTACATTGTTGCGGCTATGAGCGCGGGGCGGGGGGGGGGGGGGGTGCGTGGGGCCTGGGAGGCGCGTTCGCGGGAGGCGCTGTTTTCGCAGGCGGGCGGCCATGATTCTCCGGCGACGGAGCTGTTGGTTTTTTCATAACGAATTTCGGGCAATCAGCAAGCTATAATGGCGGCTGGCGGCTTTTGTGATGTTAAGCAAACAGAGCGCAGCTGCGGATTCACTGGCGTGTGGGACCTTCTCCGCAGTAACGCATTGACGTAATTCGTTAATGCGATAATAGAAGCTAAGAGGGTCATTTAATTAGTTTTTTTGCACCATTATCAAATATTGACTTTAATTTGGGACAATTTTAACCAGAACCGCAGCTTAGAACGAAAGAAAAGTTTTCTGTTATTTATCATTGTTGATTAACCAACATGTTGGTTATAAAAAAAATCTTAAGAAAGAAACTTCGTGATATGTACTACATGTAATAAAAAATTTTCTAAAATATAAATTTTGAATATAATGACTTGACCTTCTCCCCTGAATGATTATTCTCGAAACATAGTACCTACTCCTGCAGAACAGGTTTCGCATTTTAAAAATCTTGGATGTGAAATACGTTATGATGCCGATAGGAACATTGAAAATAAAACCAAGAGTTTTCAATCAACAAAGATACAAAAATCAAATTTTCCTAGACAATGTGTGTTCCTGTTCATTGTATGGCAGTGAATCATGGAGAATTAAAGAGAGAAATAAGCAAAATACAAGCAGCTGAAATGAAATTCTTCAGAAAAGTCTGCACCAAATATTGTCTCACAATTAATAAAGATATTCGAAAAGATCTGAGCATTTATAACATTAATGAGAACTAGAAAATTCTAAATATTATTGGAGACAACACATACGAAGAATGGACGCCAATAGAATCCCCCATCTGGTAATTCTCTATCGACCCACTGTCAAAAGACAGGTCGGAAGACCTAAGAAAAGGTGGCAATAATAGTGATAATTATGGAAATGCATATTGTGAGAACGGAACAGGCACGTGTGCCTATATCTGGAGGTGACGAAGAAGAAGAAGATGAAGAAGAAGAAGAAGAAGAAGAAGAAGAAGAAGAAGAAGAAGAAGAAGAAAAAGAAGGGACGTTTTCAAAATTTCAAAAAAAATGGCTCCAAAGTTTTTGATTAAATTTTGTTGTTGGATAGTGTGAACCCGATTGGACACCGACTGAAGAAAAAGAGGTGGACAAAAAACATCTGGCAACAAAGAAGCAGAGAATCAATAGAAAACAGAAGTCTTAAAGAAGGTGATTGGAATGATAGAAGTAGATGGAAACTGGCTAGGAGTGCCGGATTGCGCTGTATCCAACCCGTTATTATCTATAAGTAACAATAAAGTGAATTCAACCACATGAAATTGACATCGATACCTCAAAAAGAAGGATATGAATAGATACGCAATGTTTACAGGCACTTCAAGTTTGACGCAGGGTCCTTGCAAAGTGTGGTAAAGGTTTATACAACACAGATGTAGAAAATAAAGAATTAAAATGATATGTTGTTAGAAGCACCAGCATCATTATTTTTCACTTGTCTGTAAGATGAAAATGGTTTTAAATATAATCTGCTAGAAGCCACATTAACTGATTATTCTATCAATTTTTAATACAATTCCTCTAAAATACTAGAATTTTCATTTTTATTAGGCGCATACATTCCAAGAATCGTCATTGTGTATCTAAAACTTTCCAAATTTACTTTAACCAGCCTCTCGTCTACGGCTTTCCAACTTTTAATATGGTTTCTGAACTTATTTTTTCTGACTATGGAAATCCCTTTACCACCCTCTTATATTTTGGTATTCCGCTCCAATTATGAAAATAGGACCCATTCTCTTCTATACCCGAGCCCTTTTTCTTTGTCTCACTTAAACTTGCAATATCCATATTTAAATATTGAAGTTCCTTAATTACCTCCTGTACCTTATATCCCAAACCTTGAGTATTCCATGTTCCAACGTTCATTATCCATTTTATTTGTCTAGTTCGTCTCCGGTTACCGTCCGTTTTCTCATAATTAGGCCTTTTCGCATTTCATAGCCTTTTACATGAACGACCACGACCCATCATTCCAACCCCCTGTTAGGAGGACCAGGATTTTCTAGGGTATATTCCCATAGGAGGAGGACTTCACCGATCCTTTGAGCCCAAATCTCTTTTAGAATTTCCTTGTTCCGTTGACGAGATCATACTCGTATCCTTCATCCCTCGGTCACGTCCTCTTTGACCAGTCTGGTAAGGAAAGCCTTAGCAGTAAATACGCTGTATTTCATAGCCCTACCAGTAGCTACGCCGTCATAACTCTCATGATCACGGGGGTACATGTTCATCATTGAATGTTTTCCTTCGCAGGTTTTATGCATTCGCCATCTAGGGGTTTATTGTCTGATGATTAGTTTAAAAAATCAGTTATTATGATTGTATATGTTATTTTTTTTTAAGTTTCAAGACTATCAAGCAACGTAAATGCGTATATTTGTAAAATAATGTAGTATATATAAGTCTAGTAGATATATAATTAGTTTACATACTTAGATATAGTCTAAGAAACATTGTATTCGTTAGTTTAGAATATAAGATTAGTTTAGCAAGCCTCTCTATACAAGATTGTAACCCACTATAAAAGGCATCAAATGGATCTTCTTAAAGAAAAAAACAAAATTAAAAAAAAGTCTGACATCGCATTACATTGTTGCGGCTATGAGCGCGGGGCGGGGGGGGGCGGTGCCGTCGGGCGCCTGGGAGGCGCGTTCCGGGAGGCGCTGTTTTCGCAGGCCGGGCGGCCATGATTCTCCGGCGACGGAGCTGTTGTTTTTTCATAACGAATTTTCGGGCAATCAGCAAGCTAATAATGGCGGCTGGCGGCTTTTTGTGATGTTAAGCAAACAGAGCGCAGCTGCGGATTCACTGCGTGTGGGACCTTCTTCGCAGTAACAGCAATTGACGTAATTCGTTAATGCAGATTAATAGAAGCATAAGGGGGTCATTTAATTAGTTTTTTTGCACCATTATCAAATATTGACTTTAATTTGGGACAATTTAACCAGAGAATGCAGCTTAGAACGAAAAGAAAAGTTTCTGTTATTTATCATTGTTGATTTACCAACATGTTGGTTATAAAAAAAATAACTTAAGAAAAGAAACTTCGTGAATATGTACTCATGTAATAATTAAAATTTTCTAAAAATATGAAATTTTGAATATCAATGACTTGACCTTCTCCCCCTGAATGATTATTCTCGAAACCAATAGTACCATTGTCATTTTGCCATTGAAAAAAGAGAGCATTTAATTTTCAACATTGTGCAAGTTATGAATACTTCTATGAATATCTCGGAGAAGCCGTTGCTAATATACATTACAGAGTTTGTGTCAACACGTTGAAGTTTACCTTTTCCCTTAGCTCCCGTGCAGACGAGCTCTTCAAGGTTTTTG
Source organism: Gryllus bimaculatus (assembly GCA_017312745.1). Taxonomy (NCBI): domain Eukaryota; kingdom Metazoa; phylum Arthropoda; class Insecta; order Orthoptera; family Gryllidae; genus Gryllus; species Gryllus bimaculatus. The sequence continues at coordinate 6,103,250 of BOPP01000030.1, forward strand.
TAACGTAGTTCATGTTGCTTCTTCGGAGTAGAATAGCAAGAGACGTCCGAGATATACGTTTCGAAAAATAATTACAGCGGGCACTGGATGGTTTTGTTAGGAGATCGAGTCTTGGGTTGTGAGGTGAGATGAACATAGTCCGACGTTGGAAAGTAAACCCTCGCAGGCAAATTTATAGAGGTAGGTTCTGATGCTTTTTATGCTAACAACCTTGAAATTGTAATGAAGAGAGAACTTGAATATGCGTTTTGTTGACTCATGAACTTCAAGACACCGAAATAACAAAAACTCTTAAAAATAAAAATTCAGAGAACGTGTATGTCAAGAGTGCTTGATATTTACAAAACTGTTAAAATTAATGGAAATATAGTAATACTAAGCACATAGTACTTGAAACAATAATACCATAATAATAATGGTGGCCATGATTTAAATCAATCAATAATTCCTCTATTTGAACAAACAAATAGAAAAAAAATAGTATCCGTTTCAAGGGGCTGTGGCGACAGCCTGATTGATCAGGTAAAATCAAATTAGATGAAATGTATGGTTTATGTGCTAGAATTATTCACAGACGCAGGGAGAGACTCTCTGCTGAAAACAAATTTCTCGGTGTTAAAGATACACAACATGTGGATTCCGACTGCACAACGTATTAGGGAAAGCCATTTACGATCTACAGATGTTATCAAAATCCACTTTTTCGGTAGCAGAACCCAGGAAACACACATAAAGGACATAAAACTTCTCACTGCATTAAATAATTTCTCTACTCGATGTAGAAGAAAAAGAGAAATTAATTATTGATTTGAACATTTGTACTCCTTTTCATTAATTTGTTTTCGAATTTTGCGTTCTTTATGGTTTGTTATCTTTCAAAAAAAAGTGTAATAATAATAATAATAGTAATAATAATATTAATAATAATTTAAAATAAGTGTAATAAATTAATAAAATATAATTTTAATTAACCGGAAGTGTAGAATACCGATTTATTACACTAACTGCATAATTAAAAAACGAACTAGGTTTGGAGTGGTATAGGAGATGCAAAGTAACTCGCCTAACAAGCTATAATGATATAAATTATGCAAATTTGCATTATTTTATTTATTCTTGTGCATTTGCTTTTAGCTTCAATTTAAATAGATTTCGTTTGTTTGTTAAACAAAATGTTACGTTACCCAGCAATATTTTGTTCTTTTCAAATGAAACTGAGAGTAAGTGGCTAAATATCGGCCATATTTATGAAAGATTATATTCATATTGGAGACAAAAATAATGAATGCTCTTTCGGTTCCATTAGTAAATTTTGTTGGAACTCTGTAACGTTTATCCTACATATACGTAACAATACGTTAGAATAACGTGTAATTACTTATTTTATCATCCCACTTAAATACTCTACAATAAGTAAACATGAACATCAGTCAGACAAATAAAAAACTAGAAACTTAAGCAAAATATTTCTATCACTTAGATTTGAGCTTTTATTTACGTATTTATTAAAATACAATCCGTAAGAAAAATATTTTTAAAATTTAAATACTGGTTCAAAACACATGCTACCGGACATAATAACCTTAAAAAAACATTCCATAGATTTCCGTACATAATGCAATGTCACCGTAGGAAAAAAATCCCATTTCGCGATTCCAAGCTTTAATGTCGCACGGTGGAGCGTCCGGGCTGTTTTCCATTTGAAGGGAAAAGAGGGAAATTAAACCTCCAAAAAAAATTGGGGTATTTGGAGGTTTCGATTTACGTAAATTTTTTATTTTATAATAAATATTAATTTGGTGTCTGGTCGCGGCACCTTGTTTAGTAATCAGATTATTACATCTGATAAACTGTTCTTTGGTAGAAAGTAAAGACTATCTCTCGAAAAAAGAATTATTTAAGTCCTTTCAATTGTAAACTAAAACAATAAGTCGGAGATTACTATTGTATAATTACTTATAAAAGTAAAAACACTAATAAGACATTGAAAAAGAAATATAGATTTTCTCTGCGTTAACCATGATTATTGTATGAAAATAGTCCTGTACCAATTGCAAGTGATAAAGAAGAAATGATAAGGATAGGTAATAAAAAGCTATAGAGAAAGAAACGGAAGGAAGGAAGGAAGGAAATTTCATAAAAGGACAAATATTCCAACCGAACGTCAGCACCATACAGCCGGCGGCGCAGGAGACCAGACGAAGCCCAACGTAAAACAATTTTGAAAGAATGATTATTTGAAGTTCTTCATTTGCATGACATTACGTTAAAAGGTGAAAGACGTTACAAAATATGAATGTGAAAAACGGAGAAATCTTGTGGAATCTTATTCTGAATATTCCTTCAAATATTCACGTAACTTCACTATCAGTACGTTTTCTTGAGATCAATGCAGATGTTCATTATTCAAATAATCGTTTTGCATATTCAAATAATCGTTTTGCACAAAGTCGAAAGGCTGTATGAGGGGATAATATAAAAAATCTATACCTTTTTGCTTTTCATACAGTTTTTATTACAAGGAAGCTAGTGTTTTCATACAATTCTTGCAAAAACGCTTTCTTTGTCTGTAATCATAATTAACTTAATCTGGATTGATCAGAGATCACAGAGCTCGAGAAACATGCACAGATAACACTCTCGCCGTAATAAAAACAATTTTTTTTAGCATTAAAAAAATAAATTAATGCCGACTGGATGGTGAGGTGGCTAAGAATGTGTACCGACTCAGCGCTTCAGATCGAAGGTTTCGTGGATTCGAGTCGCCGCCTGGGAAAGGCTGTTTTGTCCTTGTTCTCATGTGTTGTGCTGGAGGCCACGCGTTCTGCTAACCACATCCATGGATGCTGTGCAAGGTGTGTTGGTGTCCTTGTAATGGTCGAAAATGCGTCTCATCGGGAGCAAGCGTTAACTGGCGTCACTGGATAAAAGAACTAAAGAAGAAGAGAAGAAGAAGAAGAAGAAGAAGAAGAAAGAAGAAGAAGAGATGATGATGATGATAATAAGAATTAATTAAAGAAATCCAAGGAAGAACATGAAGCGGGAGCTAAAATTGATGAAAGAGAAGAAAGTGCACGGAATGAAATTTGAAGAAAGAAAAGCAAGTGGTGTCCTACTCAATCCAAGCGAGCAAGGACGGAAAGACGATTCATGTATGGACAACTGTCCCACGCGTACGTCAGCGCCCGCACGGGGCGGAAGCGAATCCAGGCCGGCGCGCGGCCCGCGGGCGCAGTGAGTGCGGAGGAAGAGGCCGTGTTTTCATTGGCATCTTGCGGCGGGCGCGCTTTTCAAGGCAGGGCGGCGAGGCGCGGCGCGTCATTCGCGGGAAGCGCGCCATCAAGCGCAGCCGCAGCAATCGCCTTCCCCCCCCGCCCCACCCAGCACTTTGTCACAGCGCGGCCGGCTGCCCGCTCCTCTGACTTACGCTTCTTCCCCGTTCCTCTGCTCGCCCGAAATGAGTCGCTGGAGCGCTTTGTCCGGCTTTGCGCAGTACGGCAATGGGGATCAAGAAAGCAGAGAAAGAGAGAGATTTTTAAAAAAACACCATGCTACCAAACTACTTGAATACAATAATGGTAAAGATAAATTATGGTACCACTGATTCAAATATATACAATTAATTAGAGATATTTGATTCCCAATTATTTCCCGCTGCTAGTAATTGATGAAATGAAAATAATGTACGAAATTTGGACAAAAATAACATGTATTTGATTATAGGGCTCTTATCCAGCGCAGCGGTAACCCTTTACGTCCGATGGGACGCATTTTCGACATACACTAGACACACAACAACTTGTGGGCTCTCTGACCTGGGGTCAGCAGAACGCGAGGTTCTCCACGGCAACCATACATGAGTGATAAAGGAAAAACCATGCTGAAGCGGAAACTCGCACCCTTCTCGACCCTTCCGACCCATCGCAACCACTCGCGACCCTTACGGAGAGCGCTGAATTCTTAACGCCTTTGCCGCCTCGGCTATACAGGGCGTACATTATTTTTTACTACAACTCAATTAGAGTTTTCATATTAATATTTAACCATTATTTTCGGAAGATTAACTTTTCAACTATTTTCTTCCGACATTTATCGACTTCTCAATTCTTAAAAATATGAACCAAGTACTCTATATACTAATTTTGAAGTACAATATTTAGGTATAAATGTTTTACGTTATAAACTAATGCATATCATAGATAATCGTTCTCAAATACGACTTGCGAAGTATGCAAAATGTTTACATCTTTCGTCTGATTATTTTTTTAAAAATTGAAGAAGAGACTCGCATGCATGCTGCATGCATTAAGACAGAAAGCGAACGGACTAGTCTTGCGTGACTTCCTTCTTTCACTTGTCGCATTCGCCGAACCGAAGAAGCGAAAGGGAGCGTGCGTGGGCGCAGCGGCCGCGGGACGAGGCGAGAGCGCGGGCGGCAGCGGAGCTTTAGTGGGCGGTGGCGGCCGGCAGCGAGCCGGGAGGGGGCGGGAGGGGGCGGGGGTGAGTGGTGGGGAGCAGCGGCGAGCGAGCGACGAGAGCAGACGCCGCGGGGGGGAGGAGGGGGAGGGCGAGAGCTCGCGCGCCTCCGACGGGCTAACATGCGGGCGACATGACAGCCGCATCTTTTCCGCGGAGGGGCCGGCGGCGGGGGGGCGCGCCGCGGCGCGTGTCCGGCGAAGCATTACTCGGCGCGGGGGCGGGGTGGGGGCGGGGTGGGGCGGGGGAATTGATGCCGCGGGCTCCGCCACCGCGCCGCCGCTGCTAATTATCGGAGCGCTCGCGAGGAAAAGAGAGAGCGGGAGAGACGAACAGGGCCTCGCCGTCGGCTGACAAGCGTCATCGCTCTGCACCGCCACCGCCGCCGCCGCGCCGCGTCGCCGCAGCAGCGCCCAGCGCCGCCGGTCAGTCCTCGGCGAGGGGCGGCGCGCGCGGGCGGAGGAGGCGGGAACGCCGGGAAAGGTGGGTGAGGCGTGGAGGGAGGGACAAGACTCCATCTGAGGGTTGCAAAGGCAGCGAGGCGTCAGAAGGGTGGCGAGTGAGGTACTGAGACGAGGGTCAATCGTTGGTGGGGTCGGAAGTTGTGAAGAGCAAGAAGAACACGCGACGGAGGAAGAGGGAAGTAGCAATGGTGATTAACAGAACAAGGTAATGCGGCGGGCAGCGACATATATCGATCCAGTTGCGGTGACAGAGAGAGTGTGGCAGCTGGCACACATCTCGCATTGTGTAGTTCAGGCGCAGAGAACGTGTCGCAATTCCACAAATAGAAGAAAATAAGTGCAGTGAGCATTGAGAAAGTTACTTTGTGTTCAGCGTTGGAAAAGAAGCGTGAAGTGAAAATGAGTACTGATTTCACTTCGAAACATATCCCTAAGAAGTAGTGCATTGTAGTAATAATAATATAAAATAATATAATAATAATAATAATAATAATATAATATTCGATGGTATTTGATGGTTCTTTATTTTTTGTATTACATCCAGTTTCGTTCGCAGAATTTCAACACAGTCGTCATCGTACGCCGTTCCCGATAATATGCAAAAACAATTTAAAATGAAACAATTGGACATTCTATGTTAAATTTATTACACAGTATTTGCTTAGCAATGAAAACGTTTAGTAGATCCTTTTTATAGCAGATTAAAGTAAAAAATTTGTATTATAAGAAATGTTAAAAATTATTAGACATCCGAACTATACGATCGTAAACTATTGAAATATGGAAAAATGCATTAAAACACTCAGGTCAGAAAAAATTAAATATTACCCGAAAAGCATCTAGGCACTATAAATTTCGCCATAATTCCCAAGGAGTGGGAATTACGTGAGAGCGCCAACAATCCTTGCGGCGAGGTCCCTGTGAGGCGATTCGTGAATCGGCGCAGAGGGCTCCCAGGAAGCCCCCGCGCCTGTCCTCCGCTCCGCGACGCCCCGCACCAGCCCGCGCTACCGCGCCCCATGCCGCCGCCCGCGCCGCTTATCCCGCGCCCCCTTCAACCGCGCCACACTGGGCCGCCCTTCAGCCCGCGCCACCCCATTTTCCCCGCTCCACCCTGCGGCGTCTCCGTCCCGCGCCGCCCCGCTTCACTCCGCCCTTCTTTACCCATTTCACCCGCGGCGCCCTGCGGCGCCCCCGACCGCGCGCCCCGCCCCATTGCGAGCGTTGCACGCGCCCGCGCGCTCACCGCGACGGCAAGTTGCTTCGCGAGAGTTCAAATTAATCGTCAATATGCTATTTGCGCACAGAATCTATGCGAGTAAGCTGATTACGGCCTGTTGCTGCCGGCGCTGATCCGCGCCGGCGGCCGCGCACCCAACCTGCGACGCCACGCGCCCACCCCGCCTGCGGGCCCCGCCCTGCGGCCCGCCCCAGCTCCAGTCGCAGCCGCAGCGGGCCGGCGCGGCGCGCGCCCGCGCCGGC
>BOPP01000030.1:6109696-6133205 GCA_017312745.1 Gryllus bimaculatus
CTCCTTTGAAGTGAGGCACTGTGGCCGGGGCTGTCGAGTCGCAGGCGCACAGCGGCGAGGGGCCGCCGACCGCTTGGCCCCGCAGGCATGGGGGGTAGCGGGGCGGGACGAGAGCGAGGGCAGGGGCCGACCGTTCCTTCGTGCGACATTAAAAGGAGCGCTCGCTCGCGTGCGCGCCGCCGCTTGCATGTGAACATCTCTATTTCATCGCCGGCGCTTACGCTCCGCGCTGAGGCCGCGCTCCGTCCGCGCCCGCCTGCCCCGTCTCGCCCGCACTCGCCCCATCGGTCCGCCGCGGTCGATATTTCGCTTCACGTGGACAGCCGCATAACTCACGCCCTCGCCGCCGCCGCCGCGCCCGCTGCTACCGCCGCCACGACGTGTATAGTTTACACTCGCGTGCGGCCCGTAAGATGGCCGCCGGGGTGACCCGTCGCTCCTCCGCGGCCCGCCCCGCCCCTGCGCGCGCCCGCGCCCTGTCGCCCGGGTCCGACTCGCTCACGCAAAATGTCAACTCCGAGAAATATCCTTATTTTCTGGGAGGCGAGCGCCTTGGCTGGAGGAGAAAAAAGAGAGGACCGGGGCGCGAGCAGTTTTTAGCCAGCGATAGTTAACAGTGCTGACACTGAATTTCTTATTTAAAATATCAACCTCAATCGGTGAGGTTGATACGTATTTGTATGTTTAAAATAGAATTATGTGTGGTCGCGGCACACTTGTTGGTGTATCAATTATTACATCTGATAAACGTTCTTTGGTAGGAAGTAAAGACTATCTCTCGAAAAAGAATTATTTAAGTCCTTTCAATTGTAAACTAAAACAATAAGTCGGAGATTACTATTGTATAATTATTAATAAAAGTAAAAACACTAATAAGCCATTGAATAAGAAATATAGATTTTCTCTGCGTTAACCATGATTTATTGTATGGAAATAGTCTGTACAATTGCAAGTGATAAAGAAGAAATGATAAGGATAGGTAATAAAAAGCTATAGAGAAAGAAACGAAGGAGGAAGGAAGGAAATTTCATAAAAGAATATTCCAACCGAACGTCAGCACCATACAGCCGGCGGGCAGGAGACCAGACGAAGCCCCAACGTAAAACAATTTTGAAAGAATGATTATTTGAAGTCTTCATTGCATGACATTACGTTAAAAGAGTGAAAGACGTTACAAAATATGAATGTGAAAAACGGCAGAAATCTTGTGGAATCTTATTCTGAAATATTCCTTCAAATATTCACGTAACTTCACTATCAGTACGTTTCTTGAGATCAATGCAGAATGTTCATTATTCAATAATCGTTTTGCATATTCAAATAATGTTTTGCACAAAGTCGAAAGGCGTTATGAGGGTAATATAAAAAATCTATACTTTTTGCTTTTCATACAGTTTTTATTACAAGGAAGCCTAGTGTTTTCATACCAATTCTTGCAAAAACGCTCTTCTTTGGCTGTAATCATAATTAACTTAATCTGGATTTGATCAGAGATCACAGAGCTCGAGAAACAGTGCACAGATAACACTCTCGCCGTAATAAAAACATTTTTTTTAGCATTAAATAAATAAATTAATGCGACTGGATGGTGAGGTGGTAAGAATGTGTACCGACTCAGCGCTTCAGATCGAAGGTTGTGATTCGAGGTCCCGCCTGGGAAAGGCTGTTTGTCCTTTGTCTCTCATGTGTTGTGCTGGAGGGCCACGCGTTCTGCTAACCACATCCATGGAGTCGTGCGCTGCAGTGTGTGTTGGTGTCCTGTGTATGGTCGAAAATGCGTCTCATCGGGACGCAAAGGGTTAACCGGCGTACTGGATAAAAGAACTAGAGAAGAAGAAGAAGCAAGAAGAAGAAGAAGAAGAAGAAGAGAGAGAAGAAGAAGATGAGATGATGATAATAAAGATTAATTAAAGAAATCCAAGGAAGAACATGAAGCGGGACAAGATGATGAAAGAAGAAGAAAGTGCACGGAATGAATGTTTTGAAGAAAGAAAAAGGTGGTGTCTACTCAATCAAGCGAGAAGGACGGAAAGGAACGATCGCCGCGCCGTTCTCAATCGCCGGGGACGCTGTCGGCCCCGCCACTTCCGCTCAATAGACGCCCCATGCCGTATTGGCCCCGTCTCTGCCGTTTAGGCCCATTCACAATGCGGACATAAACATAAGCATGGAGTGAACATAAAAGTCAGGACCACGTACATAAGCGGACTCATTCACAATGCGTTCGCATAATCATAACATGTACGACACTAATTAAAAGATTGCAAGCTTCTGTGCTTATGCTTAAGTAAGACATAAGAAATAAACCAATCACAGAACGGTAACTCAAAATCGAGAATCGAAATTGGAGCGAAGTCGATAGACGAACTAATGCGATATGGGCCATGGACACAGTCGATAGCGCGAACTAAACTCTCACATCCAACCAATTGTAAACTAGAATGTCTCACAGCCAATATAAACTCTTATTTTGTTACATATGAGTTAGACATTATAAATACTTCAGTCTATCATTTATGTTCATGTTAACGTTTATGCGTTATGCTTATGTTTACGTTTGCATTGTGAATGGACCTTTAGTAGATAGAACATAGAGGAAAGATACGGTCTTTCCTCTGAGTTCGGTGTTACCGACGCCCCTTAGTTTGCCGCCGCGTCTTCTGCGCTACTGCCTGTGCTTGCCTTCCTCTCTTATCTCTCGGCCGCCCCTTTATCACGTTGCTTCTGATGCCACAGTCCATTTGTAAGCCCTAATGTAAATCATACCCAACTCTTTTAAGGGCGACAAATTTTACCCGGTGGCGCCTCTCTCTCTTCTCGTGTTTTTGCGATCCTCAATTCGCTTCTGGACATGACAATTTCTATCTCTGGCATTCGCTACCCATCTTGCAGTCAACTTCATCAGCTCTATTCACAGGCGACTGCTTTCTACTGGCTGCGACATCAGTACTTCTACGCGACCTTTCATCAGACACCATTCTCAGAGTTTCGAACAATGTTGCTTCGAATCCCTGATGTTATCACTAATACCTTACAATCGTTTACTTGCCTTATAGTGATTGCAATATGAGTTCTGTGTTCAATGACGTCCACTTTCATTTCTCGGACATCTGCAGTCCCCACGCAACCTTATTCTTCCGCCGCCTCCTGAAATCCAAGTCCTCGTTCACTGCGGCGTACGCCCACCTCCCAATATCCGCTGCTGCTGCTGCTACTGTCACACGACCCTTCGCCGTTCTGGCTCGCTGCGAAACTCCGGCGGATCTCCGTTTGATGTCACCGGCGCGACCCCAAGCAGTGAAGCGGCGAAACAGCCGCAGTGAGCGACGAGAACGGCCTCTATGATTCTCGGTCAGGCGACAGCTGTTAAAAATGCTGCCCTTTCATGTCATTTGTCTATTGTAATGAATTCGGTTTCATTAGTAAATTTTGTTGGAACTCTGTAACGTTTACCCTACATATACGTAACAATACGTAAGAATAACGTGTAATTACTTATTTTATTATCCCTCCTAAATACTCTACAATAAGTTAACATCTACATCAGTCAGACAAATAAAAAACTAGAAACTTAAGCAAAATATTTCGATCACTTAGATTTAAGCTTTTATTTACCTATTTGTTGAAATACAATCCGTAAGAAAAATCGTTTTAAAATTTAAATACTGGTTCAAAACACATGCTACCGGACATAATAACCTGAAAAAAACATTCCATAGATTTCCGTACATAATGCAATGTCAGCGTAGGAAAAAATCCCATTTCGCGATTCCAAGCTTTAATGTCGCACGGTGGAGCGTCCGGGCTGTTTTCCATTTCTCTTTTCGACGTGAAGGCGCCTGTGGCCGGGGGCGGTCGAGTCGCAGGCGCCAGGGCGGGGCGGGCCGCCGACCGCTTGGCCCCGCAGGGCATGGCAACAGCTCTATGATTCTCGGTCAGGCGACAGCTGTTAAAAATGCTGCACTTTCACGTCATTTGTCTATTGTAATGAATTATTCCATTTTTGAAGCAGTTTGAATTATTTCCTCGTAAAGGAATAATGATGTTTCCCTTTTTATATTATAAAATTTATATATGATTTCCCCCTTTCTTTATTATAATATACACGAAAACAAAGAACAGTTGCAGAATACCAGATCCATGATATAGTAACAACTTCCCTTGTTACAATATTATGGGTCTGATATACTACAACTGTTCTTTTTTTAATAATAGCATTTTCAGTAATAATGGTCATGGAGGGTTACGACACTAAATACCTGCATGTAGAAGGTGAGAAGATTATGTTTCATTGAAAATTCGCTTTTGTACTTATTTATAAGAACTTTATGGTTTGCATTTTCTTGGCTCGTTCATCCCTTCACAACGAGGTTGAAACGGCAAGTGCTATTCCAGGGTCGCTTGAAAGTGGACACTTGGTGAACTGAAATGAACAATTTGGTGCTCATTCTTTTCAATTTTAAATTTTTATTTCTGAATAAACTTCTTTTTTTTGGATGAAAATATTATTTTCGGTTTTCTAAGCTTCGTCCGAACTTCTACATAATACCGTGGAATGGCATTCGGTCCGCAGACTGCAGATTGACATCGCTGCTCTTAAACAATCTACAGCGTTGTTTCCAAGCATCGAAGAAATGTTTTCTTTAATTGTATTTATACTGGTAATAAATACTGCAAATATAAAACTTTTATATGTATTTTGCTTCAAGGGGGTCGTGATACATCATTCGAAAACAGGGAGGGAAAAGTGAGAAACAAAAAGAAGAATCATTACAAAATCTCGTCTTTTTTCTTCGATTGGTAATCTACTCACTAGATCCAAGAGGATTAAATACCGACGCAAAGAAAACTCGTCTCCTCACTCATGGTTCACAGAATCTTCCCTCGCTTCTCAAGCGGCAAGTCGTTGAGAAGCGCGGCAAGTGGCAGTATATCATTCACGTCAGTGATGAAGATCGCTTTCCCGGTTGATGGCAGCCTTCGGGGAAATCTAGGCGGTGACCTGCTGCTAGGAGCCGCGCGCGGATTTCCCTCCGCCGGCGCACCACCACTACCGCTCGTACTACTGCCCTCCTGTTCAGCTGTTCAACCGCGTCGAGACTCCGCGCCACATCCCTCCCCTCCGCCCGTCGCAGCTGCCTGCGCTCCCGACGCCGGCCGTCCGCGCGTCGCCCGACGCAGCGTCATTACTGCCGTCAGTCAGTCTCCGTGCCTCGGAGATCTCAAAGACACGTCGTGCAGAGGGCTTGCGTGGGCGGGCGCCGGGTGGGCGAGGGGCGCGGGGGCGTCGGAGCGGGGCGCTGCCAGGGGCGCAGCGGGCGCCGAGGGCACGCGCACCCCGCCTCTCTCTCCTCTCCGCTCCGCTCCGCCGCCGGGCGCCTGACTGTAATATATTTCAGCGACGCAGGTTTTTGCCGGCGTTTCCACTGAGTCACTCGGCTTATCTGGCTTACTGTGATGAACACCGATCCGGGCAGGCGGGGATTAACCCGCGCCCCCTGCTTCCCCGCACCGTCATTACGAGACAAATATCGCGCGAGCTCTCGCCTCCGCAGCAGCGCATTCTCACCTGCGGCGCGGCGCGGGCGTGGGCGGCGGCGTGGGGGCGCGGGGCGAGCGCGGAGAGGCGCACAGTGCGGCCGCCGCATGGCAACCGCTGCGCGCGCGCCTTCTCGCCGCGCTTCGCTCCCCGGGAGCGCTCCGCCAGGTCAGGGCATCGGGCTTCAGCGGCTCAGGACGGCCGGCGAAGGCCACTGCCTTCATGGCCACTTGCGATTTAGCTGTATTCGATGTGGGTACTTGAAACGTGTACGGGGTGTTTGCTGAATTGTATTATAACTGTGGAGAACAACCAATTTGGTCGCGAAATTCCTAAACATGTGGTGAAGTATGCCAAATCTTGCGTGCAAGTAGTGTGTGTCATGAGTCATGTCAAGCAAGCTATTAACTTTCAAAGTTTACAGTTACTGTTCGTATAGATTTTAAGGTGTCAGTCAATATTTGCAAGGAGTAAGCGTTTCAAAATTATTTATTCTCATTTCTGTAATATGATATAGTACTTGTATTTTTTTTTCTAATTAAATGGCTACCTACCACTAGCGGTGCTGCAATTGAACGTACTTCTTGGCCTGTTTCTAATCAGAATTTTTTTTTTTGCTCCACGTCAAGATTCGAACTCAGGTCTATCGAAGTATGCCAAGCCTGAAAACTACTGCTACATCACGCAGTCGCTCGGCTTTACTCACTGGTTAAAAAATAATGTCACTCCCATTATTTGGAACTTCTACAATATATGAAAGTTTAGATTCCATCTGTCTATGATTGATGCTAGAGCTTAAACCGATAAGCCGATTTTCTCCAAAATTGAAATTCCTCGATCGTTCTGAACTAACTCAAGACTTTGAGAGTTTCAACGAGATATTTTGATTTTGATGGTACTTCACAAAATTACAATACCTCAAAAACATGAAAGACATTTTCTCAAAAATTGCATCTAATTATTTTATTAAACTTTGTCCTCGGATAGCGTAAAGAACTCTTAAGAGAATGATGAACGACTCATTTCCTTTAAAATCCCTGATGTTTTGGAAATTGCAAAATTTCAAATGTTTCCCGGCGTCTTCCTACAATAACAACATTAAATATATAGATTTTTACTCAATGAAATATGTTCATTAAAGGTAGATCTTAAAATAAGGTAGCGTACCAATTTTCGAAAATATGATAATTTTCGCGAAGTTTACAGTGAAATAAAGGCAATATTTTAAGAAATTATCAATTATTTTCTCAAAAATGACTCGAAATTTTTTCTTTAAATTTTCTCCTTGTATGTATCAAATAACTTTTAAAAATCGTGGTAGTTCCATTTCCGGCGAATTTTCTGTATTTTTGAAAATTGCAATAAATTAACATTGCAAAACTACAAACATGAAAATAAATATTTTTGCTTCAAACAAAATACGTTCTACACAATCTCTCTTTAAAAAAGTCATGTATATTTTTTGAAAAATCGCGTAGTTTTTAAGTAATTACTGCTTAAATTTAAAAAACAATTTTTTTCAAAAACCTCTGCGATTTAAAAAAAATAATTTCGACATACAAAGCAAGGGATGCCTAAGGGATAGTAAAGACTCATTTTCGTTGAAATCACTTAGATTTGGAAATTTCAAATTTACAAATAGCCTAATGCGAGAAACTTTGGACTGTTGTAGTATCATTACAACAGGACTACGGGACTTTATTCGAGTTGATATCACTACAGAGTAAATCATATTTAGAAGCTTTGCAAAGTCATTCTTGCAATACATTTTACACTTACACACAATGTCCATTTCGGTTTCGCTAACTGCGTTAACTTGATTTGTAAGGATAGTACTTATCACAGGCAAAAGTTGAAATGTGAAGGATTTTGGAAGATTTTGGTAAATGGCCGAGTCCAAAAACATTTTCATTTCGCCCGAGGTGTATGATGCGGAGTGAGTGTGTGTTTTATACACTTCTCAAAGTAGCAATCTCTGTAGTGAAATAAAACGTATGTATTATAACATATGTAAATAAAAAGTATAAAATCATTCTTTGTGTCAACGTATGTTGTGCATACGCGATATAAATGTTGGTAGATCGGTAAGCATTGGTGTTATATTCATTGATCACGAGAGATCATTAGTAGTCTTTGAACAGTATTTCGCATATTAGAATTATTGTGCATTACCTTGTACGGTAAAACTTTTTTACTGGCCTATTCTGAGAAATCTCAAATATGAGGCATTTCAATTTAGAAATCTCTCCTTTAAAAGGAGGGTGTTCAGAAAACAATTGTTCAGTAAATAGTCCATATAGTTTTTCATATTGTTTTAAATGTGTTAAACTCTTTGATTAAAATGTTCTACATGAGTACAGTAGTACTTTTACATGTAGTATTAAATTAGCATTAATTTTAATTTAATATTGATAATAAAATATGTGATGAAACAATAACATTCCAATTTTTTAAAAAACAATATATTTTAATCGGAAACAAGAGACACTTCGGCTGTCCTCAAAAGTAACCGAGAGCGAAACAGAGATTCTCTCGAAAAATAAAACAATAGCAAAACCTTCCCCCTTAGAGTACGTACCAGGCACCAACCCGCAAAACCGAGAATTGGCGAAGTCCAAAATCTGGGACAAGCAGGCCAACCGCTTGGCCGCTTTGTCCCGCAGCGCCTCGCCTCGCCTCGCCGCGCCGCCGACCTTTAGGTTCTCAATAAATATTTCCGGAGGGCCTGTCAACAAAGCGGCGGTAATCGGGCTGCGCGCCTCTTTGCTAAAGGGCGGTGCCGCCCTAAGACGCAGGCTTACGCCGCCCTAATGGGCCTACCGTTACGAATTAACGGCGAGGACGAGGACGAGGCGCGAGAGCTGCGATGCTCCGCCGGCGGGGGCGCGGGTGCGGAGGACAGGGCGGGGGAGGACTGCGCAGGAAAGGATGGCGGGATCACGGCGAACTTGGCGGGTGGGGATGGTGACGACATGAAGACCCCTATGTTCCTCTGGAGCGGGGAGATAAGGAGAGTTTCGATTTCGAAACCCGCCTTAATACGCTTCGATGGTGTGACGTTTAGCGTATCGGACTATTGTACCCAAGTTTGCGGGTTCTAACTATAACGAATCTGTGGATTATTCCTTTATACTCCTTCCTTCGGAAGGAAAGTAATGCCGGGTGTCCCCTGTTGTAGATTTACAGCATGCAAAAGATTGTCAAAATTTTAAAAAAAGAGCAAAATTCAATTGCTAGTTTCATCGCCCGAGTTTCTCTTGTTGACGGTGAAAAGAGTATAGCGATATTTGCGTGGTTAGGTGGAAGAGAGGAGGTCTGATGGCCGGAGATTCGCCATGTAAAATAAAGCGAGTACAATAATGGAATACTGAATACTTTAATTGAGTTGTATTATTGGAACGTGAGTTTTATATGAGGTTGAATAGGCAGATATTATTTCAGAAAAGAAAATACGAACAAGCGACTGGAGGATTGAAGATAAGCTGTTATTGAGGTATGACAGACAAAAATTTGAGGCAAAATACGAAAGCAAAGGCTCGGAGAAGAGGTACTGTGTTCCAGAAAGATGATATGCATAACTTTACTCCCATGGGAGTATAAAGGAATAGAAGTTAGGGGATACACGAACAATTTCCAGAACGATGTCTTAATAGTTGATGGAGCAATAAGTAGAAAAGGAAGTGGAAATGAGTTGTGAACAAAACGCTGGGGGTAATAGGGAAGAAGTAGATAGGGCGATGTGTGCAGGTGGAGGAGGAAGTGGTGAGGAGAGGGCGGGGCCGCTGGAGGCGCCCGCAATCCCCTTCGCCCGCGGAGGCGGATCGTCAGCGGATGGGCGACGGGTGCGGAGCGTCCGGGTTTAACTTATGCAAATGCGGCGCTGAGATGGCGTAAGCCGTGTTTAAGAGACAGCCGCTCGCCCGCCTTCGCCAACGCCCAGGCGCCGCACCCGCTCGGTCCGAATGCTCCCTAAAACACGGGCTTTGGGTCGCGTGATCTTTCCTTCATCATCTTTGTCCTCTCACCTCTCCTTCACTGTCACTCTCTTTCTCTCTCATACACACACACGTACACATACACTATCAAACATGTCGGAAGATCAGTGGGGAACTTACAGCTTGTGGGACCGCAGGACGGTGCCCCGCTGGACGAGAATGCCCGGAGGAGGAATGCCTTCGCAAGGCGGCGTGTAGGTCGGGGCTGATTCACACGTTGTTAGCCGAGGAGGAACAACACCACCTCCCGCAATAGAACATTCACTACACGCGCATAAATAGGGGACGGATTATGATAGCCAAAAATATTGCTAATAATTATCAATAAAATGCTATTAAAATGCATTAAAATGCACTAAAAAGAAAAAAAATGACGTAAAAAATTTTCATTCAAACCACTTCAGATGAACAACTCAAGCTTTTGGATATGTTACTGATGTAATCAAGGCTTATTCCTTTTGTTCAAGTGAATTCAGCTTGCAAACTTTGGGTTCTTCAAAAGAAAATCTGTTCCTTTATTTATCGCGAAAATGGCGCCGATAAACGTCACAGGAACACTAGATTACATAACGGCTGAGATTACAATACATGAGTGAAGAAATCGAATAGGCTACTCAGGAATGCTGTGGTGAACGTTTGTTGCCCCTCGAAAATATTGTTTGAAGCAAGTACTATTCAAATGAAATTAAAATTGATGAAATCGGGGAAACATGCAGTAAAAGTCACGTAATAAGGTAAAAAATGACTTACAAGTCGAAATCGATGAAAAATGAAAAAAAAAATTACGTGTACAAATGTGTCACTCCATTTTGTCATAATATAAAATGAATTTATACACTAAACGGCATTGTTATTAAGGAAAAAAATCTGACATTTCATTAAAATCTCCCCCCTATCCTTAACTAACAACCATAAATCTGACGCACCCGGAATCGTCAACTAATCAATCCGCGTCGCCTGTGTGTTCTTCGCTTTTCTCTTGCCCTCACCCAAGCTCCACCGTCTGCCCCCGGCGAGCAAAGCGACGGAGTGGTAAACCTCCGTCTCAAAGGCTTGCGTTTGCTCCATAACGTCAGTTTATCACGCTTAGACTTCTTGAAGATGGAGTTTTGGAAGAATTAGGAAGATCAATTTTGGTCCATGCAGTCCCAAAGAGCCCTCTTCATCAATGACCTTAATTCTGTAAGAGGCCTAGAAACGTAACTCACTTGTTCTGAAATTTTAGAAAACCAAACACTTCTCAGGCAATCGAGGCTGAGAGAGCAATACGGGACTCATTGAAGTCTGCTGCGAATTTAAGTGTGGCCAAAGTGCTATCTACCATCATTGCCTTTAAGACAGCAATAAGTCCACTATTGATTTCATGGCATGAACTCATCGTGACCCTCTTTTCATTATTTTCTTCTCTCTGAGACATTAACGATTCTGAACGTTTGTTGCCACTAAAATATAAATAACACCACTCAGCCTCAAGTAACCTCCGAAAAAACTGAAAACAACCATTTCGATCATCTGCTTTTGTTCTCTGGCTCCAATAAACTTGAAGTGAGTGAGTATAAGTGGCGCACAGAACCTGGGCTCGCAAGGGCTGTCCTCAAAATGTTGATGCTGTTGCTGTTTGAAAAATCTTCTCGAGCCTTCATTAGCGCTTCTAGTCTTGGAAATGTGCACGAAGTTCCGGTGGCATTAAGGTTGCGACCAAATTGGAAAATTACAAAAAACTCTTTCTACTAGTATCTATTTTTCTGAGGCCAAACCAACGAAGGAATTGCTAATATTACAAGAAACGCACTGGAGTTTTCGACCTCATGGCGAATGACTTATCCTGTAAAAATAGGGCTCACAAAAAAATACATTTTAAGAATGAAAAGTAATAATGTTGTGTTTTTCATTTGAATGATATTTTCACATTTGAGAAAAAAATGAATTGTTTTCCAAAGTTTATAATAAATAATTAATGACACAGCAGAAAACGATTTTCGTTCAAGGATACAGTGCATGAATACTCAAAACCTCTTAATACGCAATACTGCATAAAATTGGTGAATTTCATGTTTCAATTATTGTGATTTAATAAGAATTGGCACACATTTTTATCATTTCTTCTGATAGAAATGGGTTTTATTGACGATTCTAGTTAGATTAACATAACAAATATTTGATAAAACCCTTTTCTCTATTTATTGTAAATTAATGCATTTTTTATAATTGAACCAGCATGAGTCATTGCTATTGAACGTCCACTTTTATATGTTAAGCCCTCGCATAAAATTTAAAATGGCCACAAAATTCTGATTGTTGAACTGCTTTGTTACTAATATCCTCTAGTTTGTGGTCCACAAATTATTTTTTCTCCAATTTTCATTTTGATTAATTTTTTATGTTTACAAGTGGGATTTATGGTCTCATGAGTGTTACCGAAGTTCAAACATTAATTAAGTGGTCAACATTCATAGAAGAGATGCGTGTTCCAGAACAAATGTAGACACCGTAAATCAGGCCTATACAAAGCCTACTCCCGCGGGTATTCTGCACTTATGAGGCACGAAAAACGGCCGAAAATGCAAGTAGGGGGTACGAAGCTTTGCGGGGAAGACTGACGTTGCACGGCGTGGCGCTTAGACTGAATGCCGGAGTGTCTAATGATGTGAAATCATTTTCCCACTTATTTAAATGGGTGATATCCAGTTTTAAATTAAAAGGACCATCATTCACTGTTTACGTTCTTCGGATTACTGCTGCATATCTTTGTATTCACCACTGTACGTAATTCTTTTAGTTAATGCTCATTGTGACTCTTAAGCAATATTTTAAAGCAGTGGCCACTTTAAAAACTTCATTATTTATAACTAACAAAGGTTTATAGTTTAATAGTTGATTGTTCGCATGGAATGTTATAATCTCCAAATGATAGCAAAATGAAAAAAAATTATGAGAGCAATCTCTCACAAGATTGACATGAAAATGACACGTAGGCAATTGCAAGAAGGGTAAGGTCAAGAAGCACATATATTTGAGACCATTTTCCCCCATTATGAATCTGAAGATATCAACGAGCAAACCTCTTTGATGATATGTTAAGGGGAATCATAAGATTATAACGCGTTAAATAGAATGCAAAGGGCTTAATATTTTAATATCACGTATAAATAATGAATAAATAGTGTTCGTTGATTTGATATTAGAAATATTTAATGAACGCTTGTCGGAAATTAGAGCAGAAAATAATCATGATTTTTTGGAAGAATAATGTTTTTTAGCTTTGAGAGAACCGTGTTATTCAATTAAATAAAGTTAATGAAAAATAGTTTCTTGCTGTCATCATCAAACAATAAAAATTTAGAATTATAATTTTATGTTTAGCAAAATGCTATATTTGTGATTACATAGTAGCAAAGCGAATTTCATTATCAACCCTAATATCAATTACAATATTTGGTGTCCAAATCAAATAATTATAATTAGTTCTAGTTTCATATTTCACTTTGTCATATATCGATAACAAAAGTTTCCAATATAATACAAAAGGCAATGTTACTTGATGTATGTAACAGTCACTCTCGGCATTGCTCTTTCAATTTACGCGCTTTGGTTGGAACTGCGCATTCTAATTGGTGGTCTCTACTCCTAGAATTTGTCTCACCCCCACCCTTCTAATTTGTCCACATTTGCACTCCTGTGGCTCCACTCGCGCGCGGCTCACGAGGTCAGACGAAGTGCAAAATGCTGTGCATGCCTGCCCTAAGTAGATGAAATTGTTTCTGAATTGACTCTTATGTGCGTCAGTATGAACTGATGAGTATTACAATAATTTCATTCACAGTTTCAGTAGGCTGGGCTGAAAACTCGATAACCACTTGTGTCGCATTCTACAAGTACCTTCAATATCTGACAACCTTTGATCAATATTTTCTCATTAAGACAGATATTCGAACCTAAAAATGAATTAAATAATCGAATTATGAAAACAAAAGCAATGTGTTAAGAACAATATTGATTTACAATTATAATTTATGATGACTAGTGGCCTTTAACAGCAAAACTGCTGCCGCTGCAAACCACACGAAATGGTTTTCCAAAAAGTAGCATGCACACTGTTAAAGAACAACAAATAAAATACTCTTGTATAACAATCGTAAACAGTCTTCATAAATACGACAATAACATACTACAGTTTTTTACATGCCAAGAATATAAAAAAATGTAGCTAATCGCAAAAGCGTGAACAGCACACGGGAACAGCAGGTATTTAATGGTGGGGGGGCTTCTTCCTTGGAGTCTTGCTGAAGAATAACGTTAGCTGTATCGAGTGCATTGACATACTGACTATGAGAATTCAACCGGAATGAGCAATATGAGAAGAAGTGGAATAACACAACAAAAGTTTTGTAATTTTTAGTCAAAATCAAAACGTTCCTTCTTTCTGGATTTTCCCGAGTTTTTGAGTATCTATCAGAATTATAGTCACCTCTTCCATGGCCGGAAGCTGCATAACTTTCTTTCAATGAGAAATTAGTAAAATAAATTATTGATAACTTCAAATTTATTGCTTATTAAAGTGTAGAAAACAGCCAAGTTAGTGTTATCCGTAAATTTTCTTCTAGAATATGTAGTAGGAAATTTGTAAAAGACCTAACACCATTAAGTTTTAAAGTTGGATTTAGGGCAATTCCAATAATTTGATCTTCAGCTGAGAATCGAACCCTTCGGCAAGGTCGGTACTGTTAACCGCTGTAACGATTGCTAGTTAATCCAGTTTCCATACATCAGCTGTTTACCATTATTATTTTCATGTAATTAAGTTCATGTGATTGAATTCATGACCATTACCACAAATGTTCAGTCCACTAGAAGAGAAAGCTCATTTTCAACAGAAAAAAAAATTTTAATTAAACCGAAAAATAATATTTTGCACACTTTAAAGAAATATTTATTTTACAGGGGATAAACTTCATATGCCATTATTTTATTTTATTTGCCCTTTCAGAAGTTTTAACTCATACTCCTGAGTGTTACCGTACTCTTAATAACACTCTTACACATTCCCAGGTTTTGACATTAAAATGGCATTACGAAGGTTAGGGAAGTCGGGGAATGATTGTATTGCCACAGTTACGTAA
Organism: Gryllus bimaculatus; assembly: GCA_017312745.1. Lineage (NCBI taxonomy): Eukaryota > Metazoa > Arthropoda > Insecta > Orthoptera > Gryllidae > Gryllus > Gryllus bimaculatus. Next base: position 6,124,351 of record BOPP01000030.1, read on the forward strand.
GTGTTTTCAAACATAGCAATATATCAAAATATTAGGAAGTTCGATAATTTACAGCTGGAATAAAAGTAATGGTAACATTCGTAAGAATAAATTAATTACTAACAGTGATTATGGAGATAAAAGGGGAACAACACTTCGGGGGACGTTCAAAGATCGTGACTACTACTGTGGATTTAATATATTCCTTCTGAATGGTGGTGTCATACACTATTTGTTAGACAACCTTACTGACTTTCATTTTATTTTAATTCAAGTATACAAATCATTTAATGATACATTAAGGTCAGTAGAATCTAATGTAGTCAGGTGAATGTATTTTATTTTCCTTTTTGTATTCTCAGATTTATCCAAACACATTAGCATCATCTCTTTTTTAGCACAAGTGCTAAAATTGAACTTTAAACACGCTCTGCATGCCCTGAGAAAACCGCTTTTACGTCTGAAAAATGTGTATGACTTTTAACGCCACAAATCATTAAACCATAGAAACGAAATAAAGTTATGTTATGAAATCATGGCTGACGTTTTTGACATGTTTCACATTTGTCCTCTTGAATACGATGTAAATTAAAACTCCCGTTACTCGTTTTAAGGACAGTAAATAACTGTTGACAATATCAAAACTAAAGAGACGAAATATTTATCACTATGCCTCGTTCTCAATCAAATCACTAACTTTACTAATCTTAGAATAAATATTAGAATTTATTAACCTACCTCTTGAGATGTGGTTAAGCAAGTAAAACTGACTACTAGACAATCTATTTCTTTCTTCTATTTTCATGAAATTCAAAACGTCATGTTTAATTTACGTGAAGGGATTTTGTTTGATATTTCTTTTGGCAGATACCGCCATTAGACTGACAGTTGCAACAAATCGTCTCAAGTCATTTCAACACCACAAGTAAACTAACACATTACAAATATATCGACCCTCATGAAAATTAACTAACTTGCTCCTAACTACGCCTGTTCAGTTATTCATAATCGTTCAAAAAGTTTGACATTATTTACTAGTGGCAAAATATCACTTCATAACACTAATACATTTTGAGTTGTTCGAATTTGAAAATAAACATATTCAAGTGCTTCGAATGTTTTTATACGTGGTACAAAACATAATTACATATCATACTATTTAACTATTTGTTCATTAAAATCTAGCACGACATTGCTCCGGATTAAAACCAAAGGGCAGGTTAGTAATACAACTCGTTCGAGCAAAACAATTACATAGTTCTTGCAATAATATAATTACCAAATCTCCATCAATTGGTCGCAAATCTCATCAACGTTTCGAAATTTCAACGTGGGTGGTTTGATTTAACTCTGATATGAATTTGCGATATATGATAATTCAAAACGCGCTGATTAAGAGCAGCATGTCATATTGGCTCATCTAATTATTTTCTTTCAATTTAAAAAAGTGTTAATTTGTAAAAAGTTTTAATAATATGTTTTTATGTAGCCCAAAATTGTACTCCAAATAAGCATTTATCTAGTATTTAATGTATTCTCTAAACAAGAAGACAATCTTTATACTCAGCGCGATGCAGCCTGATTTTCTACGATAGCTCTGATAAATTGGAATTGTTTCGTGCTTTTTTGAGTAAAAGGAACGTAAGACAACCAATTAATTAAAAATATAAATTATTTTAACAATCTTGAAAATATTTACGAATGTAAATATTAAAACTATTCGTAAGCCCAATATTGAGCATTGTGCACCGGAAAACAAACAACAAAGAAAATCCGCAACCTTTTCCGGCCGAATATTCCCATCTGGGAGAGTAATTTACCGACGATATTTGATCCGCGTCCACCGCGTGCGGTGTGATTTTATACCCATCATTGGTTGCTGCAATTTCCACTGTCAACAGCGTTACCCGCCAAACACGCAGCTCGCGACGCGCAAACACGGCTCAAATACCAAAATTGTCACAGTTATCCAAGCAATTCAGTTTTCAATTTTGGAGGTATTGTTGTCTAAAACTTGGCTCTGCGCGAGCGCTCGTGCCGCGGCGTGTGTGCCAGCTGCATCAGCATTAAGCTACTTCCAATTAGATGCTGTTTGCGTTTCTTTGACTGCGCAGTCTATTTCCCACCGCACACACGGAAACATTCGTTGTTATAGTAAACTGCGCCGCACGAGGCGTTTTTGAGCAACTGCCCATCTGCCGCGTAGCTCTGGATACACAGATCTCTCGCGTGTAATCAAATATCATATATGCATTTCACAATCCTGTCTTAATTTGCTCTTCGTCCGGCGGGGAGAGCGCTGTGTGCCAAGCCGATCGAAAGACAAATGTAGTGCATGCTGCGTCAGTTAAATCTTTCAATAATGCACGTTTCCTGTGTTTTCCAGGCCGAGGGTTTATATATACGATTTACCACGTTAAAACTTTATTATTCCTTGTCCCAATCCTTCATGCTGAATCATAATATTTTAGTGACTGGGCAAAATTAATACTATCACTATTTTTTTAAATATTCAGACATTTTCCACTTATTGTTATTTAGCTTTGCAGATTCATTTAGAAAACTTAGTTATCTTCTTCTAAGATTCTCTTTAACTTGAAAATATTACGTTCTACTTCCAGATGCACAAGTTCAAACAGATCTAAGAAAACATTAATTTTTAAAAAATCATTAGTACAATCTGCAATATGTTCTCCATTTAGGAGAGGAAGTTGTTTTGGGCAGAAATTAATGCAGATTAATTATTTTTCAGGCATATGAGCTAACTCAAAATATCAAATATATTTTTTACTTACCTAGTAATTTCTCGACACTGAACATGCAAAAAAATATTACTTTTATTTGTTCTTTGAATATTTTTAAATATCTATTCGATTAAAATAGCACATAAACAAATGTGTAAAAAGAAATAAGGCGTATATTTCATGGAGAAACTTAATATTTTGTTATTTCGAAAAAAGAACATTTACTTTAACAAACTCTTACTGCTAGCAATTTTGTCTCTCTTTTATTACCTCGTGCTTCACTAAGTTCCAGTAAGGTATTAATAGGTTTAAATATTAACAACCAAAAATATATTACAATTCAAAGGAATCAGTAATTTGTGGACAAAGAGATATTGTTAATTTAAAGACAGTAGGCCATTTGTCAGAATGCTAATGTAATTTAATACTGCCTTGATGAATCCAACCAGTTATTGATAAAATTCATTTATGTATTGAGAGGATATTGTACAAATTATGAATCACCTATGATGATACATCTTATTAAAATGGTACTCATGCTATTTGATATTAATTAGTTTGGATCGTATTTTTGCACAGCTGTTCTGGGGTAGTGGTCATAAGAAAAGGAACAAAAAAACGTGTTTCTCAAAGAATTGACCTAACGAGAGTTAAAATTCGTGTATTTATATTATAGTACGTAAATATTTGCATTATACGGTCAATTAAAATCCCGGCTTTTGCCTAGATACTTGGTTGTTCTCTAGGTCCAGGATCTGGAAGTTTGGAAGGACTGTATGTCACATTACGCATAATCGTATCTAGCTTTCTTTCTGGTTCAAACAGTTTGTGAACTGGGACGACTGGATACAAGCTTACAGATTTATTTTGCCAGGCCGAAAAAAAATCGAACTCGGATCGTCTAATAGAAAGCTAAACATGCTGGTTATAAGCAAACCCACGGCGACCAGGATATTGTTATTATTATTTAGAAAACTTATTTTTTATTTCACCACGACATCATATTATTAATTGAGTGGGAAGGACATTTCTACTTTTAATAATTCAATTTGTAACTTTTTATCCAAACAATCGTATTTGACCTTTAAATCTTAATAAACAATTCGAACATTTCAAATGAGAAACATATGTATTTATGAAGTTTTCCTTTTGCATTTTATTAAACATTAAATTCAAAGAAAAATGAAAAATAATTGCAATTGCATATTGATTTTAATAGTTCATGAGAGTAAAATTGATATTAGACTACAGGATATTTTGAAAGCTTTGTGAGTTTTAGAAATGATAGTAATGGTATGACTCTCTCATAGACAAAATGCTTTTATCTATTTTCATTACTGTTTGATTGTAGCTGGGAACTAGAAAGCCTTGCGGTGCAAGCGCTGTGAGCGTCTGCAGCCAGCGCTGTGCAGTGGAGTGGGCGCGCAGAGGCCGCGGCGCTGGGCACCCGATTACATCGGTCGAGAGCGCGCCCGCGCAATGCATGCAAAGCGCCGCCCCTCGCCCCTCCCCGTTCACGCCGCCCTCCGCCCCACCGCCATCTCCTTCGCTCACCTTCAATCACCGCGAAGGCACGTGTCATCGCCACCAGCTCTCGCACCGCTGCCCTCACCTCTTCCCCGACTCGTCCACCTACCTCTCCGAAACCCTTTCTCTCGTGTTCTCGCTTCCCCTGCTGTCCGTCGCTTCCTGCTAGTGTGTCCACTCTTGCCACCCCGCCCAACCGTGAACCTGGCCTCCGAACTCTCCTCCGTTGCCTCCCTCTCAGTTAACATTATATCAACCCAGGCCGTAGCTCCGTTCTGCCGTGGCTAGTCTCCGCCCTTCTTCCTTCGTGTTCCTTCCTCGCTGCATCTCCGCCAGAGTCGCGCTTCAGAAGCCCAACCCTCCTCCTCAGCTTCTTTGCCTTTCCTTGCGTCCTTTCTTCTTTCGCATTCTCTCCGCCCGCACGGCCCACACCGTCCGCATCGCAACCGCCTCGCCTGCCCTCCTCCCATCGCCCCCCCCCCGCCCCCACCAGAGCGCCTTCCCGATCTCCACCGCGCTCCACTAGCGCGCACCCGCCGGTGGCTTTGGCGACATAACTTACCCAGTTAATCAGATTTCAATATACAGCTGCAGTCTATCGATACACTTTGCACCCCCGGAGTTAATCCCTCTTAACGGCGTATGAGTCGAAGCGGAGCGCCCGTCCCCTCTCCGCCCCCGCGCCACCCAGCTCGCCCCCGGTCGCCCTCGCCGCCCTGAATAATTCCAAGCAACGCCCGCCGGCGAGCCGATACCTCGCAGAGCGCCCGTCAATTATTGAGTACAAAAAGATCGGATTTCGATGAAAATACTACTGTTCTGCGCCACTTCAAATGCTCGATCGAAAACAAAATCTCGGTGTTGTTCGTATCAGAGCAGGCTTAGAGCCGACGCGGCCGAGTTGAACCCGTCAAGAGCGCAGGGGATTGGGCGTCGAACGCTACCGATACCCCGTAGTTGTATTTGAGTTCGTGGAGTTGATCAGCATAAAATTCCGTGATTGACAGTTCATTCCGACAAAGCGAAATGACGATTAAATTTATTTTACCCTCTGAAAATACCGTTCCTCTTTTCACTCTGGGAATCAGTTGGAGCGAGTGATTTTCGTTTGTTCCTCGTGATATGGGAGAATGGTTATTTTTAGTTGGAAATGGTCGCCTCGCGTAAAATTATAACGGCAATCGATGTCGGCAGTCCGCAAACAATGTGAACATTGTGGAATAAAATTCACTGTTTACCATTTACTTATTACGTTCTTTTTAATGCAGGTAACATCACAGTGATTATAATTTTTAATTTGTGAAGCACGAAAATTGTATATTATCTTTGAAGGTCAAATTACGTTATGCTAACTTATCAACGTTGACCACATAATTTTAATCATACCGAATAAGAACGGAAGTTTTTTAGATAACTCGCAATTTTATTGAGGCCAAAATATTAAAAGCGTTTTTGTACATTTGTGAAATTGTTGTCATTACGAGCAAAAACTCAAACATGAACTATCCGTTATTTCTTGAAAATATGTAATATAAAGTAAAGAAGGAAATATTATGAAAGAATTACGTTTAACGAATACTATTACTTGGGGCAGAAAAAGGATTGTTCCAGTGCATGGGTTATCATGTTTCAAGATTTCTAATGCATTTTTGCTACCTTTTCATTGTTTCTTAACTTCCTAGTTGTTTATGTCAGCCCGTTTTTACATCGAAATTGCAATCGAGAATTGTATTCGATATTATATTTATGTACTTATCTACTTTCTCAAATTCATATTTTCATAAAATGTAATATACTTTGAAGTCACATGAATCATGATTGTATGAATATATACAATTTTTGCAATGTTTCCCTCTCCCCAATTTCGACATTTTACTATTAATAGTAAATGTTATCGTACTTTCAAATTTACCTTATGGGTAAAGTTTATATTCACTATCATGTATTAGAGGAGGCTGAAAAATGGAAATCTGAAAAAATGGTTACCATTGACTTCAGGCTTTAAAAGATAAAAATGCACAGTGATGGCTTACAGATCAATACGTTGTATATGAACAAGACACTTTAAGATAAATGTTTATGATATTAACTTTTAATGAGCTTGATATTAAAACGAAAATTTGCTTTTCTCGCTCCAGAAACATTAGTAGGAAATTGATATTCATCAAGCAGAAGGAGGTGAGTAATTTCGCGATTGTTTGAAAACAGATATATTGAAGGAAAAATAGAATTCTGATTGGGTATTTAACTTTAAGAGTAACACATCGTCATTATTAATGTTAAAGTAGCAGAATTTAATAGCCATGTAAACTTTTACAAGTAATTGTGTTTTCTCTTCAGATAGATTGCATTCGGTAGTATTGCAGTAGAAAGCATTACTCAGCAAATTCAGTTGTCCAAACACGTAAAAGTCAAGCTAGATTTGCAATTATGGAACGAATGTCTACATGTCTAACCTGTAATTACTGCACTGCAGAGAAGACTTTCTTTGTTGCAATAGAGGCATAACTATTTAACACATTGCACCCAAATTGTACGTCAGTGATACAATTGTGAGTTAATAAGAATTATGGAAAAAAATTTGTTCGTTGTACGACAAAGTCCGCACGCAAATTGGGAGAGAATGATGTTAATTTCCAAGATTGTTTAGTAAGTGTTTCCTTCTGCCTCTTTTCTCAACAATTTTCTAAGTCAAGACAATTGAAAAAAAGTTCCAACAATATTTGACGAGTAATGCGAGTCTGAAGTATTAAAAAAATTTCTCGAGAATGAAATACAACCTGATCTAATGATGACATAATGCGCACTTTAGTAATAATTGACCGAGTAAAGCGAACTCCAGTTTTCATTGTTAACAATTTGTTCTGATTGTAAATTTGTTTGATTCGCAGTCACGACCAAATGAAATTTTCTCCGAACTTGGCATAAATTTTTCTTTAACGCGTTCACTGTCCTGCGATCCATATGTGGCTCACCAAACAGAACACTCAATGGTTTTACTAAGTCCGTTAACCACACGTTGAATCACAGACATTTACAAATTCTACGGCAAATATTTCCATGGAACTCCCTGTAACTGCACAGATTATGAGTGGACCTGCTAGGTTGGTCATAAAATTTAGATATACACCTGTATGTACGAAAAAAATATTTTTGAGAATACTACAGCAAAACTTTCTGACACAAACGTTTGGACGTGGGAAGATATTTTAATGTTTTCACGGGTACAGGGAAAGAAATTTGAAACGACGAATGAGTAAGGATGTTTTGATTTTTTTAATTCCGTTTAAAGATGTGGCCCTTTTAGGTTGACCTCTTTACCACTCCTCCAGAACATTTATTGAATTCAACGCCAACTCATAGCTACGGATACCATTTAAACGAGAGGTTCTGCAGTGAGATTGGTTGATACTCAGACTCACCTAAGGCGGTTTAAGCATTTCGGGTCATCACGGATCCCTGGATGGGTTATCGTCTCGGTACCTCAGGTACCAACGGCGCTGAGTCCCTGGCCGACAGGGATGATTTACGACTTCAATAGAGGTATGACTGACAATGTTCAAGGAGAATTACTCCACATTCCAATATTCCAAAAAGGCGTTGTTACGTACGTAACAGAATTTAAAACAATGTCCGGTGGTATTTGCTGACTAACTTTAAATTACTAATTGAACCCGCGGGATTCGACCCTGATAACATTCCCCATTCGCTGTCGCATAGTCATGCCATTCCATTGTTAGCGTATTAAACATAGAAGACAAATGACGTGTGCGCGTTAGGCGTTATTGCGCGGACCGCCCTCCAACGACCTAGGGCGTGGATCTGATCCGCTGCAGAGGCTGGCGAGCTGTCAACGGACGCGACGTGGGCGGTGGGCCTGGCTAACGCGGCCTTCGCTGCAGCGGGTAAATAATGACGGCCGGGTTCCATCCGCACGGGTTCGATTTCGTACAGAAGGCGCGGTACAATAGCTGGGCGCATGTCACAAGGCGAGCAACAGGGCTTTGCGACACAGACATTTGGTGTCGTGAACGATATAGTCCTGTTCGAGCGAAGGGTTAGAATTCGCCTAGCTGTTATTGGAAAGTCACGATCAACAAATATTTTGTTCAAAATTGCAAATTGTACATACAGATTTTGCTGATCCAAAGGTGCCATTAAACATCTTATATAATATTTCACAGATTTACGGATAATCTAAACACTACATGTCGTGCGCAACCTTCTTTATAATCTGATCTCCATAAATCTAATCAATAGCTTAATAAGTGAAACTGAAATAATACATATTTATTATTCATTTAAAAATTTGATGGGAGTGAGAACGGAATATGAAATTACAGAAGTGATCTCAGTACTTCGCAGTCGTGAAAGTCAGTAAACTTTGGGCAAAAAACCTAATGTGTAATGGTAGAATTGTAATGGTGCACTGTGAAAGAGATGGGCTTGTCTGAGGTTAGGGTAACCAGAAATAGAAATGAGTTCGAAATGAAGGAAATGAGAGGCGACGCAAAGCGTCGAATTTAAAGGGTTGCAATTAGTATGCAATGAGATATGAATAATAATAATAATAATAATAATAATAATAATAATAATAATAATAAT
>BOPP01000030.1:6136001-6152832 GCA_017312745.1 Gryllus bimaculatus
TGCCCCGCCCGCCCGCCCCGCCCGCCCCGCCCCGCCGCGCCCCTCGAGTCGAGGGCGGTGGAACGCGCACGCCCCGCCAAGCCAAGCGCGCGCTCGGGCGGCGGCGCGCGTGGCGGCCGGTGGCAGCTTCGCCGCTACCCGACGTCGCGGCGTAGATACATTCTGGTAATGGAGCAGCAGGAGACTCCCGCAGTCACTTTAGAGGGCGAGTGCTGTGTTTTGCCGAGCGGTTCCATCGCCCAGCCCGGCCGCCGGCGGCGTTGGCGGCGGCCGGCGGGGGCGGGTCGCTCCATTTCCCGGGTCTTCGGGCGTCGCCTTTGTCGCGCCGCTACTTCTCGCAGCGGCGCGCCGCATTGTAAGCGGCGCGACGCCTGCGACGGAGCGTCGCTCGTGGACAAAAGCCCGCCCTGCGCAAACTCCTGCGCTGCGGACGGCTACGTGTTAATTAGCTGACGCTTCGCGCCGCCGCCGCGCGCCACGCGCCACCCGCTGACGCGGAACTTAGATTGCTCCTCGCCTACGCCAACATCGGGTGCGCAACGCGCCGGAAATTATGGCGCGCGCGGGCGAGACAGCGAGCGGGTAGACCCAACGCGCGGTGATCCACTGGGGGGTGAAAGGGGAAAGAATGAGGGCGGGGGAACAGAGATAACGGCAGCTGAGGTGTGAACATGTCCGACATTCTGCATCTCAAATGGTGGATAAGTTCGTTGTCACTGTTAAAAGTGAACGGAAGACATTCGATGTCATGGTACATCGGTTTTGAGCGTCAACATTTTTCAGTTACACAATGAATAACCAGAGATGTAAAAATATAACATCCCTTGTGACCAGAAACGAAATGCAGTGTCAATCCTTGTCTTTATATTTGACATTCTGCGTACAATTCGCTCTAACCTGCTTATGTCCTGGCGTGAACAGAAATTTTGTACACGCTGGTTCGAAAGTGTTCTCGGTTTCCGTACAAACTAGATTATTGGTAATTCTTGTAAATGTTGCGGAAATATAACACTTTTTTTTTGGACTGTTTTGGTAAAGTTACCACATTTACATTTATTTGAAGATAATTGTAAGAGCCAGAAGATTGAAATTATTTCAGTCACCAACAGTAATATTTTTGAGTATTATTCACAAAATTCCAATTATGCATTCTTAGAATATTGAACAAGAAACGTTACAACATAAAACTGTGGGTTTTATTTTGCAACACTTATTTTTCAGTCAACATCGCACTTTTTATCACATTTCGCGGCATTGAATGCCCGATGTGTACTGAACTTTTTTTTAGAGCATAAAAAGCTTTTTACCTTCTAATGGGATACATTTTGGTTACTTCGGTGCAATGTAGTTTCGTGTTGCAATCAGAGTAAATTTCTTAGTTTCATTTGATAGAGTGCGAAAAAATGTTACAAAATCTCAGTTTCATTCTGTGTAACTAATAAAACGAGAAGGTGCCTCTCTATCCCGAATGATTCAAAAAACTATATAAGTTGACACAGGGTCTTGATATGTCCATTGGGTGATGATCAAACTAGGCGATTTTATCTAAAAGCATTTTTCTCCTATGCAGCCACAAACTGACAAAGTTCTTAAGAGAATATGTGGGTATCAATTGAGTTTTGCATTGGCCTCTCATAGAGGTTCCTCTGTTTCCAGTGGTGTACTAGCATTTTGGACGGCTAGTGGAATTTAGCCGCTGTCTGCGAGGAGATTCTAGTGGCCGACTTTCTGATTGGGTAGTTTTCCATCAATTTTTAACGATCAAAACGGACAAGAGCGAAATGCGGAAAGCAGATTACATACTAACCAACCGTTGACCGACGCGAGCTATCTAGTGATCTTTCCTTCCCTTCTCCTTTGTCCTATGCCACAACGCCACTCTCATTACATTCACTGACCACCTTACATGCAGTCATCACAGTCGTTGGCTTAGGCTTCTTCATATCTGCGGCTGTTTTCTGCTGAAGGGAGATACCTGTTGAGAACCCGCCAGCCGACGGTTTAGTGAGCGATCCCGCCAATGCTCGCCGGCGTAAGAACCACCACCTCCTCCTCCCTTGCCTCCCTACACGCATACAATCGCAACTACCATTCCGGCTAATGATTTATAGCAGTGACTGGCTCTGATTAACTAATCCATCAAACCGAGAGAGTCGTGCCGGAACCCTAGACCAGTCGACCTAATTAACCCTGTCCCTAACATATGATATTAAAACCTCCTCTATATAGGAATTGTCCCGATAAAAAATATAACCTAGGAAATACGCATTATACAATAAAACTTTATTAAAACGGTACGTATTTCAGTAGAAAACAAACACCTTATAGAAACAAGTGCCTGCCTCCATAGGGCATCATTCTACGAACATAACATGAAATCTTCTTATAAGAGAAATGTTTTATTTGCCCTAAATATAAGTAACTTGCTAAGCTTTTTTCCTTAATGGTTATTTTGGAACGTCTTTTAATATTCTGTAGTAACTTCATAAAAAAAACGCTAAGCAAGGATGACTATGGTCTTAAAAATACATTTTTAAAGCGAAACGTTCTCATCGACAAAACCTTGAATTACTCACAAACTCACTGATATTTACGAATTAAAACTTCTTGATTGTCACTGGGATGTAGAACCTGTTACAAAATGTTTTTAAAATAAAACGTTTTAATTAGTGTTGATTTTAAATTTGCTTGTTGAAAGATGTAACTATAACATTGCTGATCAAATAATACTCATTCATTCATTGAAATGGTGAATTCGAGCTCTTTCCAAGGAAAGTGCTAATTAATATTCACATTCCTATTTGTGATAAACTGACATGATATCAAATATCAAAAAAATTGAATCTGGTGTTTATAAAAATCTTAATGGTAAAATTAAAAAAAAAAAAAAAAAAAAAAAATAAAAATAAAAAATTAAAAAAACAAAAATAACAAAAAAAAATAACGTTTAGAAATAAATAAATAATATATAATGATAAATTAAGTAAAAATACAAACAATTTAGTAATTTATTAAAACCAGATTTCATTTTTTGATATGCTATACATAGTCAGTTTATTAAACAATAAATTAAATATAGTGATGTGATATATAAATTAGCAACTTTCTGTGATGGACTCTCGAAATTCACTCATTTCATAGAATGGAAGTACAAGTATTATATGTAGCAATAGCACTCGATTTATAAGTAATCATTTATTTATCAAAAGCAACATTAAATAGCTTCTCACACAAGACATAATTGTGGAAACGATAGTGAAACTAGTGACACTTTGAACGAATCAAGAATGATGACAATATTAAACTTATACATGAAATACCTATGAATAAAATAATACAAATAAATATAGTATAACTAAAATATAATATTATCGATAAATTATAAAAATTATACTGAATTGTTATATGCTAAAAATTATATGATGATATTAGATGAAAATTTATTATTGATTAATTGATGATAAAAAAATAATATAATAAAAATATTATATAATATTATTATAATATGAATTATGGCAAAAGTATATTTATCACTATAATGATATAAATATATAAATATAATATTGAAATATTATAATAATATAATACTAATAATAATAAATATTTATTAATAATTAAATGAAATTATATATATAGTTTAATATATATAATAAAATATTATATAAAATAATAAATAGTATATGGTGATTATGATTAAAATAAATTATAATAATAATATATGATTAAAACATTTATTAAATGATTTTTGATAATAATTTATATTTTAAATTTAAATAATAATATTTTTATATCTTGATATAAATATTTGAGATAATATAATGAAAATATTGATGTAACTATAATGGATAATTATAAATTTATATAGTATTAAATAATAAAATAAATTAATTGGAATAAAAATTATGAATATATGATAATTTCATTATTTCATATTAATATCGAATACTAATTATAGGTATAGTATATTATAATAATATATATATTATTATATAAAAAATAGTATCATATTTTATTAACTTATGAATATATTAATGAAAATTATATAAAATAAGATGAATGATATGATACTGAAATAATGGGAATCATAAAAATATTATATATGAATATTGAACTATTTCAATATACTTTGGATAAAATTAGGTGAGGTTATATGAATATTTTATTATTTGGATAATGGTATATGTGTTAAAAAAATATAATTAATGAATAATAATAATATATATGATATAAATTGGAAAATAACTTATATTATAACTTAATAGAACTGTAATTATATAATGAATGATTTATATTTGATAAAATAATATATGATTTTTTTTTTTTTTTTTTTTTTTTTTTTTTTTTTTATTTTATTAATAAATAAATATTTAGATATATTTACTAATGAATTATTGATAGTATAGATATATTGAATTATAAATTAAAATTTATATAATGAAATGATACAACTAATACATGAAAATGATCATTATTTATCAATTCTAAAATAAATTAAATTAATAATAAATATAATTATGTAAATTTATGATAAATATAAATCGATGAACATTAATTCATATATTATATAAATATGATATGATAATAATATGCATATTGATTAAATAATGGATGATACTATGAATATGATTAAAAAATATAATAATAATATATATATATAAATTATAAATATTTATTATATTATTAATAAATAATGAATAATTTATGATTTAATATAATGGATTTTAAATAATAAATATTATTAAATTTAACTTTATTAATATATGATGTACATTATCACTCTAATTCAATATTATATATAACATGTTGACATGAATATTATATATTTTAAATTAAAGATTTAATATGGATATTAATTAAAAATAATTATTATATATATGAAAAAATATGTATATTATGAATTATATCTGAAGAATACTATATTATATTTAATTGTGAAAATTCATATTAATGAAAATATTTCATATATGAATCTAACATATGATTTACTTGATTAATTATGATATTTTTATAAAAAAATAATATTAATATTATATATTTAAATTTAAATAATTTTGATATAGTATATAATATATTATATTATTAATTATTAATAATTTAATAATATTTATATAATATAATGAAATAATATTCAATATGATTATGACTTAATATATTAATATATATTAAAATAATATTTATATATATACTTATTATAAATGTTGATATATATATATAATAAATATTTATATTGATTTATAATATAATTATAAATATTATGAATGACTGATATACATTGAATATATGAATATAATGAAAAATAATGGACTAATAATAAATTATATTATATATTAATATATATATGGATACATTATATATGATGATTGTAATATATAAATCAATATGATTATATGTTTTATGTAATAGATAATATTATATAATATATGATGATGTAATGATAATTTGAATGATATATAAATATGCTGGATAATATTACAATTAAATATATGGCGTGGGGATAATATCATTATTATATTGATCATGATATTAATAATTAATATATAATATAATAATATAATATTAATGATGACTAATGATATTTAATAATGATTATTATTATTATATATAATGAATTAATTATTATAATTATGGATATAATTATATATATATATATCAAATGATATTATGTATATAATAAATGAATGATTATAATAATTATAATTAAATAAATTGATTTCTATATATATTATTATCGATATATTTTTATTATATATGAATAGTTTAATAAAATATAATATATGAGTGTGATTTTTATAATTTATTATTTAATTATGAAAATGGATTGGTATATCATTGAATAATTATTTGAATTATATATGAATTTGAAATATTAATGATATTAAATGTATATATTTATTGATATTTTATAATAAAATTTTATATTTGATAAAAATATTTGATATATTAAATTCAGAATTTATTTATCTATATTATAATGAATTAATAATATTTATATTTAATATATATGCATAATAATAATTAAAATGATATTTAATGATTTATGATGAATAGTTAATATAATAATAATGAATAAATTATTATATATGATGATAATATATTATAATATATTCATAATTTAATGATAATACATATAAATTAATTTATTAAATAGTAATATTTCTAAGATGGATAAATTCATAATATAAATATTATATTTATTTAATATTATATAAAAATATAATTATTATATATATATCATAAATATTAATATTATATATTTATTAATTTATTGATAGTGAATATATTGAATTATAATATTATAATATATTTATAATTTGATAATATCATATAAATTTATTGATTATTTATTAAATTATTGATAATTTAATATTATATTATTATATGTAAATATTTATATATAATATGAAATATATTTAATAAAAAATAATAAATATATTTATATAATTTACAAATGGAAAATAATCATATAATGGATAATATATGAATTATATTTGATGGGGTATATATGATTATAAAATTAAATGAATTAAGTAAATTGATTATGATGATTGCATATGAAAAAATTTATAAATATATATTAATTGATATTATAAAGATATAAGTATAATTATTATATTACTAACTAAAAGAGTAAGTATATTAAATTGATTAATATAATAATATAATAGATAATTAATAATAATGATTAATTATATGAATTTATATAATATAAATGAATTATATTAATATGAATAATATAATATTATTAATGATATATTATAATAATTAATAATATTAATTATAATAATTTTAAAATAATATTCAATATATATTTGGATTATAATTGATATGAAATTATATTATAAATTATTATATGTATATAATCAATACTATATTAACTAATTAATACTATTATTTATTAAATATGAAATATATAATGACTATGAATTGAGATAATACATTAAACTTATATATAATGATATATTTATTATATACATATGAATATTATAAATATTTATATATTGTAATTATTGATATTTATATATAATATTTAAATGATAAAAATAATATTAATTAAAAATATATAACTTAATTAATACTTATGATTAAAGATTTTTATAAAAAAATATTAATATAATAATATTAAAAAATTGAACATAAATCATTCATCATATATAAATTGATAAATTTAATTAATATATATTAATATATGATATATAATATATTTGAATTAAAAAATAAGAAAATAAAAAATGGATATAATATAAAATATGGAGAATATAATTTAAATATAAAAATTATTTATATATCAATGGATATATTATATATATAATATGAATAAATATCAGTGATATTATGATTATATTGGAAAAATAGTAATTATAAATGATGTATGATATATTATAAATATATTTTATATGAAATAAATATTATCATACTAATATATAATAAAATATGATGTGATACTAAACTGAATGAGTTATTATTAAATATTTGAAAAATATTAAAACTTATATATAAATATTATGATAAAATATAATGTAAATAATATTATATTGCATTATAACATAAGACAGTGAGACTCATAAAAAGAAGATTTCAATATCATTCTTTGATATACACTATAAATTTATATGTTATAATATTAGTTAATAATTATGATATTTAATTATATAATTATAATATATATTTAATAATATTATATAATAAATATAATTATATACTATATTAGATAATTAATGAAATAATATAATGAAATTATATATATATATAAAATGTATGAATATTATTATATATGATTTATGAAAATTGGGATATTGATATATATTATATAATAAAATTATTTAATTAATAATATATTTTTATTTATTAATATAAATAAAATATTTAAAATTTGATATTATGAATTATTTATGAATAATATAAAATATTAAAATAATAATCCCATATTATGACATGAAAATGAATCATCATAAATATGAATTAAATAAAATTTATAATGTATTAAATATAAATTAAATTATATTATCTAATATATATGAATTATACATAAATAAAAAAATAATATAATTTTGAAAATCATTAATATATAAATTGATAATACTTAATAATTCATTACTGTATATACTGACTCATACCTTCTATACTTATTTATACCAATCTTAGCCCCCCATATAATGTTATTATATATCAATTCAAATATATCATAATTATATATATTTATTAATTAAAATATATTGAATAATATAATAATTAATAAATTATATTATTATATTACTATTGATACTATATGAATACATTGATTTAATATGATTATAATGATGTCAATATGAATTTATTGTATTAAATTGATGATACTTGAATATAATTGATTTAATATATAATATATATAATAATAAAATAATTATATGATATATTAACGTGGTGGATATAATATATAAAATATATATTTTATAATTTATTATTTGATTAATATATGTTTATAAATTTTAAATATATGATTATGAAATAATGATTCATTATAATTATAATAATATTATTTAATAATAAATAATATAATTTTTATAATTAAATAGGATATAATACTTAAATAAAATGATTATTGATATAAATTAATATTTTTTTTTTTTTTTTTTTTTAATATATTATTTATATTTATCATAATTTGAATTATATTATATCAAATAAATATTTAAATATATAAATATTTTGCATAATATAATTAAAAACAAAATTTGAATATAATTTAATAATAATAAATATGAATATATTAATATATTATTATTTGATTAACTGTAATAAATGATTAAATATAATTTTAATAATTGTATAAATAAGATATATGAACTAATAATATATAAAATTTAAAATGGAATTATACTATAAATATGTTATTAATATGAATTAAAAATGATAATTTGATTTTTTTATCATATTGAATATGAATATATTATATAATATGATATCGATTTTATCTAATTTGATTTATGATATTTTTCATAATGACATGATATTATATAAATTATATGTATTTAATATTGTTATTAATATATAATTGATAATAAATTATTATTGATATGTTAATAATTTAATGGCAATAAATTGATTTGAATAATATTTGAAATGAATTAAGATTAAATATATTAATGATATGATATGAATATGGATTTATATTATAAATTATTGGTAAAATAATAGTGATGAAATATAAAATTGATTAATTTTATATATATATTTATAATAATAATATATATATTAAATTTGTTATTAAAATGATATGAATAATATGATAATATTATTATGATGCTCATATATTAAATAAAATTATATATGAATATATTTTGATTTTATCATTGAAATAAATATATATCTTATAAAATAGATGATTATTTTTTAATATAAAATAAATAATATTTATAAAAATTATATTGTAATTATAATTATATGCATTATAATGATTATTAAATAATTTAAAATTATGATAATAATGAATATATAATAAAAATATAATAAATATTAAGATTTAATAATGATATAACATAATTAAATTAAAAAAAATTTTGTGATTAATATTCTTTTAATAATAAATTATATTATATATAACTATAAATATTTTGATTATATAAAATTTAAATTGATATTTATATGATTTGAATATACTTATTTTATAATTGATTGAATTTTATTATTGAATTAAATATAATTATATATTGGATGATTTTAGAATCATGAAATATGCACTTTATTTTTAATTCATGAACTTTTGACTATAATAGTCATGAATATAAAATAAATAAATATAACAGTTGGATAGATATTATATAGTACATCATGGAATATATTATGATAATATAATATTACTCTATTATATATGAATATATATTTATATTATTAAGTATTATTTATTGATTATATAATATTATTATATATATTTTATATAAATATATTGGGTATAAATTTATATGATATTTATATATATATAATATATATTAATTATGTATGATATATAATGTTACTATTATGATTGATATATACTAATTATGATTTGTCATATGAAATAAATATATATGTGATTGAAATAATAATTTAATAATTTAAAATATATATTATAATATATATGAATTTGATATTCAATTAATAGTAATTATAAATGAATAAATATTATATAAAAACTAACTGGATACTATAAAAAAATTAAATGAAATTGATAATTAATAAATAATTAAACTTAATTATCCACGAATGATGTGATAGAAATATATGAATCTACATTATAAATTATAAAAATGATGATATATATATGATGAGATATAATATAACTAAATATGGAAAAAAAAAAAAAGACAGACAATATGAATATAATAGTATTTCATTATAGAATTGATTATGAAATGAATTTATAAATAATTTTAATTAAAAATGATAATTGATTTAAAAAATATCAAGATAAATGGCAAAGTCACATTGATGAATTATATCAGATAATAATATAATATAAATATTAAATGAATTTTCATAATTAATATTTACTTTAAAAAATGACTAATTGATTTATGATCGAATTATTATATATATGATTATTGATATTTTTTTTGTGATATATATATTGAATTATTAATTGAATATGACTTGAATTATGATATAATTAATATTAAAAAAAATGATATGATAATATGTATATCATTAATGGGAATAAAATAAAACAAATGTAATTATTGAAAATTATGAAATATTAATTATCTAAATGTTTATGATATATTTTAATGATGATTATTGATATGAATAAGCACCCCTACTATAATATAATTATTAAGATATTATATATATCAAAAATGATATATAATTAAAAATAAATTATAATATATGAATTTCACTGCGATACTTAAAGTCTATAAATTTGAAACTGTATCAATCATTATGGATTGGATATATGATAATAAATCATAATGATAAAATAAATTTATGATATATATTATTATACTATAATACAAAAAAAATGATCAAAATGATGTTATTCATCGTGAGAGTTTATATATATGAATACACATCTGAATGCCAAATACACTTATTCTGAATCAGCTCGCCACAGCAGTGGAGCAGCGAACAAATGTTTTCTTTTCAATTATTTATTTTTCATTGAAAATCGATCGTTCCCCAGTGAATATGAGCCGTAATTTAGAATTTAATACCCTTTACACCGAAAAGAATTTAAAAACACGAGCTTAGGCAACCATTCTTGAGTAAATATTGAATGATATTTTTTTATTACTGGTCTGTTAATTCGCTCTATTATATTAAGACTCTGGCAATTTGATTTAGGGACAATTAATTCACTAGACTTAAGCATATGCAGTGAATGGCTTTTAATTGTTCTTTGAAAATAATGACCACATTGAATAGTAAATAATTGGACTTGATAAAGAAACTTGCCTTCATTACCAAGCGCGTGCATCTCGTTGCGGATTCGGGCGGCGGCTAGGGAGCGCCTGGGCCGACCGCCCGGAGCCGAGGCGGGCGAGGGCAAGCCAGTCTTCTTGCGTGGGCGGTTGATCCGCAGCGCTGGCGGCGGGGGGCGGCTAAGGTGCGCGGGGCGGGCGGACGGCTGCGGTGCGGTGGCGCCGCGGCGCAGGCTGAGCGGCGCGCGGGCGGCGGCACTGGGGAGGCGAGGGTGGGCGGTGGGAGCGGGGCAGCCCGATTTCTCGTGTCGCGCCAGCGGAGCGCAAACGCGGATAAACGCTTTCCGTGTTTGCGTCGCACTTAACAATCTGGCGCCGCGCGCGGCGGTGGCGGCAGCGGCGGCGTGGCCCGGCGCGGGCGCAACTCGAGAAGTGGCAGCTCGCCCGGCCCCCGCCGTCTTAGGCCGCGCGCCCGCTCGCCGCCGCCATCGCCCGCGCTCGGCGTCCGCCGTTCGCGCATGCGAGACCGCGACCGCGGCAGAACAGCCGTTCGATAAATTAATGCATCAATCGCACCGGCCCTTCATCACGCATTCTGAGAACAGCGCCCCACCCCCGCCCTGGCCGCAGCTCCTTCTCCGCCGCGGCCGCCTCCCCCCTCCCACCAGCTCAATCCGCCTTCGCCGCTCGGTGGGCGCTAGCAGCGGTGCCGTTGGGGTTCGTTTGCCACAGGCGGGGGAGCGAGGGCTAGAGTTGGGACGTTCGGTGGGCCAAGTTATTCTTTCCTTTTAGGCGGATAAATTTCTTCAGATAATCTGAAGGCGTATTTTGAACTTTACCTTATCCTTAAAGTCGCGCGTATTTTCTCTCCGGCCTCCTCTTTTTATTTAACTGTATCAATGCTGGTTTACTGAATGAGAAATTCATATTCGAAATTCAGATTATGCAAATATATCATGAATATACTGCGAAAACACTGTAGATCAGTATAAATAATATTTAATTAATTTATCGTTGTCTCGACAGAGTAGAGCAGAAGTTTATGTAATGAGTGCGTTCTAAAAAAACGGGAAAATTTTCGCAAGAAAACTATTTGGCATGGGCCCTGGTAACGAAAAAGTGCATAAATTTCAGTTGCTAAATTCCTAGAAGAAAAACATTCTCTAAGAAGTGACTGAACAGCCAAGAATGCCGTATTTACTTTGTCCTTAGCTGTCGAAAAATTGAAAATGACTGCAAAAAATGTGGAAGAAGGAGGCTAACGATACCGCCGTTCGTTGTCCTCATGCTAACAGTTCGTCTCGCCTGAACGACGCTACCGGCATAGAACGTTGAGCCAGTTTTCTTCCAAAAATGCGAATTTACTCAATCGATATGGCTGAGTGGCCCTTGAATTTGAAACATTATTTTCCGGGGGGGGGGAGGGGTGACTTAACTTAGGAATTCCCCAGAAAACATGTTGCAAAATTCTCAAAAAAAATGGTCCTGGTTGTTTTTATTAAATTGTTGTTGGTTCAATATGAAGGACCTTTGTAGGTGAGGTCTCATGGTTAGTTAAAACCTCTTAATTTTCGAAAATTTTGCAAAAATTGACAATCCTTTTGCATCTTCCATACAATCACAGATTCTGAAGATAGAGCAATTTTTTCTCTTATCGTAAATCAGATTAACTGCAGTTAATCCTTCAGTGTAATTAACTATGTCTTCTAAATGTCAAATATGTAAAACAGGGCTATTATTATTAATTAATTATGTGATTATTATTATTATTTTATTTTATTAGTATTTTATTATTATTATATTATATTATGTTATTTTTTATTATTTTTTATATTGATGTATGGCGGAGTGGCGTGAAGTGCAGTGAGCGTTCTTGAACTGAGAGAAACGATGATTGGTAAGAAAGATATTACAAGCTCGCTGTTTTGAGTGCGGTGAAGTACTAGCTGTGGGTGAAAGTGGAGTTCTATTGAAGATTGCACGGGACAATGATCGGGAGAATTTGTAAAAGTTTGTAAGTTCTGTAAGTCGTTAAGTTCTTTAACTTAGTTGAGTGAATAATTCTGCCACGCAAGTCTCGACACTTAATTGGAGATTGATTAATTAACCTAATTATATGAATCCTGTTTTTAAGGGGAAAGAATGGGTGGGGAGGGAATAGAGATAACGGCAGGCTGAGGGTGTGAACATTCTCGACATCATGCATCTCCAAATGGAGGATGAGTTCGTTGTCACTGTAAAGTGAAGGGAAGACATCGATGTCAATGGTACATCGGTAGAGTCAACATTTCTCAGTTAACAATGAATAACCCAGAGATGTAAAGAACTAATAACATACCTTGTCACCAGAAAACAATGCAGTTCATATCTCTGTCTTTATATTTGACATTCTGCGGTACAATTCCTCTAACCTGGCTATGTCCTGGGTTAACAGAATTTTGTACAAGCCGGTTCGAAAGTGTTCTCGGTTTCCGTACAAACTAGATTATGGTAATTCTTGTAAATGTGCGGGGAATATACATTTTTTCGGACTTTTTGTAAAAGTTACCAAATTTACATTTAGTTTGAAGAATTATTGTAAGAGCCAAAAGATTAAAATTATACAGTCACAAACAGTAATATTTTGAGATATTTTTCACAAAATTTCAATATTCATTCTTGAATATTAAAGAAACGTTACAACTATAAACTGTGGCGTTTTTATTGAACACTTATTTTTTCAGTCAACATCGCACTTTTTATCACATTTCGGGCATTGAATGCGGATAGTGTACTGAACTTTTTTTAGAAGCATAAAAGCTTTTTACCTTCTAATGGGATACATTTTGGTGACTTCGGTGCAATGTAGTTCGTGTTGCAATCATGAAGTAATTATTATTAGTTCATTTGAATAGAGTGGAAAAAATGTACAAAATCTCAGTTTCATTTGTTTAATAATAAAAGAGGAGGTGCTCTTCTATCCCGAATGTTCAAAAATATTATAGTGCACGGGTCTTGAAGTCATTGGGTGGATGGGATCAAACTAGGCGATTTATCTAAAAAGATATTTCTCCTATGAAGCCACAACTTGACAAAAGTTCTTAAGAAATATGTGGGTATCAATTGATGTCTTTGCATTGCCTCTCACTAGGAGGTCCTATGTTTCCAGTGGTGATAGCATTTTGGACAGGCTGGGTGGAATTTAGCCGCTGTCTGGAGGAGAATTCTAGTGGCCGACTTCTCTGATTGGTAGTTTTCCATAATTTTTACGATCAACACAAGGCGAATGCCGGAGCAGTACTCTAACAACCGTGACGCGGACTTCTAGTGATCTTTCCTTCCCTTTCTTTGTCCTATCCAAACGCACTTACTTACATTCACTGACACTTACATGCAGTCACTATCACAAGTCGGGAGCTTAGGGCTTCTCCTATCTGCGGCTGTTTTCTGCTGAAGGGAGATACCTGGTTGAGAAAACCCCGCAAGCCGACGGTTTAGTGAGCCGATCTCCCCATCTCGCGGGGTAAGAACACCACCTCCTCCTCCTCCTACGATAACAATGCACTACATTTACGGGACTAATGATTTTAGCAGTTGACGTGCTCTGAATAACTAATCAATCAACCGAGGAGTTCGTGCGGGAACCCTAGACCACGTGACCTAAATTAACCCTGTTCCTAAATATTGATATTACCTCCTTATATAGGATTTCGATAAAAATAGTAACCTAGAAATACATTATACAATAAAACTTTTTAAAACGGTCGTATTCAGTAGAAAACACCTTTATAAGAAACAAAGTGTGTATAGGCATCATTTAGAAATAACATGAATCTTTTATAGAGAAATGTTTTATTTGCCTAAATATTAAATGAACTTGCTAGCTTTTTCCGTTAATGGTTATTTTTGGAACGTTTTTAATATTCTTGTAGTAATTCATTAAGGCAAGGATGATATGTTCTTAAAAATACATTTTAAAGGAAATTTCATCGACAAAACGTGAATTACTCATAAATCACTGATATTTACGACATAAACTTTGATTGTCACATGAGTGTAGAACATGTGCAAAATGTTTAAAATAAAACGTTTTAATTAGTGTGTGATTTTAATTTGCTTGTGAAAATGTAATATAACATTGCTGATCAAATAATACTCTTCATCATTGAAATGAGTGAATTTCGAGCTCTTCCCAGAAAGTGCTAATTTAATATCACATTCATATTTGTTATAAACTGACATGTATCAATTCAAAAAATTGAATCTGGTTTTATAAAAATCTAATGGTAATGAAATGAATATGCCAAATACACATTATACTGTTTCAGCGACGGGAGAACAAATGTTTTCCTTTTAAATTATTTATTTTTCATTGAAATCGAATCGTTACAGTGAATATGAGCGTAATTTTAAGAATAATACCATCCCGTAGAATTAAAACACGAGATTAGCGCCATTCTTGAAGTAAATATTGAATATATTTTGTTTTATACTGGTCTCACAAGAGAGAGATATTATTAAAGCACGGAGATTTAGTCAAAAAACCATTCCCCCTTTGAAAAAAAAAAGTTAAAAAATTTTTAATTTTTTGAATCAAAAATATTTTTTTGGGTTTTTTTTTTATTAAACTGGGTTCCCTGGTTTTTTTAATTTTCCCCGCTTATCTTAAAATGTACTCTGTGTCCCCAACGTTTTGGGGTTTTTCTACGTAACAGATTAAATTCAATAGACTTTAAGCACTATTTTGAAGTGGAAATGGTTTACTTGTTCCTTTGGAAAACTTTGACCAACAAATCTGATTTGAAATAATTGGACTTGGATAAAGAAACTGCCTTCAAATTCGCAAGCGGCGTGCATCTCGCTTTGCTGATTCGTGGCGCGGCGAGGGAGCGCGGGCGACCGCTCCTGGGCGAGCGGGCGAGGGCAGCCGTTTCTTGCTGTGGGGTTGAATCCGAAGCGCTGGGCGGCGGGGGGCGGCTAAGGTGCGCGGGGCGGGTCGCGGCGGCTGCGGGCGGTGGCTGCCGCGGGCGCCAGGCTGAGCGGCGCGCGGGGCGGCGAGCACGGGCGAGGCGAGGGGGGGCGGGGGAGGCGGGGCAGGCACGACGTGTCGGCGCAGCGGAGCGCAAACCGCGGATAAACGCTTTCCGCTGTGCGTCGCACTTATTGGCGCGGCGGCGGCGGTGGCGGCGCGCGGGCGGCGTGCTCCCGCGGGCGCACTCGTAGAGTGGCGAGCTTCGCCCGCCCCGCCGCTCTAGCCGCCGCCCGCTCGCGCCCCGCCGATCGCCCGCGCTCGCGTTCCGCCGTTCGCCCTGGAGACCGGCCGCGGGCGACAGCGTCGATAAATTAATGATCAATCTGCCCGCCTTCATACACGTATCGCTGAGATCAGCGCCCACCCCGCGCCTGGCGCAGCTCTTCTCCGCCGCGCCCATCCCCCCTCCCACCGCCTCAATCCCGCCTTCGCCGCTCGGTGGGCGCTC
>BOPP01000030.1:6156613-6244676 GCA_017312745.1 Gryllus bimaculatus
GCGACCCCGCTGCCTTCCTGGACATTCTCTCAAGGACGCATCTCCGTTTCAATACACTCCTACTATCTCCTCGCTTCTGTACTCCCGTCTTCTAGTATTAAAAGTATCATCCACTTTCATAGCCCCAAAACTCCCACTCTCGTTCATTCACCTCAAACTCTCGTCTTCTTTATTCGTCTCTCATTCCCTCCACGACTTCCGCTATTTTAAATCCTTGCACCGTGTTCATTCCATGTTACTACGTTCTTCTTCTTTCGAGTCGACGATAACTAAATTCTGTTTTGCAGGTAAGTAGAGAGAGCCAAGGCTCTCTAGGGCCAGGTCATCTCTGGATACACCATTAGAGCAGTCAGAGCAGTAAAGTAGATGTTCCATCGTCTCTTCAGCATCGCAGGAGCACATCACTGAGTCATTCTGGGACTACAATCCCTAATACCCGCCGATACAATAGAGCTTCGGCGACGGTCCCCTTTCCGAGTACTCTGGTATACTGTTCGATTGTTCCCATCTCTTCAGACGACTAAGAATAAATGGTTCAAAACACATGAGATATTTGTCCCGATTGCTGGGTAAACGTCCGTACACAGGTGTTCGGCTGATGCATGAAATGCCTTTAACTGCGTCAAAACGTGACATACCGAATACCTGTGTGTGAGGTCTTGACTAACAATCAGGGAGAAATGTCACCTGTTTAACTTTCTAATATGAGACTTCCCGGTAAAAGTTCATTGGCAAAAAAAGGTAATATTCGAAATCTTTACATGCCCTAGATGTTTGTAACATTTGTCCTGAGTCATTATTGACAAGAAATTAATATTTTATATTTATTGATGTATCTGCTCTCCCGTAGTTCCTCTCACGCACTCCTATACGACCCTCACCATATTACGCCTCGAGTGCCTAAAAAGTGCCCTCGCTCTTCGGCCATTCTCACTTACACACTCCCCTTAACTTTTTCCCACTCACACGCTCCCTCGGTGTTGATGTGTCATCGACCTCTCTGCTGCTTCGGTCGGCTTCGCTGTCTCAATCGCCGCCCGCCTTCTCCTAGACCTCTTCCGACCTCTGTGTATGTCGCGCGCCCCCTGCCGCATCCCCTACTCCAGCCCCCACCACGCCTCAGCCGCGCCACACAATGGACCCAATAACGCACGCACTGGGCATTTTTGCTGTGGTCAAGTTTCCATTGGTACGTTTTCGTAAATTGCCGATAAATCGCCGACTCGTGAAGAGGGAAGGGTATTTATCTGAGCACTTACTAAGCAGAAGTGGTATTTAATAAGTCTATTACACGAATGAAATTACGCGAGTGAAACGTCCAGCAGTTACAATTGTATATGTGAAGCAACAGTGAGGAATCTTTTCTTATCAATAAGATTTTTTTTTATTTTCAAAGATTATATTCAGAAACATCACTAAATACAGTATTTTACGTTCGCTCATAAAAGAACTGCATTGCAGATGACTTCAGCTACGTTTGACACTAACTCCTTTTAACATTTGACACTAACTCAACATAGCTTTATTTCACAAATAATGCATTATCTAACTCTTCGTCTTAAAACATACATTTTTTTGACGTACCTCATATTTCCTCATTCGCGTCCTCCTTGGTCAGCCTATTTTTTAATCTTTAATTCTCGTACGTGTTCCTCTCTTTCTCCTTTTCCCTTTTTCTACCCGCCATCTTCATTCTGGCCAGTGCGTACGGTGCGTGTCGCCCACTGCGGTCGCGTGCGCATCGCGACGCAGAAATGCCTTGGCCCTCGCCCTCTCCTCCCCCTCCCCGCCTCCCTTGGCCATCCCCTCGCCCGCCAATCGCTCTCGCCTCGCCCAGCGTGCGGGGGCTCCCGTTTCCTCGAGCGGGAAACGGTTTGGGTGTTGTTTGGGCTGCGCGGCGTGTTTATTGGTCTTCCTTCTTCTTTTGTTTCTTTTGAGGTGTTCCTGCGCTTCTTAGATTTCTTGCCTACTTGTTTTGGACGCCACAATCTTCGACGTAGTATCGTGATGTAGATATGAGCAATAACGTTTTTTTTGTTATTTAAAATCGCATCAACTTCAAGGTCATTAGGGACCACTATTGCTTGTAACTGTAACTGTGAGGATGACACTATGAGATGACGACTACAATACAACCATGCCCGAGGCGGGGCTCGAATCGTCTATCCTTCGGTCCGAGGTTGCTACGGCACTACTGCCTTAGCGATCTCGGTCACCGGATCGGCACCACAACGCTTGTAATTGCAATAACTTTAAATCTGTAGACGCTTCGGTGAATTCTGAATGAAATGCAATGAACGGGAAAACGCAAATATTTACTTGTCGGTCATGTCTAAAAATCACTTTGTGTATTATTCCTCAGTACCCTATGTACACTACACTTGCTAATTATATTCACAGGTATCTAAATGAGAGATTTTTTTCTATAAAAAGGTCAGAATAAAATATTGGAAGTCGTGTATCACAATTTTCTCATTTATTTGATAATAAAAAGGATGAGCAACATAAAGATATTTTAGGTCTCCGGTACAATGGTCATTCTACGGGGAAGGAAAGGAGAAAGAAAGGAAGGGTGAAAAGATTGAACGGAAACGAAAGAAAACAAAATTTAGGAAGAGAGGGGTGAATAGAGAAAATATAACGAAAGCAACAAAAACTGATAATTACTTAGGATGCACAAACTGCACAACAAAATTTTCGTAAATGTTCTTCCCTCTACCATACGTTGGTCAACCAAATCGTAAGCAAAATTACCTATGATAGAGCATGATTTTAATAGTAAGCAATCTGCGCCAAACTTAATTTCTATACTTAAATATAGATTTTACCTACCACCTAGTTTTAAATTTGACAATCCAAATATATTAGACAATGAAATTAGAAAGAATTCTAAACATATATCGGAAACACATAACATCAAAATGTTTGGAATAGTTAACTCAAATATCGAGACCAACATATTTACAACTCCTCACGATAATACGATTGTGCAGTATAGGCGTCCTACATTATTCTCTGTTTTTGTTTTGTTGCCTTTCCTTATATATTGACTTCTTTTCCCTCTCTCATCCCATTTGGTTTTCTTTCATTTACGAAATTTTCTTTTCCATCCTTTCTTTCTCTCATCTCTCCTCGTTCCTGGGCCTCCACTCTTCGTCCCCTTCCCTTCTCTACGCAATTTTTAAACATATATTTTCTAAAAAAAACCTCTCCAAATTCGTCTATAAATGTTTTCCTTATATGTATACTAAAATAATTGGTGCTGCTTTCATTTGCAGCAAACACTCTGTATTTTTTAAATTGCAAAAAATGAAATGCCGAAGTACTGACGGTAAAGATTTTTGTCTTAAATACAATGTATTTTAAAAACATATACCTTGAAATAAAGTTATGTACATTTTCATTAATAAAACAATACTTTTCGCGTAATTTTTGGATGAAGTTAATGCAATTAATAATTTTCAAAAAGGCTCTCAATTCTTTCTTTAATTTTTTCAAGAAATGAACCAAGGTAACCAAAAAATACACAGGTTATATTTTGGTTGATATTTCTGAATGTTTGAAAATTTAAAAGTTAGAAAAAATATAAGAAAGTATGAGCTGTTGTGACACCACTGGTTTACAACAACTGATTATGCGAAATATGCTCAAATGAAGAATACTTTTTTTAGTTAAAAGGGTTTCTTAATTGCCATTAAAAATAGGGATACCCTTCCCGTTATAATCCACTCAGTTTGGATAAAGTAAACATTAACAGGCTATATATACTTGTCATCTCCCTGTCACGTTTTTCAGATGCAATTACGTTCGGAAATAGTTCCACATCCGTAAATAAATCCAAGTTGTGACCATGTTACTAAGTTCTTCTTCTTTCGAGTCGACCATAACTAAATTCTGTTTTGCAGGTAAGTAGGAAGAGCCAAGGCTCTCCGGTTACCTAGGGCCAGGTCTTCTCTAGATACACCATTAGGGCAGTCACAGCAGTAAAGTAGATGTTCCATTGTCTCTTCAGCACCGCAAGAGCACATCATAGAGTCATTCTGGGCCTACAATCCCCATTTTTGCAAGTTGCATTTACATCTACCAACAGCCGTACGCAGTCTGTTTATGGATCTCTATATGGTCCTCGGTTGTTCGGAACCTCGAGGCAGGGACTCTGAGCGGCACTCGTCCATCCACAGGTCACGCCTTTCCTGCTCAGCTGGTTTCTGGAGAGAGGAAGTGGTCTGAAGGAAACTTTTGCGGGAACGGAGCCTTCGGTGGCGGGAGATTGACCATGCAGAGGGTCGCGTTTGTCGTTCACCAGACGGCTTCTTTCCGCTCTGCAGGAAATCTCCCGGCGGATTTTTGGAGGGGCGATGGCCGAAAGAACAGAGAGTTGTGGAATGGGTGTGGGCTTGAGACAGCCGGTCACCTGGCGGCAGGATTGATACAATGCGGTGTCAACCTTCTTGACGTGAGCGGATTTATGCCAAACTTGGCAGGCGTATTCACCTGCATAGTAGCAGAGGGCCAGAGCGGATAGGAGGAAGACTGGGGTCAGCTCCCCAGTTAGATACAGACAATCTTCTGAGGGTGTTGTTGCGGGTTACAACTTTCATTTTGGTGTTAGTACAATGTCTGTTGTATGTAAGGCTCCTGTCGACAACGACTAAAAAGTACCGGGGCTCGGGGTTGTGTGCGAGGAGTTAGTCGCATCACGGTACTTGGGGTTTTCTTGAAGCTTGCTTGTTGCGAAGGAGGAACGCGCATACTTCAGTTTAAGGCGGGTTCGGTTTGAGATCGTTTTCTTTATAGTAGCAAGGTAGTGGCTGGTTTAAGCTTCAGTGAGGTATTTTTTCTACCATTGCAAAATTGTCTGACTGGGATGACAGAGCGAGATCGTCGGCATAAATAAAGGAACAGCAGTTCCGACTAATGGGCTGGTCATGTTACTAAGAAACAAAAGTATTTTAATAAT
Organism: Gryllus bimaculatus; assembly: GCA_017312745.1. NCBI lineage: Eukaryota > Metazoa > Arthropoda > Insecta > Orthoptera > Gryllidae > Gryllus > Gryllus bimaculatus. The sequence continues at coordinate 6,161,574 of BOPP01000030.1, forward strand.
TAAACTTGTGCAAAACATTCGTCACTTCCACCGGGAGCGACTGAGCTTAAAGCCAGAAGATTTGGTTTCGAATACCGAGCGGAGTAGACCCATTTTTTGTACAAATTTAATTATTAACAGGTTAATTTGTAGACAGATTTCAGCCGTATACGTAAGAAGAACGCAACCCGCAATGCACTGCAATGCCCGGGTTGCAGAACGGGACGGCGCAACAAGGCAGTGTGGTGCGAAAGGAGAGCAACGGGTTTTGTGATGTAAGTAAAAATACATACAATTTGTATTATACAAAGAATTCGTCCATTTGCTTTTTAATCGATTATGATAACGAAATAATTAAATTAACGAACAATACATATTCACAATGAAATTAAAGGAAAAGAAGTCGAAATAAATTACCGACATATCATACTATCATTCAATGGTCAAATACCTATCACGAATTACGAATAAATTAATAAAATTGATAAAGTAGAAAAATGATGCCTCTCTAATTATTGAAATTATGCACATATTGATTCCAACATTATGAATGGATATCGGTACAATGAAATTGAATATTGCTATTTGTATATACCTGGCTATTTGTGAAAATTTGGACACCCAGAAGGAATAGTCGTAATCAATTAAAAATCAGCGGATGTGTATGACAGTGTGTCTATTCGATGTTATTAAATTTTAGTAGAGATGGCGTGCACTTGACCTAGCAGCGCCCTCCTTTGTGTGACAGGTAAGGTCAATGTCACGCCACACTCAGTCGATGTAGAGTCGTCGTAAAATTAGCCTCTGAGTCGGTTCGAACGCGGCAGAATGGTCGGTCTCGCGGGTTGTCGGTACCGTGAAATTGCGGCTCGAAGGAGATCCGCTGCTACGACGGTGATGAGTGTGTGGAACCAGTGAGTAGAGGAGGTTCATACACTGCGACGGGGCGAGTACTGGACCACACAATATGGACCAGATCGCGAGATAACAACCATCTTGTCTGCATGGCCTTGCCTGACAGAACGTCGTCGTCCAGAGTGTTGGTTCGACTTTGGAGCACTGTAACGGGTGTGGTCATATCTTCATCGACGGTTCGACGCCATCCGCTGGCGCTAATTTGTAGCGTTAATCCACAACAGAATCAGATATCTTTACAGATTATAAATTATTCATTAGTCACCCATTAAAATCACAAGTGTGTAAAAATATAACATCCCAATTTCGGAAGTTCCGGCCGAATTTAATGGCAATGAAACTAGATACAATACTCACAATCACACAAATATATAATAATCGTGTCTAAAGAAAATCGCCAGGAGGACTCATCCAATCCCAACGATGCTTAGATTATGGGTACACAAAAAACAACTGCAATCATGATATGTACTGTTCATATTATTCTGGAAATCATTATTCACTCATATGTCCGCAAAAATATACCGTTGTGTTTTAATTAAGGCTTTGCGCACCAATTTGTTTTAATTATTGCTTTAATTGTAATAGCAACTACAATGCTGACATCAGGAACGAACCATGCCTGTATTATTAAAGAAAATCATTGGGGCAAAAATAAAAACCGGTTTAAAAACAGTGGAAATGCAATCCGCCAACAAGCTATATGTAAGGACTTATAAATTACAAGTACTACAAGTAAGGACTTATAAATTGTTTGTACACAAACTTTATAAATTTATCACAAAAGCAAACTATCCCCAATTTTTGACCCTAACCTAATCCAAATCATTCTAATTCAAAAAATTAAACATAAAAGAACGCATCAGCAACCAACCATCTCGCACAAACAACAATATTTCTAGCAAACCTATAATCAACACAATAACAAATTCCTTCACCACTTGTATCATACATTTCATCAACTTGCTAATACTATCTTTCATCTCAACCATTCAAATTTAACACGAAATATCTAGTAATAAGCATGCCAGAACAAACCAAAGAACGTTTAATTATCGTGAATTGAAGACAGAATCAAAGACAAAAACAATTAATTGGTTCATTTCTTTCATCAATATCAGATTGAACTGTGTAACTGAATTACACTATATAAAAAACAAGCTCTTACTTCTCCATTTACAGAAAAGATATAAATGAAACAAAGGGAAGCGAAGTATTTTTTGCAATGTCGTCACATATTACTCATTAAATATTTGAAGTTCAACAGATCATGTATAGAAACAGCATCAATACGCAAATAGTCAAACAATTACCATAAAACAAGCCTATAAATATCCCAGGGCAAAAATCAAGTACTCGAATTTAATTAACCTATTCAAATCTAACGAAACACAATACTGCTTAGGGATCTCAATTCCAAGTACACGAGCTATAGCTGCCACACCAGGATAGCAAGATTCTTGCCCAATATATAATTCACAATAATTTAAAAATCATCACAACAATAGACCCAACCTACTACCCTCATGATCAAACACGTAATCCAGACATACTGGATATACGTATAACCAACAGAAACATAAAATCTCACACTACCATGGCTTGCGAGATTGATTTTGAACACATCCCCCACAAACATTAACCTCACACCATGCCCCTAAAAATTAACTGCCCCTAAAAATTATTTAACACATCACAACATACATTACACCAATCCAGCCGAAAATAACAAAATTATTAAAAACTTTACAAACCAATGAATAAACTATCTTTTCCAGATATTGCATGTTTAACTGATATTTATAAACCTTGCCTCGGAATTGGATTCTCCCTTCTATCTTGGAAGCATGCCGTAGTCATACCCATTCCCAATCCCAATGAAAATCATGCAGTCACTAATAGCTATGGTCCCATAAGTTTACTACCCCCGTTATCCAAAATATTTGAAAAAACTTTCTCAAAAGACATTAAGAACACTTTAAGGTAACTAATGCAATTCTCAAGAAGCAATTTGCGTTCACCGAAAAAATGTTCACATTACACCAACCTCTTCGTATTACCGAACATCTTAATACTTCTTCTTTTTTCAATTCCCCACAGTGGAATTTTTCATCGTCATAACACACGTTTTTCTACCCCCATTGTATAATTCTGTCATTTGATGGCTGCAACTTGTTGCATAATGGTACTCATTACGACACATATTCCATTATAATACAGGTTCTTTACCAATTACAGAGAACTTTACAAACCGTTTATTGATAATCACTGAGAATCGTTCTAGTAAATGTTTCAGTTGGTCGTGTACTTTGAAATTGCATTGAATATTATATTATGCTGGTCACTTTTAGTTTCTTTTACTATTAATACTGTTTATGAGTAATATTATTTTTGTTTTAATTCGACCTATTTCACCTTCATTCTATTTGGCCAGCGCAGGTGTAAACCAAAGCCACATGCGGCAGAGTAGGGTAGGGAGCTGTCCGCTAGGTGACCTTGGCTGAATCCTGCATGCCAACTGCCACGAAACGATTCAATGTAAAAGTTTAACTTATAAAAGTTACCATTACATGTGGAAAAAGTACCTTATGAAACTCGATATAATGGGTATTAATACACTCTTGTGAAGTTCAAAAATCTCGCTCGGTCCTCGCTCACATCGTAACATCACAGTCGTGTATTAATACCCATCATTACATGATCGTTTCATAATGTACTATTTGATCGGAAGTGGTATCAAGAACTCGTGTATAAAACAGGAAAATAGGCACACCGCATAATATCCCATCAATCCCATAAATTTTTATCAACAATAGATATTTTCTTCCTGTTCTTTTCTTTTTTTACCAACTCTTGAAGCACACCTTGTGGAGGTATTTCACTTTTGAAATATAATTTTACAGCAAATACTCTTCATCAATTGGCAGGAAGTGATATGATTTATGGTACATTCATAGTATGTAAACTTCACACTCAGTTATTTACAAAATATCTGAAACTCCCTTAACAGGGTCGCAGGAAACGGGGAAAGTAGCCCCCCCCCCAAAAAAAACAAAGAAAGGGTACAAATACACAGAAAACGTGTGACGTAACTCAGTTAAGAAAGCTAATTTCCATGCAATAAAAAAGCTTCGTTTCCGCAGCCCATTGGGAGTTATGAGCAGTGTTGAAAATCTTTGTCTCGAGCGAGCCCCCTTGGCAGCCGGCAGCGTTGAAAGTGAGGTGCCGAAGGAGGCGGCGTCGTAGAAGGCAGCGCCGAAGGGGCGGCGGCGGCGGCGCCGAAGGCTGGGGGAGGCGTCGAAGGCTGAGGGCGGCGCCGGGTCGGGGGCGGGGAAGGAGGCGGGAGCGGCCGCGAAATGGGTCGCGGCTCCGCGGTATTTGCCGAGGTGCGCGGCTGCAGCTCCATTACCGCCTGCCGAGCAAAAATGTATTGACAGAGGCGGTAAGAGGCGGGTTTACGGCGCCCGCGAGGTGTGAGCCCACATCACAGGCAAGGATAAAAAGCTCGCGCCAAGTGAATTAGAATGTCTTCCCGGGGCGCGCCGACGCCGGCGCCGCGCCACGACGCTCCGGGCCGCTCCTCTTGTCAACACAGAAGCGGCGGCGCACTGCCGTCGCCCGCGCCACCGCAGCCTGCGCGTTCGTGACATCGGCCGCCCCCCAAGGCGACGCACTCTCCGTTCCCAGACCAACAGGATGCTTTTCCCTCGCGGGAGTTTACAAGCAGATGTCTACGAACGGATAGTGTTGATTAAACTTGCGGACAAAATATTGTTTTAAAAGTAAGATCAGCCACCATCACTGTCAAGGGTAATTGAAGATGTGGGCTTCCAAAACTATGGAGGAGCTATGCTAATAAGGGACCAGTTTGACAGGTCGGGAAACAAATCAACATGTGCAAGGCGATGACATTGCAAGAGATAGTGATGAATCCATTTACAATTCAACTAACTGTAAACGAACACACTGACAAAATGAGTACATGGGCATAACCTTCAATTATGTTGACAACAGTGGCCAACAAGTAGCTGTCAAAGAGGTCCCTTCTTATAGTAATTTCTCTATGCTTGTATATCCCAGGAGTCTCGGCCAGCAAAGGGTCTCGGCAAGAAAAAAGGAGCCCTTTGCTCAAGTTCTAGAAAAATAAAGTATTTTAAATTATATTTCTTGATGTTCCGGAATATGTTAGTTAATACCACCTCATGGTTAGCTGACAAAGTAGGGAGGCAAAATATGCCATTATATTTTGACACAATAATGTGTAAAATAGACAATAGTCGCGACTTTCGCAAATGGAGTAAGTATGTATGTATTGCCAAAGCAACGTCGCATCTTTATCAGAAACATTAGGCCTTTATTACTAGGCAATAACCTAGTCCGGCATTCTTATGTTTCTTTCTCGTGGGTGTCATTACCAATATACAAAAGTAAAGCAATGCGTAAGTGAATTAAATGCTGATGAGAGAAGATATGTAAATCATCATCCCACTAATATGTGCAATAACACATTATTACATCATTACATTTCAAAATATTCTTAACTATTCAATGATGATGAGCATACGGCACATAATGCAAAATATTCCCCTCGAAGTGCAGACAAAAATCGTTTTGTCTTGAGTACTGGACTCGGTCTATTGTACCTCCGGTTGTGTTCGAATCTTACATAGGACATACCGTGTGACTCACAACATTAAAAATATAGGTCAGTTGTTTGATTGAACGTTCGCGTTTGATTCCGGGCGCGTCAACTGAGAAGGTCATTAGTCCCTTAAGTATAGGACAAGTTTTGCTCAAATTATGTGGTGGTGGTTGTTTTAAAATACATTTATTAATGGACGAATGTATATAGTTCTATATTATTTATACTACATCATATGTATTTTCTGACTTATATTAACTTAAATGCTAATCTTACAACTAAATTTAACAATACATGAATAGGAAACTCACTGAGCACCTATGGGATTAATTGAGTTCTGAAAATATGCTGAGGAATGAATCTAATGGGTATCTATTTTGAATTCTAGTTGGGAGTCTGGTTGGTAGGTGGTGGCTAGGTCGTAATGGGTGGCTTGGGTTATTGTGTTTATTTTGAAGAAGATATTGTTAGATAGGAGCGCAATATGGTAAACTATACGATGTAAATTAAATTCTTTGAGCAGTTGAATGTTTGAAATGAACCAGAGTGCACGATTGGCAAGTCTGAGGAAATGATTTTGGATGATCTGTAATTTATTGATGTCAGTTTCAGAAGCGTTGCTCCAAATGGAGCATACGTAAAATTTTAGTGGTCTAATTATTGATTTATAGATATTGATGGCATTGTTTAATGAGAGCTTACTACTGAGATTTAAGAGTGACTTCAGTTGAATTAGTTTTATTTTGGCTTGCTGTGCGTTTACTGTTATGTGATTTACCAATTTAGTCTCGTATCAAGATTCAGCCCTAAGTATTTGACAGATCGATGTGTGGGGAATGGGTGATTTTTTTATTTTGGAGTGGAGTTGGGGATGAAAATGATCTTAATGAGAATATTTTTGATGATGATTTTATAGGATTGAGATTGTTTTTCCATTTGACAGACCATTCATCTATTACTCGTATGTGGTGTAATGCATCTGCGTATGTGGTGTTATGGAATGTCAGCTGTGTATAGAATGTCGGCGGGGATTGGATGTGTGTTTGTTAACTGTAACTGAAAATGTTCTATCTTAGAGAAAGCTATTAATGATATTAATTAGTAGATAGTTGGAAGTTTGAATATTAAGCCAGGATGCCATACTTTGTCAAAAGCTTTCGAAATGCCTAAAAAGGAAACTATTGTATGGAGTTTTTTAAATGTAGTGTGTATGTGCTTCATGATTCTTAATAATTGATGAAAAGTTGAAACTTCATTAGTGAAGCCAAACTGGTGCATTGGAATTGTTTGAGTTTTGTTCAGATGAGAATTTAGTCTTAAGAAATAATTTTACTAGGATATTTGATGGAGTGGAAAGAAGGCTTTTGGGTCTGTAGTTGTCAGTGCTGGTGAGATTATTGAATGGCTTAGGGATGGGTATTACATTTGAATTTTTTCAAATAACGGAAAAGTAGCCAGTTCTTATTATTGAATTGTAAATATTGATGATGTATGCTACTGTGGGATTAGGTAAGATTTTTCAGATTTTGTTACTTATTTTGTCGTGTCGAGGGGCTTTTTTAACGGCAAATTCTTAATTATATTAATGACTTTATTTGGGGAAATGTAGTTAATTTTGTGTGATACGTTATAGTATTTACTTGGCTGTCCGGGTGACGCCGCGTGACGGGTGACGCCGCGAAGGTGCCGACGTTTCGGTCGCCATTCTGCGACCCTTGGCATTACGCGCTGAGGAAGGTCGCAGAATGGCGACCGTCGGCACCTTCGCCATGGACGCGGCGTCACCCGGACAGCCAAGTAAATACTGACTCCGACCGCGGAAGCCTACGCTCTCAGTTGATACGTTATAGTTGGGGGGTGATGCTATTTTGAGAATGTTTGAATGCAGGGGGTGAGTTGGGGTGGTATTGAGGGTGAATGATTTAGCAAAGTGATCGGCTAATTCTTCAGCCTCCTCATAAGAAGCGAATTACTTGCCCGTTGGAGTTGTTAGAGGGAGTATTATTACTCTGTTTTTCAAGATATTTTTAGTGAATAGCTACAACGTATTGTTATTTGTGCTGAGAGACTGGATTAAATCATTGTAAGTTGTTTGTTTATGTTACCTTAGTAATTTTTTTACGATATTGGTCAGTAAATTTAGCTCTTTCTTAAGCTGTGGGTTACTCGTGATGCACCAAAGTCTTCTTGTTTTGGTTCTAGTGTTATTAATTGTGAGAATGTTTTTTGGTAGTTTTTAATGAAATGCTTAATGGTGGGGGGATGAGCATTATTATTAAGAATGTTGATTGTGTTAATTATAATATTGTTTAAGAGGGCCACATCTTGTTCTATCTCTACGGGAGTTTTTAATATTTTAAAGTGGGATGATTGTTTTTGAATTATTTTCTTAAAATTTTTCACACTTTGTTGGGGGGGATGACGGGGGGGCTGATTTGTTGAGTTGAGATGATGCTTGGCAGGTGATCTGAGTCTAGTTCAAAGAAGGGAGCTGAGTGAAAAATGGTTTGAGTGTTAAAAATTGCAATGTCTAATATATCTGAGTGTTTATTATGATCCGTGGGGTAGTGAGTGGGTTCTGCTGGTATCATTAACTGAAGTGTGAGGTCTGTAATTATTTTGCTGAGTTGGTGTCCTGCAGTATTGATATTTCTGCAGGATATATGTTTTAGTGGTGTTTTTTTAGCATTAAGATCCTCAGTCAACAGAGTGAGCAAATGCATCTGGAATAGCGATGAAATATTCGAATCAGAAATTTTTATTTTCGGAGGCATGTATGCCGCTGTTAGGGTTATTAATCTATTATTTAAAAGAATTTTAATGGCTATAGTTTCCAGAGCTGGAGTATGTGGAAGGTTAATTTTAATAAATAGTATAGATTTTTCTACTTGTATTAGTTTGCATTTGATCTGTCGGTTCTGACTACACTATAACCGGTTATGTTAAATGTAATATCTGATTTTAAATGTGTTTTCCGTTATGCAGGCTACATTTATTTTGTTATCTTTTAGAAAATAAGTTGGTACTATTTTGTTGATGTTGAATGCCATTCGCATTCCAGTTGAGCAGATTTATGTTATTTTTATGGTACTGTTGCATTATTATTGCTAAAATAGGCTGAAAGAGGTGCCTGTAAATTGCTGACTATTGTTGGGATGATATTATTAATAATATTGACTAAAAGGTAGGTAATTGAGTTAATAATGGAATGAAAGAAAGAAATATTATTAGAATTATTCATAAGAGGAGGTTGTGTGAATGGATTATTTGTTAGATTAGTTTATTTTATTTGTATTTTGTGGAGGATTTGGAGAAAATGTGAAATTTGGAATATTGTTAGCAGTGGGGAGAAATAGGTCGTTTTGTGAGGTAAGTTTTGGAGGGGGATTGCTTCTTAATCTATTTTTATTGTTGCCTTATTTGAGGTTATTTGAGGGGGTGTCTATTAGTTTTTTATAATATGGGGATTCTATTAATCTTAAATCAGCTTTGTGCGATTCATTGCAATTTTTACAGATTGCAGGTAAGTCTTTTTGATGGCAATTAACAGAATAAAAATCCTTTGCATAGAAAATGCACGCGATTGAATTGTTACAAATATTCTTCGTGCGTTCAAAGTCCAAGCACCGCATACACTGTACTGGTCATTTTGGCCTTCTTATTTCTGGTTTAACACTATTGTTACAGATCTGATTAATTTGCAGCGCTTGCTCGATACTTTGACTACCGTTAAATTCTGCGGCAATTACTGGAATGTGCACGTTAGTTTTATAAAATCTTGTTTCACTAATGATGGACGGGATTTTGTGTTGAAGGTCTTCGGTTATTTCCACTAGTGTAAATGTTGGAAAAATATTTTAGAAGACGACAGAAAAAATTTTATTGGCTGGATCTTTGTAAGTGTGGAACCGTTTTGGTTTAAATGAGGTATTTGATGGCTTTTCTGAAGTCTGCTACTGATTTAAACATTATTTTAATTGCTTCCGTTATAATATGTTGTAAGTTAGTTGGTTAATTTGTTTTTAATCTCTTTATTTAATTCCGAGATGTTATGAATATTATTTACAAAAATGGGAGGAAATCTTAAATTTTCGTCTTCTTGGGGCGAAGTGACATAAGCAAACTCAAATCTTTTGTCTTATTCTGATAATTTCTGTAGCACTGCAAATCTGTTTCCCACTGGTATATTATACTGAGTTGGACTTATTAGGACTACTTATATATTAGGACTACTTATCCTCAGTTATGAGTTCTTTTAGCACTGATAAGAATTGGTAGTGACTCACTGTTATTGTCGAAAGTGATTGCTCCGCCGCTAGCCGCGGCTTTTGCTGAACAGAAGTTACTGACCTGGAAGTTTCCGGCCCCGATGAGCTGTTGCGAGCTGTAATCGGCACCTTGAACAATTGAAAACTGCCCATTCTGCATATTCAAGGCGAACTGTAGGTTTTGGCAGCTCGGGATGTCTCCTAATACAAGATGATGTTGTTTTTGAATTTCTGGACTGCTGGATGTACTGTCCGTGGCACTGTCGCTGTCGTATAGAATTGCCATGGCTCCTGCAATGCTGTGACCTATGTCACAGGAAGGAGGCTCGTCGTTAATAACTGATAAGCGACTGTTGGCTTATGGCGCACTGTATATAAGCTGATTGTACTTCACTTTACTTCACTACACAACGAGTTACACGCTTAGAAAGTTCACTAAGCAACTGCACTGACTAGGCCTTAGCGAGCGATGTTGTCGCCACGGCTTTTCGGCGCTGAATGATGTGGTGATGGTCATCCCCCGCTGTGAGGCGAGATCCGGCACAGACCTACCGTCGGCTAGCGGGGTTTTCCCCTACCAGGAATCTCCCACTAGCGGGGCACCGCCCCAGCCAGGACTAGCTCTAAGCTCATGACGGGTCTCTCGGCATGTGTGGTAGTATAGTGTATGTTAGTGTAAATATGGTTAAGGGTGAGGGTAGGACAAGGAAGAGATTAGAAAGATCGCGCGCTTTCCATGGCCCGTTTCTTAGGATACAATCACGGAAAACTACCGATAGAGATTATTCTCCTGACAGCGACTGAATTCGACCTAGCTGACAAGCTGATGTCGAAAATCCTGCCACTGTCAGGATTGGAACCTAGGAGGTCAGAGATATAGGTCGAAAGAATTGTCTGTTTTTGTGAGACAAAATTCATGTATATCTCCAATAGTTTACTTGAAATCGGATTTTGAATATTCTATTCTTTTCCACTTTTCTATTTCTTCTAGCTTTAGTAACTAATATTACTCGTTATTATTATTATCACATTATTATTAATATTATTGTAGGTTCTTATGGTTACATGATTTATAACTACCCACGTTCACTTTCTTCGGCATCTTTGAGAGAGAATGATCTTATTATATTCATTGAATACGCGAGAAAAAAAATTACATATTATTTCTACAAAAATTGAGTTTTGAAATCACATGAATACGTAACTGTTTTTCACGTAGGTAACTGTTTATACATTCAAATTCGCTTATCGATTACCACGAGCTTCACATTTTGCGTCCAAGTTCAGTGTGCCGCAGGTTTCACTCAAAAGATCGCCGGCAAAAATAAAAAAACACAATTTGCGTTAATCCCGACATCGGATACCTCATAGTCGATGCGTGTGTGCTTAAAATTTAATTTTATCTTGTTTATAATATATACACCGACCAGGTTCGGATATGTTTCGGTATTTTTCCTCCCCTCGCAAGGGTAGGAGGAGAACGGTGGCCCAGAACACGTGTTTGTTTCCCTAGGCTTGGGTACACAAACCGCTCTTCATTATTTTGCTTTGTCGATGGATGGGTTGGCGATTTTGTGATTCGTCCGGTGCGCCGCCGCCGCCGCTGCTTATTTCGTTCCCTCGCTCGGGATGTTTGTGCCGTGTCCCTCAACACTTCAAAACAAAACACAACAAGGCCCATGTTGACTTTGAGTTGAATCGCTGTTTGGTATTTACCGGATAGGATATTGTGATAACCGCAGTATTTCCATTTTAACTCGTTCCCAGTTTTCAATCAGAATGGGAGTGCGAACGGCTCTTGCCTTGGGGCATGCACCCGGCGCTAATCCGCATTCGGAAATAAAGATAAATACGGGATTACCATTGTTTATTACGCGGAAATCTAAAACACCGACCTCTAATCCCGATGCGGACGCGCATGATACCGATACTTGAGAGCTCGCTATGACCTGGGTGGAATGAAATGACGCGCACGGCATATTCAATCTGTTCGTGGATGAAAAAATCGTGAGAAGTTGAATTGATAACTCACTCTGTCCCTGAATCCATTACAAGGAAACTTCTTATTGTAAAGAAAAAAATTAAGAGGAAATAATAAAACTTTAAAATATGTATATATTGAGAGTAGTATCAATATATCTCATTTTACAATGCATTCCAATTTTATTTGATGTTTTGGGGCGAAAAACTGTACATAATTTTATTTATCCTGTTCTTACTTTTAATATGCAGTTTTATTTCCATGTATGGTTTTCATTCACTTATATCACTCTAGATATCATATATAGATACGAATTCTGTATTATTATTTAATCTCATTTTTAAATTTTTTATTTAAAAATAATTTGGTGTCTTCAAACCTTAATCACCTACTTAAGAGCACGAAGTACATCTCAATGAAAGTAAATATGACAAGCGATCATGATTGACTGTTGTAAGAGTGTCGTCTCATTCTTGAGGCAAAACGATGGCAAATTTTGGATGGAACTAGTGCCATAGTTTTTACCGTTCCTTATTGCCTAAGAGAAGAACATTTAAAGGAAACTTGGAGCGAATTACAGAAAAAATGTTTAAAAATATTTCATTGTCAATACTTTGCGCAAAAGTATCCGAAAACTATTCACATTTTCGAAAAAGTGAATATTAACTAATTTGAAGATCTGTCTTTAAAAACATATTGAATGAAGGAAAAAATATATTTTCAATAATCAGTGTAGTTGTAGGAAGACGTCCAAAAAATTGCACTTTTGTTATTTTCGAATAATCAGCAATTTCAACGAACACGAGACCCGCACAGTTTTAAACCGTATTTTACACTATACAAAGATAAAGATTAATAAAAAATGTGGAGCCACTTTTTAGAATATTTTGAAAATGTTGATGCTTTATGTAAAGTACCATCAAAAATCAAAAGATCTATTTGAAACTCCTAAAGCCTCGAGTTTATTCAGATCGACCGGGAAATATCAATGTTGAAGAAAATTGGCTGAACGGTTTAGGCACTAGCGTTAACCACAGACGGACAGACAGACACACGTTTTACCGTCAATCAATTTTTCGGTATCAATGACCTACAAAGCACAGATTAAGGCTACATCACCTGTTAGATGACGTAATTTACTATAAGTAGCAATAGGATTCATGCAAAAGTGTACTTACCAGGACCCAGCAATAAGAGATTTTCTGCCGAAAATACTCCGTTCATTAGCGCACGATTTGATAACTTTATTCGTAAAAAGTACTTTTGTAAAGGCGAGAAAGAAAAAAGTCTTCTTTTACTCAATGGGTAAAAACAAAAACGGTATAAGTAACATTTTATAAAATTCTGAGAAATCTGTTTATTTAAGTCAACATCACTGTAAAGTCGTGGTGCTTTGTTTCACCATTAAAACCACGGCATTTATATTGTTCATTAAAGCCAGGAAAATACATTGCCACTGAAATATAGACTAAAATAAAATTTTTTTCTCAGAATTTATAAAATGTCACTTATACCGTTTTTGTTTTCACCCTTTCAATTGTGCATTTTCAGGATCTATGACTGAATAACAAAATGTGATTCATGGACTTTTTGTGATTACTGATTTCATTACATGAAAATGTGCAAAGAACGTTTTTTGGCAAGATAGTACTATGAAATATTTTTATCTTTTAGATTCTATTATACATTTACATTATTTGCATACAAATGAAAACAATTCTATACATGAAAATATATAATTGTTTTAAACTTTTGAACTCTAGTTCAAAAGTGAAATATTTGTAGTCTTTTTTCGCCAAAAACTCGGGCCATCAGAAACAGCCAGATACACTCGCCATCAGAAATTGTTTTTTTAGCCTTAGCTATCAGTGCACTTAAAATATACGAGGCTAAAAGTGAGTTGTTGTTTTTTTTCAAAGATATAGATTTCTAAATAAGCTTTCTGAGCACTCACCCTTTTCTTCAAACCTGATACAATGGAGCCCCGTGCTTGTCCATTTTTTTACTTAGCTGCAAGGTGTAGCGGTGTGTAGTGACGGTCGAGCGTAATGACGGCTATGGGCAGTGTTATATTATTTGTGGACGGAGAGTACAAGCAAACACACTAAACAGCGAGGTTTATTGGCCTTGTTATTGACACAAAAAATACTGTTTCCTATTTGTCCTGAAACACTTTCTTTTCTTCAGACACTTTCCGTTTCTTACTCTTTGTGAAATAAACTGACTGATTCTTAAACCAAACACAGCAATAAAGCACTGACAGTTCGACAGGATCTGTCACCTGACTGGAGGGAGATGCGCAAAGTGAGCTGTGCAGATGTATCTCTGACTGTACATAAGATGATGTATCATGAGATATACTCATTTTTTGGTGTCCTAAACAGATTTAAAAAACAATCGGCATATTTGTATGAAAAATAAAATGTGCGAAACATCTGTAACGATTCGCAATCGTCTTTGTTTATTATTTATGAACAATAGTGTTACGACACTGACTGGAATCCATTTACTATTGTACAAGTAAGATATATTCTAGTTATTTGACATTTAATTTATATTAATTTACTACACGCATTGCGTTTCGCTCACAGCGTGTTAAAAAATAGTACACGCAACAACGGGCACGAGGTGAATCCTCGCCTATTTGTCGTCTTCCGTAAGCTCGGATGACAAACTCGACTCGTGCTTGAATCATGTGTTTTGCGCTCTTGTAAACGACTGTTTCGAAGCTGCGTCTATAATATTGAAAGACAGAGATTCCTCTTCTCAATGCAATTCATTCTTCGATTTTAAATCTTTCAATGATACCATGAACCATTTTTAAATTATAATATGAATAGTTGTTGAGTAATTTTCAGAAATTGGAACGGTTTTCAAAAAATTTTGGAAATAAAAATTTCTCAAAAACGGCTCCTATTTTTCATTTAAACATGTTGCATGTATAGAAAACTATACATTGAGATTTTATCTATCGACAAATTGCTACTTTTTTTCTTGTAGCATTACAATACTTTGTTGCAAAGAATTTGAAAAAGTAAAAATACGTAAACAAGAGTTTCTCGAAAAAGGCTTCAGAGTTTGCTCATACGAGAAATTATGTGCTTTTGTTGCGCCTCTAGTTGTTTACATTCACGCGCTTACAAACGAACGTCTTCAGAAGACAAAGTTACGTAATGTGGCGCGAAAAAATTGCGAATATTCGGCAGAAAAACTCTTATTATAGGGTCCTGACAACAAAAAAGTGGATAAATCCAAATTCTAAATTTAGAAAAAATATCCTCTAACACGTGGTAGATCCAGAATCCATGTTTTGGGTATCCTTCATACCCAAAAGTCGATGACGGCAAAGCGTCTGTCTGCCCGTCTGTGCGTCTGTAAACAATGCTAGTGGCTAAACCGTTCAGTCGATTTTCTCCTAAATTGACATTCCCCTATCGATCTGGCTGATGTCACAGATCCTTGAATTTGAAACCGATATTTTAATTTATGGAGGTACTTCAATATTAATAATGCTGCAGTTGGCGGCACGCACTGATGTGACGTAGGCATTAGCCTCCTCTCCACTCACCCCGCGCTGCGAGACGTTAAGAAAAATGGCACGACCGAGGTTAAGAATGAAGTGCCGTCTCTTATGGTGACAGTGATGCCCAACGTGGCACTGTTCTGCTGTACTGTATGAATCGAAAGTTACGCACTCGATGGTGTCAACAAACCCCGCAACAGGATGGTGCGTTAGTTTACCACTCAAGTACTTTATCTCGGACCTTTCCAATTTTCTTAAATCGTATTTTCCTCAAATCTAAAGCTACTCCTTAGATACTCCAACACAGAGGGACGTTTTTTTAAAGCGTCTCACGTCCTTTGTGCTTCGAAATGTCATAAGAAATCTAGAAGAAATTTTAATTTTAAACTGCACCACTATTTCAATATAATATTCAAAATTCAAGCCAACTACATGCAGTTGCAAAAAGGCCAAGTATCGTGTTTCCTTCTTAACATAAATTATATATAATACGTTTTGATTACAAAACACAATATTTAAAATTACTATGATGACAAAAGAAGCCTGCCCCACGGGAACTAATTTGATTCACGGGAAACCGAGCTGCCTCGCGGATCGGATGAACGGTCAGTTTGCCGGTAGGCATTGTGTACGAATCACGTTGGAAAATATAATTATAGTAAAATAGATATATACATTAATTGCATTTGATTATTTCGCTATTGAACACTTTACGCTTGATGGATCATACATTTAAAATTAAGTTTGCAAAGGAATTTTTTTTTAAATGGTAAATTAATAAATTTACCACAACCTAATTACCATAATAACGAAAGGTAAACGAAATCACATTTAACTTTGACGCGATTAAAACCACAAATCTCAGAAGCAAAACACATCTATACAAAGGCGAACAAAGATTTTTTTAAAATGTATTTTCATTTGAATAGGACAATACAAAGATCAGTGTTTAATACGCTCTACATTTGTTATAATTGCTTATATATACTTATAATTAACTTAAAATAATCTTACTAATAATCTTAAAATACATCTTACATTACGACTAGGGTGGTAGAAGTATCTTTATATATCTCTACTTTGGTAAGAGATCTGAGAATTTATTTAGGAATGTATGGAAAGGAAATGTATTCTTGATGAGGGTTCTGTGCATTGGATTTTGACAGTCTTGGCGGGTTATGTTGGGTATATTGGGGATGTTCTGGAAGAAGTGGATGGATACAAAAATGATATGGTTGGTTATCGGTTAGCTAGAATTCTTCAATGAGAGTTTGAGCATTGGAGATGTACCATGGAGCATTCGTGCTGGTGCGGAGGAACTGATTTTGGATTACTTAGTTTCTTGTTTAGATTTCGCTGTGCTGATCCAAACTAGGCATGCATATAATAGTAGTGGTCGTACGATAGTTTTATACAGCAATAAGGCAGTATTGTATGGTAGTTTAATTGATTTATTTACTATTGGTTTTAGTTGGGGCAGTTTTATTTTTGCTTGAATAACTTTATTGTCAATATGTTTTTCCCATTTGAGTCGGGTGCCTAAGAAAAGGCCTATGGCTTATGGGTTTATTATGAGGATGACAGTGTACAGGTTTTTGATTCAACTGTAAGGGGGTGAGGTACGTAGGTTTTCAAGGTAAGTATTTTTTCTGCTGTTTTTGACGGATTTATTTTAATTTTATTTTTGCCTGCCCAGCTGTCAATTTGGTGCAGGTATAATTGAAGATTGATTTTTATTGAGTTTATGGTGGGACCTGATAAATATATACACGTGTCATTTGCAAATTGGGCGGTTTTTATTTTACTCTGTTTCGTTAGGTCGGCTACGTACAAGTTGTAAAGAGCGGGAGATAACGGGGAGCCTTGGGGAAGGCCTGCTTTGACCGCTTTTGGATTAGAGTGATGATTATCAACCGTAACGGCAAAAGCTCTATTGTCGATGAAGTTGGAAATGATTTTTGTAAGATAATGTGGAGTGTGTATTTCTTTTATTTTATAGTTTAGAGCTGGGTGCCATGTTTTATCGAAGTCTTGAGAAATGTCGAGAAAGATTGTTATTGTATGTGAGTGTTTTTGGAATGCCGTATGGATGTTTTCAATGATTCTGAGTAGTTGGTGATGTGTGGACTCTTTATCTGTGTATCCCATTTGTTCTGTGGGTATAGCCTTTGTGTTGTGGAGATGTGTTTTGAATCTTTTTAATATATTTTTTTCTAATAATTTAGATAGCGTGGAAAGCAGACTGTTGGTTACAGATGCATTCTTGTTTGGTATTTGCATTGGAAGAATGATTGCATGTTTCCATACTTGTGGAAAATAACAAAGTCTGGGGCATGAATTGAAGATATTGGTCAAATACGCAATGGCTGTTTGGGGAAGGTTTTTTAAACTTAAATTGTTAATTTTATCATGTCCAGGGGCTTTCTTGACAGGTAGTGATTTGATGATTTTATTTATTTCTGTAGGTGATGTGCAGTGTATTTTATGATGCGAACCATAAGTCTGTTCGTTTACTGTTTTGTTGATTGTGAGATGCCGTAGAAGGTGGTTTAGTATTACTCAGGGTGAATATGGATGCGAAGTAATTAGCTAGCTATTCGGCTTTCTGAGTAAGTGTGAATATATTTCCTGTGGGGGTGTCTAGTGGGGGATGGTATTTTTTATCTTAATATTTTGTTTGTCAATTGCCAAATGAATTTGTTGTTAGTGTTTAGTGATTGGTTTAGTGTTTGTAAATGCTGATTATTGAAGATTTTGATTGATTTGCGCACTATATTTATTAGTATGTTAAGTTCTAGTTTTAGCCTTGGAGTTCTTAGTTGTAACCATAGTCTGAGGATTTTGTTTTTGATTTGTATTAGATTTACTATTTCTGACGGAAGTTTATATTGTTAATCTTTGCTTGTGTTCTTTGGTTTTAATTTGGTCTCTTTAATTGTGGTGTGCATTATGGTGATTAGTTTGTTGATTGATTGCTCTATTTCTAGTGGGTTGGAGAGAATTTTAAATTTAGGTATTTTTGAGCTGGTTAAATTTTGGAATTTTTTCCAATCAACTTTTAACGGATTTGGATTTGGTACTCAGGCGTGCGGTGGGGGGTATTTGATGTGTGGTTATTCAGACCGGAAAGTGATACGAGTCTAATTCGAATAATGTAGTATAATTTTATCGTTATCGAGAATATCAGGATTTCTTAAGCTATCATGCGAGTAATATGTGACGCCTGGAGGGAAAATCATTTTGAGAGTAGTGCAACTTAGTATTCTAGTTAATATTTTCCCTTTAGCGTGGGTGTTCGAACAACCCCAGTTTATATTTTTGGCATTTAGGTTCCCTACATGTATGGTGTTATTTAGTAGAAAAAGTTTACTAAAGTTATCGAGGTCTAGTTTCTGATTCGGAGGACTGTATGCTGCAATTATAGTCCATAATTCATTTATCATTTATAATTTAATGGCAACAGTTTCTATATTACGAGTACAAGGGGAATTATCGGGTAATATACATTTTTATTAATGGCTATAAGCACTCTTCCTCCTTTGTTTAGGTTTCTGTCGACTCTGTAAATTGAGTAGTTTGGGATATACATTTTTTTCCCCTTTAAGTGAGTTTCTGTGATGCAAATTACATCGACAAAGTGTGAATTTAAGAAGTTTATTTGTTCTGTTTTTTTATTTGTTAAGCAGTTAGCATTCCAATTAGCGAGAGTATAACCTTTAAGCTGTTGTGTTGCCATTATTTCCGTTAATGTAGGCTGAAAATGAATTGTGAATTCTATGCATTGTATGGGACCTTGGGATTTTTTCCTTGCTTTCGCTTTTACTCTATGGTTACAAATTTGCTTAATGGCTAGAATATTGTCTATTGGATCTTGTCCTGAAAAAACAGCTGCAACTACAGGGAGACGTCTGTTTTCTTTATGAAGTCTGGTGATTTTTATCAGCGAAGCTAATCGTTGTTTTAAGTCTTCATATATTTCTTGGTCCGTAATGGATTATTTGACGTTCTTGAACACTACAGATATATTTTTATTTAATGGGTCTCTAAAGAATTGAAATTTCGATTTCGATCTGTGTTAATTAAATACTGTACTAGATTTCGAAAGTCCGTGAGCTAGTTTGCACTTATTTTTATTTTATTGTTTTTTTGATCTGCAATGAAGTTTGTGGTGACTTTAGATTTAAGTTCTTTGATGAAAGCATTAATATTGGTTATGTCTGCTACTATGATTGGTGGTATTTTATTGGGAGTTTTACTTTGATTACTAGTAAGGTCGTTGATATGAGCGAATCTATTTTCGGTTGCTTGCTTAGCACGTTCACTTAGAGGTCCGAACCTGTTTTTCACCGGCACGTTAATAGTGAGTTACATTTTGTGTTTTTATCACTGTAACTGAATTTTGGGTTAACGCTCTATATAATTGTCTGTCACTGACCTTTTTCTGGAGTCAAGGATTTTTTTCTTGTAGTTGAGCGGTTGGGGGTTGGCTGAATTGAATCGGTTCCTTGCCATCGGCACCGGGGGTATTATGTTGATTGATGTTCTCCATTGCCACCTCCATTTCGTCTTCGGTGAATTGATTTGGCTTATCTGGGATGAAACTTTCCATTGTAGCTGGCTGGTTCTCACTGTTGTTAAGAACAAGCAAAGCAGCACTTACGACTTCACTTGGAGGGTCATAGCTGCATGCCATTCACTACACTAATTTGCACTGAGTCACACTTCACCGAAATTATTTCGATGAATTATTTATCAATAGCACTTGTGTGTTTCACTTCACTAGATAATAATTTAGTTTTGTCGCGATGCGACGCGTTGGCTCCCCGCCACTCCGTTATTGGAGTGGTGGGCTACGAAGTAACGGTTTCATCGCAACAGATCTGACAGGGTCCACAGCAGAGCTTGGCTACCTCCCGCCACCACTGTCGGGCGAAAAATGATGACAAACACAAGTAAACGACCGTAACCCGAACTTTCTGAGCACGATACGGCAACTGAGGCACGTGGCACCGCAGCTGTGGCTGATCCAACAGCCGAACGTATCCCTTCGTTCATAAGATAATACATTATAAAGATATTTACCATGATTTGTGGTAAATACATAATGTATTCAAGGTATTATTTTATTAATGTAATTGTGATGAAAAATTATGTTAATGAGGGCTTAAAATATTTTCCAAATCTTAAAAACGGGGGGTATGTTAATTTACTAGAAAATCAAAAGGTCATGTACTTCATTCTTAACCTCGGACGCTCTGTAGTAGAGCAAAGTACGCTCATAATGGTAATAGTCCTATTTTCATTGAACCTGGAGAAGGTTCGAAAATTGCTTATTCGAATCTCTCCCACCTTTGTACTGAAGAGAGTGTTTCATGCGATGACGTGAAGAAGTAGGCAACAATTTGAAATATGTCAATATCACGAATCCGTTACATATAAAAAGTATGTGATCTCGTGGCGCTACTAATTTTATTATGAGATGTGAATGTGGCATTATACTGAGGCATAATATTGATTATTTTTCTTTGACTTTGAAGTATTCCATTACGTCAATAACAGATTGAGACAGGTAATAAATTGTAGAAGGTGAGGGGCGTATGCTTTAGTTATTTTGTTTAATTTTATTAATGTTGCATAGTATTTTCTTTCATTATTTTTTGTTAATACGTTTTTTAATATTGTAATAAAATTATTTTACGAAAGGACTTTCTTTTTTTCCTACCGAAATGTTTGAGTAACACCACTAGTGTATAGTGTGGTAAACCACCGATCTTCCCAAATTCACTATCTGCTTATTGCTCACGTCACTAACATTCATTAGGATTTGATAATGTTACGCTAATTGGTGTTCTGAGTTGTGATTGGTAAAAAACTAATCAATTAACCAAACATTCGCCCCAAAGAACATTCATATTGTCATGTGTTGCCTACACAATATTTTGACTCCAAAACCCATTGTTAAACATTGGTTTTTCAATTGAAGCATTCTGTCGCCTTTGCGAGGCCATAACTACAAGTTGTGTAGCTGGGAAAGGACGACCAGACTGGAATTCATTGAGAGAGATTTAGAAGTGACAGAATAGACGCAATCGTTATAGACTTCGCAAAAGACTTTGACCTTCTTCCGGACGGTATACTCTTAAACAAAGTGGCATCATCAGCTAAGCGAGTAATGAATAGGATTAAAGAATTTATTAAAGGCCGTACACAGTATCTTAATGTTGGTCACTCGTACTCTGGAGTTACAAGTGTAACATTTGGCGGGGCTCAGGGCAGTGCGATAGGGGCACTGTTGTTCACAGCCTTCATGAACGATATTTCAAAAAAAATATGAAATACCGGATCGAACTCTTTGCAGATGATTGCATTCTCTTCAGAAAAATAACTGAAGAGAAAGATCTACAGATTCTTCAAGATTAGATCAAGTGTCTTTTAAAATGGCCGCACGATAATCGTATGAAAATTGAATGCTTCTAAAAGTAAATCTATGACATATACTCGTAAACTATATATACCAAAATGCAACTATTTTCTTGAGGATCAGGAAATTCTATATAAAGATAGTTCTAGATACCTGGAAATCATTTTAAATTGTACGTTAACTTGGAAAGAACAGGTAAATCCCTTAAATAAAACTTGGCGAAGTCTACACTTTGTAATGAGAAATTTAAAAGGAGGAAATAAGAAGTCCAAAGATTTAGCATACACATCATTGGTCAGATCTTGACTCGAAAACGCCACAAGCTGTTGCGACTCATACAGAAATGGACAAATACAGACCATTGAACGTGTTCATAAACTAGCGGCTAAGTTTATTGTGGGCAAAAACATTAAAAAGATGAACATTAACTCTACTCTTGGGTGGCAAACGTTAGAGAAGAGACCAAGGAAGCTAAGACTGCTGGCTATGCGTAGAACGCATTTGAGGGAAGGCAAAGCTTGGGAAGAAATTCAAAGAAACCTAGGAAAGGCAACGCACACTGGCAAAAATGACCAATGATATAAAATTCGGGAGAAAAAACAACGAAAAGATGTAGGAAACGTTTCATTTGTGAATAGAACGATACAATATTGCTGTACCTGTAGTATATTACCATACCTGCTGTATATTGCAATACAGCTTACCTGTAGCATTGTTTCAACAAGCGTTTATTAAATTTAAGAATAATTTAAATAGTTAGTTTTTTGGTAGTGATATTGTTTAAAAGTAATATTTAAAATATAAATAAATAATTTATTTGTATTTGGCAATATTATACAAGTACACTACCACGAATATTGGTAGAAGAATATAAGTATCTATAGAATAATATTTTGTTTTATTTGTAATGTACGAGTACTGTTTACTTTCAACATTCTTCATTGTATGATTCATTGTACGTATTGTACGTGTTCATTGTACTATCAAAACTGGGAGTACACGTTTATTATTAATTATTGTATTATTTATATTGTTATTATTATTATTATTATTATTATTATTATTATTATCTTCTTGTATTACTATTGTATTACATTTAGAATGTTTTAAGATTATTGCATTGTAACTAGCCATCGGACAATAGTCCACTTGCAAGGAAATGAAGTTGTTGTTATTATTATTATTGTCATCATCATTATCATTTTATGACCACTTGTTCTAACGCAGCTTGAGAATGTCTTCGATTCGCTTCCCCCCCTCGTTTCTAAACCTTCTTCTAAGCGAATAATGTATTTATTCCAGTGTTATCAGAAGCAATATTATATCACAGGGAAATGTATTTTTTGTCGTACTATGTTTAAAAATTGTGTTCTCTTATTAGTAATAATTTGCTCTTTTATATTAGTAAGAGCGTGCTTTCTTTTCGGAAGCTCTAGCTGCTCAACTAGCTTCTGTCTCTGAGTATTTTCTCACGCACTTGATGAATTTGGAAAAATATTTTTCCTCCTGATGATGAACTGTTTGCACTGGCGAGGTTGATGAACGGCGGTGTATAAAGAGTCAGAGAATTGCACATTTAACTTGGAATTCGAGGTAGAATACTGTCAGAATGATATTCTAAACGTAAGAGAGTGTCTCGTGATCGCCGTCTGAGATGGCGGCTGCACACCGAGCACGAAGTTTTCTGTTTGCCTTACCTAAACGGGTCGTGTTATTCTTTTATCAGGCTCTGCTTCTTTTTAATATGCAAATTGTCTTCTCTTTCCGCTGAGCTCTCTTTCTCCACTGAAGAAGGGAAGTGCAAGTGAAGGCAGTACGTGTTCTATCCCGTTTAAAAAAGCATGACGTCGAGAAACTTTTACAATAAGGAAAACGATTGAAAACAAAAGTTCTTGTGGTTTCAGGTGAGAACAATCGGGTTTTTACGTTTCTAGTAATTTACGAAGTAATTTTTGTTTAAAGATTTGATATGAGTACAGTCATTCGGGTTTCATTGCAAAATTAACGTCTCATATTAGTGACACGAAGAACACCGTTAAAAATGAACCGTTATTTTTTATACCTAAGGAGTTGTTGCTAAGGAATTGGGAATTTTAGAAATAATTTATGCTCGGTTATATCCAAAATGGTATGCAGTTTGAGATGATAAGAGGCAGCGAAATTAATGCAATTCTGCTCGAAGTCACAAATTCCAAGTCAACATAAACAAAAATAAATGATTTTTACGTGAGGGAGAAAGAAGGTAAACATATGCTGTGTACTATGAAGTATTATTTTGTAGTAGTTATGCGTAATAAAACGCGACTTTCACATATCCTTTCCAGTGGGGTGTGATATGCAGGAACTGTAGGGTTGAGGGATGAGGAATTTGAAGAATAGTGTACTACGATTTTCGTCTTTTACAACTCACTCACGCGTAGCGTTAGAGGCCGCCATTTTGGGCATGCGTTGTTCAAAGATACTATTTTAAAATTCGTGTTTACGCTTGGTTTGGCTTATGACTGACATTCAGGGCCAACGAATGTTAATTGTCTGCATCGTGACTGTTACGGCTAGCGGCACCGATAACTATAACCGTTGAGGGAACTCCCTATGGCTCGAATGTACTCGTCGAGCATTCAGCATCGCTAAATTCGTGATGCTACGTGCCGGAATAGACTGCTCTGATCAGTGGTTTCCGTGGTTTTCCTGATCGCTTCCAGGCGAAGGCGTCCTTAGGACCGAGCGATAGGCTAATCACTCAATATCAAAAGGCCTACTGATGTAGAAAAATCTCAGTTTGTTTCGGAGATTGGCCAAGACAGAAATTTAAGTGCTGATGCGTCACAAGAAGAAGATCTTATAGCTTATGTCCGGATGTGGCTAATGCTCGCATTAGCCGTTAATGCTCGCATTGTCTAAAATGAGTGGATAATGTCCATCGTAGCTACAGCTTCGCACACCAAACTCGAAATATACTATTTCGGGGTTGGGCCGGATGAAGTTGACATTAACCAACCATGAGGTGACTAGGGTAGGTGAAGTAGGTTTGACGGGCAATAGCGGATGCGATAAACAGAGATAAAACCGCTAGTGGAACTTTCTAAGGCTCGTGAGAGATAATGTGTGTAGTTTTATGTTGCATTGTGTCAGTCGTCAATTTATATTCTCAAGACACCATATAACTATGCAGATGAGTTGATTCACTAATTTTTTCATAGTGCCATAAAAGAAATGCATTTTATAACAGGAAGTGACAGTGTACCACCCTCGCGGAGTGATGAGATTCGGCGCTGACCTACAAGTGAGATTGCGGGGTTTTCCTCTTACTAAAATTGTATTCATTATGTAAGTTACTAATTCTCAGAAAACGGATGATTTATAAATATTGAAACATGTCTATCTTCGACAGAGTGCGTAGATCGGAACTCCACCACAGTACCACCCTGCACTGCTTCAACTTTCTTCACCTCGACTTCCTGCGTGTTCCTCCTCTTCGTCCCATCCTGCTTCTGAACTCTCTCATCTTCTTAGTCCTCTCCTCCATTGCCGCGCCATTCGCATACCGCCCTCGTGCGCACCCTCCCGCCCTGTCCCTCGCCTGCGCCCACGGGCCGTTCCGGCAGCGCCACCGCCCCCCCCGCCCCACGCGGGCTTACGGCGTGTGTGACGCCTGAGTGTTTGAGTACACACCGCCGCCGGCTGCGGCACGTTTCGGCTCGCCCTTGAGGAGAGCTTGCCCTGGGATTACGGCGGGGCACGTCCCCCCACGCCTCTCCCGCGTCCGCTCCGCCCCACCCCCTGGCGCCAGCCAAGCCGCGCGCCGCCGCGCGAGCAGGCCTGGAAAACGCGCTGCCCGCGATTGCGGCGCCCGAGAGAGCGGGGGGCGGGGACGGGGGGCGTGGCGGGCGGGGCAGGGGGTGGGGGGCGAGGGATGCGCCAGCCGCGGCATGGCTCTCGTGTTCGCCGTTGCGACGGATGACCTTGCACCAAAACACCACGTGCGAGCCTTTTGCCTCTTCGTGTTGAGTTTGGACCGGGCCAGATTTCAAATAACGATATCATTCTGGAGTTTGATGGCACGGGCGATACAGAATCATTTATTTGTGCTCTAGTCGAGTCGTCGAGGTAGATATCAATTATCTTAATCGTTTTTCTTGGTGATGTCATTAATTATTCTGTACGTGAAGAGGACGACAATGCTTGCTCAGTGTATTTGTATCATAAAGATGTTTAAACTAATGGAAGGATGTCAACATGCCTTACATTTTATGAAAGTTAATTAATGAAATGTTTACATTCCTTACTAATTTTAGCAGATACAAAATAATCACAACAAATAAAAGTTACATATTTGTTCAATATGTTTTGTTGCTATATGCAAGTTGCTATTGAAGTAGCTTTGTTATACGGTAAGCCTGCAATTTCGTCTCCAAAACCTCTTTGCTACCGCATTTATTCCGCTGTTCATGAGTTTGCTTAATGTCCAGACGTCTGTTCCACACATCTTTCAATCAGTAATTTACATTTGTATACTTCTTCGTTTCTATTCTTACTCTATGTGTTGGCTCCATAATCCAGAACTTAATTTAGAAACTATAGTTGGGGTTTTTGTTATTTTTTGTATGATACCATTATCGCCTCCTCAGTCTTGTGTTAATATCACTCCAAGATATATTTATTTAGTAGTATTCTCTACGAAGCTCCCGTCAATATTTAGATCTTATCCCTCACATCGTTGACACGTTCGGTGACTCAAATAAGGTCACGTTAATATATGGTGATTAGAACAACCAACTATTTTGACTTTTTTTACCAGGCATGTTTATAAATGATATTTGTAATTTTGTTTATCAGTACCTCCACTAGTTTTCAGTAAAATATTTAACAAAAGTATTTTTTACGATATTTTGCTTTTTCATGCAAATGCCTTATTAGAGGCGTAGGGTCTAAATAAGACCACAACCAAAATAAATATTGTTTCGATTGCATTCTTTGGTAGAATAGAGTACAATTGTTCTTCAATAAACATTTCTAATTAATCACAATTTCAAATAACGTACATATTTTTAGTTAACTTTAACTCAAACATATATAAAAGAGATAAATATGAACACAATTTTATTAGAAAGTTTTTCATTCTCTTGAACACATAATAACACATTTGTGTTATTGTTACACTTAATAACACATTATTTAGTGTTATTGTTAAGTAACGCACGTTAAGTAGCAATCACTTTAAGTTACACATTGAAAGCAAATAAAAATGTCCTAGTCATCTTTAGTAGTAGGCTGACAATGTTCTCTAATAAAGTCAGGATTGGCTTTATTAGGACACCCATTTTTACATAATATGGATTATAAATTGAAGTCACACTGATAATTCTTCTACATAATGATACTACAGTGTTAGTGGAACAGAAAAACGTAAAATACTTGACATGAAAATATATAGATAAATTTAGAATTTCGTACGTAGGACCTGATACTACAGCAGGCACTTCACAATCCACCTCATTGGTAGTGGTGTCTCAACCAGGATCAAAGCACTAGCGAAGAAACTACCATCATCTTCCTTACCCGCAATCTGTTGTGGTGCTGGAAAAAATCTGCCTAACTAAAGAACTTTAAAAAATCGCCCACCAGGCCTTATAAGGACCATGGCCATTTTTGATTCTCCTACCTTATTCAGATTTGCAATGTAGATTTCGCGTTCTCATACTTTATTCTATTTCACGAGTTTTCTAGTTATATAGATAATTTCTTCTTCGTCTTTTGCGAGCACAACTTGGTCGTCGGCAAACTCAATTTTTAAAAATTTCTGATTCGATTTGGACCCCAATTTTTCCACATTTTTTACCAATTTCTTTAGACTTTATTTAAATATATTTTGAACAAGTTGGGTGACAAGCAGCAACCCTGTCTTAACCACTAACTCACAGGTAAGAATACTGAAAAATAATGTTCTCCGCTCTTTACACAGCTCGTATTTCCATAATAAAAGGAAGGTAATAAAAGGAAGGTACTTTTCACACCCACTGTGAGTGTGAAAAGTACCAGGACACTTCGAAAATTTCAAAAAAATAATACATTTCAGGTGTAAAACAAAACACAAATTAAAACTTTAAGGTTGCTTTGAAAACGGTGTATATTTTATAATTGATACCAGCAAACAAAAACATAACATTACTTACTGAAAAATTAAAAACGAAATTTACGAACATGAGATCGCGAAAAAAAGTAGTCAAAAGTATTGAAACAGCCACATGATCAGCAGTTAAAAATTCAAGTGTAAATGTAAACAAATTAATATTTACTGAGATGTCCTTTGGCATTTATAATGGCTTCTAGACGTCTTGGCATTAATTCCACTGCGCACCATTGGCACCATTTCAATGAGCTTTGCCATCCTGTGTGGCACGATGCTGTTCCATTCCACTTAGAAAGCGCGCTTAAGAAAATTATTACACAAAATTGGTCTCTTTCTAATATTTTTCTCCAAAATATCCCATAAATATTCAATGGGATTAATGTCTGGAGATTTTGGTGGCGTATCCAGATATCGTGCTCTATTACAAAGGATCCACATTCTCGTCTTTCAAGCCCTTTGGATCATTGTTCTACTGAAAAATGAAATCGTTTTTGAGGCACATTTTCCAGAACTTTTGTATAGTTTACTTTGCACAATATTGATGCACATTGCATGGTCCATTGTACCACTTATAAAGTGAAGATTCCCCACACCAGAAGCACTCATACACCCCCAGCCGGGTATAGAACCATCTCGTTGAAGTTTCTCTTCGTGAAATTCGGTGTGTCTCTTCCTCCGTGCCATACATCTCCCATCTGGCCCAAAAATATTAAAATTATTTTCATAATTACAAGTAAATTTGTTCTACATTCATTGGGAACTATTTCAATACTTTTTAGCAAATTCTAGGCGCTTTTTTTTCTGCTAATGTCATTGATTAGCACTATGCGAACTGTACTTGGAGAATTACTATACTATATATAATGTATTTAATTCCGCGGAAAATTGGTCATTTACATTACTTTTTCTATGTAAAATTTCTTCATATTCTATTTATTCATTTTCATATTTCAAGGTGCTCATGTACTTTTGACATTCACTGTATGCACGTTGGGTGTATGTCATTTTCAGCCTTGCTTCCCACACCTTCTTCACTAGTACAATATCAGAACATTTTTTTTTGAATCTACCAAACGCAGGAGAGTTAACTGTCATATTCTGTCTTTTTCATTAATTGTTTTAGACAAAATATGTTATCTACACAGAAACATCTTGCTCTAAAACAAACATTCTTCTGTTTCTTTTATCTGCTCTTCAATTTTCTTTTGCAAAACTCGTCAGTGCAGTCTACCAGTTGTAGATGTAACACTAATTCCCCTGTAATTTGTGTATTCTTTCTTATTTCTTTTTTATAATTGGAACTTATGAATGCAAGTTTCACTTTTCTGGTATATTTTCTTCATCCAGGCACTAATTAAGATATTCTACAACTACATCTGGTGCATTTTTGTGTAGCTCCGCAGGTATATCTCCAGGACCAGGTGATTTATTTTTCATTATTTTTTCTTGTTTCACTTCTGCAACTGAAATCATTATCTGCACATTATTTTCGTATTTTGGCTATGTCCAACATTACAAAATTATTGGCGGTTTTCTTTATCTTTGTAGTGCTCTTTGCATTTCAAATGTCCAATTGGATCTTATGTCAATTTTTCTTTATTTTCATTTATCATCCTTATAATTTTCCAAGCGGCTCTTGATCTAGAGCTATGTAACAATTTCGGTACATTTCTGTCCCCAAAACCTATTTTTTTTATTTCGGTGGCTTTTTGTCGTCGAGTAGCATATCATCCTATTCTTTCATTTCAGGGTCCTTTGTACTCAACCAACGGTACATAGAACATTGTAATTGTAACAATAACCAACGGTTGTATAGTATATTTTCTTCCGCTATTGCCTTTAATTATTCATTTCAACACAAATATTTTTTTTTATTTTTTATTTCTTATCTCTTTTTCTCCCGAAGCTTCTTTCGTCGATTGATGCACATTAACCTTTATGTTCTCATATATTTGTTCAGTATTTCCCTTATGTGTACTCTTCATTTTCTTGTTTTGGAGGGAAATACCATTGATTCATCTTTAAGACCCACGATTTATATTTTGGGTTCATTTGGTGATTTTGCTTTCCTTCCCTTCTCTTTTTAGTATAATTACGATATTTGAAATGGACGCTGGCTTTCAGTAAGTGGTGATATGATCTACAGGGAGCGCCTTGTTATACCCTTAAATCAATAATTTTTATTGTGGTATCTGATGGTATATCAAAGATTTCAATCCCTTTGTATCATGGAATCAAATAAACTGATGTATTTCCTTATGCTGGAAAAATCCATTTTATACTATGAGAAGTATTGTTCACATATTTCGATTAATCTAATGCCATAGTAATTTAATACATCTCCATATTTTCTTATCACATTGTCAATTTCTTTAGTTTCCACCCGTCCATTAAAATACCCTACGAGTGCAATTTCTTTCCTATTTCATCTAATGCTTCTGTCATACAACCGATGAAATCTTCCTTTATTTCGTTGGTTGAATCATCCGTAGGGATGGATATTCCAAATATTACCAAAATATATTCAATACCTGCAGTTCTAGTGCAACCATTACTTCATTTATATTTGTCCGTTCTGTTATATTATTTCTCTATTTTTTACCGCAGAGACATCAATTCTAACTCTTTTTCCCTGCTTTACTCCACTACAGAAGTGGAGGTGGGCAAAATACTTGAAAAATGTATTTCAGATACAAAATACTCTGCTGAAAGTATTTTAGATACAAAATTCTTTCATAAAAGTATTTTAGATACGAAATAGTATTTTTAAATACTTTACTTTAATACATCATAACTTCTGTCCTATTTGTTTTTATTTTTAAAGTTATTCACGTTCAAAAAAGATCACCATATTACATTTAAAATTTTATTATTAAAAATATATAACATTCTTTTTAACACAACGTTTCAGGCGAAGTTTTCAACCCATCATCAGCTATCTACATCATTTGCGACGTATGTTAATATTTTAGGTCTTTAAGGCATTTTGGTTAATTGTCCACTTCATGCACTAAAAAGTTTAAAATATGCATGAAACTATGCATTTAAAATTGACAATATATGTTCTGAAATAAGGAATATAGCGCTCAAAATTAAGAATATGTGTTAAACAAAAATATGTTTAGCAACAGATAACATTTATTTATATAATCTTCAATTTTTACATTGTAATACAAAACTCGTATACTTCAAATATATTTTTTAACATGATAATCAAAAAATATTAAGCCAGAAAAAGAATAGCATTTTTAGAAGATGTAATATTCGCTCACTTCACTAAGTTAATGCGCACGAATAAACTTCCAGGAAGTAAATCGATTCTAGCAAAAAGAATCTTATCAGAAGACAGTCGGAAATATTATGTCGGTATTCTAGCATTGGTATGGCTTAATTCACTTTCCTTTTGAAACGGAAATCCACGAAAATATCTGACTTCGACTCACTTCTACACAAAAACCTGGAATATATGCTGTTGAATGTGCCATATAAGTAAAATTATACAGTTACAGAAAAAATCTCAGAAATATGCAATTATGCAAAATAAAAATGGGCTACTTTTATTTTATTTTTGGTGATAAGTTATATACATTTCTTTCGATATTCGCAATAATTAAAAATATGTTTTGCATGAAGTTCCGCTATGTTACTAATGTACAGAAATTTGATCGGTCCTTTTCTTTCTTTAGTAAATACCAAGTAGAGAGAAAAGAGGGAAGATCTACAATGTTATAAGTAAATTCTCTGAAAAGTCATGAAGCTGGCTAAAATATTGTCTATTGAGTCTTGTCCTGTAAAAACAGCTACAACTGGAAAAGGTTTGTTTTCTTTGTGAAGTTTGGTGATTTTTATCAGTGATGGAAAGCGTTGTCTTAAGTCTTGATATATTTCTTAATCTGTAATGGATTAGTCGACATTTTTAACACTACCCAGAATTTTTTATTCAACGGGCCTTTGAAGGAATGAAAACTTCGATGAGTGTAAATTAGATACCTGGTTAGGATTCGGAAATCCGAAGGTCAGTTTGCACTTTTTTTAAGTGAAATTTGTGGTGACTTTACATTTAAATTCTTTGATAAATGCATTATAAATGATAATGCCTGCTACTATGATTGGTGGTATTTTACTGAGGGACATGCCACTTTGTTCGCTAAGGAGTTCGTTAATATAAGTGAATCCATTTTCAGTTGTTTGCTTATCAAGTTCGCTTAGAGGTCGGAACCTATTTTTGACCGGCACATTAATTAGTAGAGAGTCAGATTTTGTATTTGTATCACTGTAACTATCGTGACTGCTACTAAATGTTTTAGGTTCACGCTCTATATCATTGTCTCCGACCTTTTTCTAGAATCTGTGTAGTCTTTTTCTGGTAGCTGAACGGTTGGCGGTTGGCTGAGTTAAATCGGTTCCTGGCCATCAGCGCGTGTGGTAATTTGGTTGATGTTCTCCATCGTTACCTCCATTTCGTGTTCGGTGAATTGATTTGGATTATCTGGGATGAAATAATCCATTGCTGCAGGCTGGTTCTCACTGTTAAGAACAAGCAATGCAGCACTTACGACTTCGCTTGTTGGAGGGTCAGAGCTGCATGTCATTCACTACACTGATTTGTCGCAGGAATTACTTCGATGAATTGTTAACTAGAAGCACTTGTATGGTACCCTTCACTAGGTTACTTCAATAAGTAGATAGCCTTCAATAAGTTACTATTGTCGTGATGCGACGCGTGGTTCCCTGCCACTCCGTTTATTGGAGTGACGAACGGCGAAGTAACGGTTTTACCGCAACAGATCTGACAGGGTCGCACAGTAGAGCTCTGACTATCTCACGCCACCACTGTCGGACGAAGAACGAAGGCATTAAGTAGGCAGGGATAGATTGCCAAATCTTCATAATGAGATAGAAAAGGAAAGTAATCAGAGTCAGCTGAACGGCTGAAATAGTCTACCTGCGTATATTACTAAGACAGATAGATACTACCCCAGTCTAAATCCAGCATGAGTACGCACTGCCACATCGCCAGACACGTGACACTGTGTGTCTACCTCTAATCTACTATCACTTTACATGCCGCTTTCTGTGTCTTAATCACAAGACACCCATCTGCAGATGCATACCTTGAGAGCCGAGTGTGTCGACGGTCTAGTCCTGCGCAAGTGTCCGCCAAATTGTTAACTAAAAAATCATAATTTTCATAAATTGTGAAAGTTCGAATTTTTTAGTCATCCGCATGGGTCGAAAATGTGTAAAATGCGGTAGTTCTGGCAACACTAGTGAAATGCTTTATTTAAAAATAGTTCCACAGACCTCCTTTATATCACGGAGTGTACAATGAACACCTTATAGCGCTCCCGGTGGGTCAAGGTGTCGTTTGTTCGTCCACGTTGCCCTAAACCCAACTCGTTTGCTCGTCCACGTTCCTCTTATCAAACGTATGAATTATCAAAATCGTTCTTCAAAATACTGCTGGAGGAATGAAAAATTGCTTCGAAATGTCAAAAAATCCTTGTTATCGACGTTTCTCTTATCTAGGTTTGACTGTATATTTAAATTCAAACTTTCAACAGCGGATTAAAAAAAATATTTTTGTATTTTGAAAATACAAATACTGTCAGAAAGTATTTTCTACACAGATACAAAATACATGTTCAAATATGTATTTCCGATACAAAAGTATCGAAAATGCGCATTTTAGATACATGCATTTTCGATACTGCCCAACTCTATACAGAAGTGCATATATTTTTCTTTAATTTCGTTGGCCTCACCTTTATTTTTTGTTACATTCATCACTTCTACGTCTAGATTGTGCAAAAAAATTATTTTTTTTCTTGTTCTCATACCTCGAATGTACCTTTAATATCCGTTAGTCAAGTACCGATTCCTTTGCTGGATTCGTCGTAAATATGTTTTTCCAATTCCGAGGCAAAACCGAATTTTTGGCATGTTTATATTGTTTTCTGAAAAGTGAGGCCAAGCTGATGGCCCGAGATTTGTATAGGGTTTCTCCCCTAGAGAGGTTGACTTCACGTCTTTCGAAGTCCTCTCCACCAAAGGTTTTCTGTCAGGGTTTTTATTCCCTTGGCCTTTGGGAGACCCTACCCGCAAGGTAGCGGGCGTACATAATTAATACCGGAGATCACACGCCACTTCACAGGTCATCAAGTATATACGGTTTTTGCTGAGAAGTCCCACCACCGACAACTTTCCGCGCATCGCGTAACTGAGCGGAAGCTGCTGAGAGCACGCAGTCGGGAGACGAAGGAACGATCGCTCTCTAAATTTTCGTCGAAGGGCGTGGGATGTTTCGGGGGTGCACCATCGCGCCGTCCGGCTTGCCAACAAAAACTGGCCACTTGCGCGCGCCATCGGGCTCACCAGCCGCGACCACCCGTCACGGAGATTGGAACGCTTCGCGGCCTAACGTCTACCGATGTCATTGAATCGGACGCTCCGCCGTGAGTAGCTCATAAACAAGCACGAAGTAAGAGCTGTTAGGGGTCCGCCCCGACCTCGAGAACCAATGAATAAGCGCGATTGCTGTTAACCGTGCGTGAGAGATATGTTATGAGCGCGCTTCGCCGCGCTCGCCATCGCTCCTGTCTGCGCATGACCGACGCCTGTAGAAGAAAACCCTCGGCCGCCGCCGCCCCATTGCTAGGCGCCTACCTGTGTGCCTGGCCTACTCACGGGGCCTTGGTCACTGAATGCCGCACGGTGCGGTCATCGCTTTCGCAACCGAAAAGGACGCCTCTAGAGCGATTTTGTAAAGTAGTATGGTCGTTTTTAAGCGCGCAGCATGCGATCATTCACCCTCTACGAGTTGATCAGCATTATCTTTAATTCATTCCTTGTAAAAAAATTTAATGAGAATAAATAAATGTTATATTATATTTTCTTTCCAACATGCCACATGGCATGTCTCGCCTCCCGAACTCCCCTCCCTAAATTTACAGAGCGGCAGGGCAAGACTGCAATCAAGCACAGGGAGGTAGTTTGGGAGGCTGGATTGACTCACGGGCGTGGTTTACAGTAAAATGTTCTAATTGTAAATGATTTTTATTAATACATTTTATTTTGAATTTAAAGTATGTAACATAATTTTGCCTTGACCAGTATCCTCACCAAGCTCAAAGCAACATTAAAAAAATTAAAACGTCAAAAGTCTCGTCGCTCTTCCCTATCACAAAATAAAGATGACTACTTCATATTCCTATTAATGACCAAGTAGCAGACTAGCAGAAACAACGACTAAGCACGAGCAATGAATGAAAATGGTTGGATTGAATATTTTGGTAGTCAGTCCAGGGGGAAGAATTGGAACTCACAGTGTAAGTTGCAAGTCACAATAGTACTGAAGCAGTGCAAACATTAATTAACTGAAGCCTGTAAAAGAGCTAACAGTCATGCAGTTGTTATTGAAATTATGTATTTTGGATTGAACCAAATACATTATGTTATTATTGATTCAGAACTTGCATAATTTCATAATTATGTATTATGCTAACATTATATAAATTTTAACTATTATTGTTTCGCACACTGTACAACATTCCAGATCCTGAGATACTACACATCCTACACAAACTATCTTTTTCCTTGTTATCTACAACACTGAGAATGGACAGAAAACTAAGAATTTCATGACAAAAATAGTACAAGGATCTATACTACAACACTTGTGAAACATATACTAGGTTCAATTCCCAGGAAGTATAAACTAGAATTAGCTTTTAAGAAAACAATTCTAATCATGAAATGCAATCTGGTCCCTGAGGCGAGTGTAGAAATTCAAGAGCTCCGCACTGAAGCCGATAAGAGCATCAAGTAATTGGGGCTAACATTTGACAGCAAACTCACCATCTGGAAGTATGTAAAGCTACAATCAGGATGGCAATGTAAAAGCTAATGGCCAACACAAGAGGCCCAAAGTCCAGTGAGAAACAAACTCTGATATTTGAATTTAATTGAATAAGTCATATAAATTGCAAATCACTTCACACTAAATCACTTCCCTTGCTGCCTTATCTTTGAAATATGCAACAAAAACAAATGAGAAAATAAACATGTCAAATAGAAAAATTAATTTTTTATCAAATTTTTACTAATTTCTAAAGTTAATTTAGGCGTAAATTTAAAAATAGAACAAATCAATACACTTTTCTCTGTTAAATCTTTTATTCAATTTCAATAGATCTCTTTGGTATCCAACATTTCTGTATGCTAAATAGTTTATTGTGCTAAAATAGTGTTATGCTAAAGACACACAATTTACCAGCGGTCAGTATCTACACAATGCACAATTAGTTTAATTTTCACAATAACACAAATTCCTCACTGTAAGCATATCATACTTCTTAATACATTTTTTTTTAAATGTTGGCTTCTCAATAGTTTAATGAGCATAGGTATTTTCATTAAGTTTTATTTATTAACTTGTTTGTATTCTTGTGCATTAATTATCCACATGAATACAAAATTGGAATGCAAAAAGTAAAAATCTTGCATCACGACACTACAAACAAGCAGATGATACAGTGGGATTATTACAACAACACTGATCTGAAATCAGCTGCCCATTTCATCCTATTACTATTCTCCAATGTTATGTCTGCACTTACAAGGGCAATTGTTAATATCCAGTCGAGTTGTTTACAAGTTCATATGTAATAAAACTCTCAGAACCATTAAAAAACAAGAATACTTTACAATTTTATTACTTTTCGTGTCTCTCCATTCATACTAAAGCCAATACTCTGAGTAGATGTGCAACACTTTCTCCATAAACTAAGCCACTCAATATGTACAACGAATAAGCTGGGCGTAACATTATTTATAGCACTGAAGAGAGCCAATACTGTTAATACAAACTATATACAAAAATATTTTTAAATAGTTAACTTCATCCCAGTTTGTTTTACTTTTTTATTTATTTGCTGAAGTTAAAAAGAAATAAACAGTAGATAAAATATAGTTTAGGAAATAATTCAACTAATTAATTGGGTCATTCTGTAATGTTTATCTCAAATTTTGTACACATGGGCAATTAATGCATTGCAATCAAAATGGCACTACAATTATTTTTATAAAACATTCAGCATCATTTAGTAGAACTAACTTACTAAGATATTAAGTTTTTCAAAATTATAACAACTTCGAACAGTACTATAAATCTTGTACACCACACAAACACTTACAAAACTGTCCTATGATGGCCTATCTTATCACATGTCATGTTATTTAATTATGCAGTCTCTATTACTACTTCTAACCAGAGAGGATAATATTCATACAGTCTTCAGATTTCAATACTTCTAGAAACATACACCAAATTCACATATTTAAATATGTGTAGAATTTACTTACAACTTCAACATGACTATTCCCATTGTCATATCAAGTTGTAAAAGACAATCTTTCACCATACACATACATCCTTTCATATTTACAGGGAGATTCATTAATAGAATATGTAATTTTTTGTAGTACATATTATCTTACAAATATATCATTCATAATACAATTTATACACAATTTCAAAATCTGTTTTAGAGCAAAAGCTTAAAATTAGGCAAGAAGTTATTTAAAAAAAATTAAATTGAATTGAATCAATAGAAATTAAAACAATTAACTTATAAATCTTATAGAAAATAAAAAAATAAAAATTACAAAAAAAATCTCTCGCAAACAAAACATTTTCAATAAACATTTAAAGGTAATAACAAAAATTATTTACAAATTCATAAGCAATGGTGAGACACCATGTTCCATGTAATACTTACAACAGTGATATATATGTTTTCAATAACAATACAAAGGATTAAACTGCAGTATAAAAACATCTTTCTGTATTACATAATACTGTTCAAATGTACTAAAATTCTGTTCATCTAAAAAGAGTATATTGCTAATTATCATGGAAATATAATTGAAGGTGTTATTGACTAAGCTAATACATCTATACACACGTACCTCCTAGGCACTTCGCTGCAAATAAAAACTGCCTATATTGTCATGTGGTGATGGAATGAAATTTTAATTTTATTACACACAAAGCCCATTCAACCTGAACATATGTACATGTGAATATAAACAGATATACATATACACACAATACCTCATATAAAAAAGATGTTCCAGGCAGAATACTCATTAATGTACTCCACAGAATGTCTTTGTAGTGCTTATTTTTGCATACAATGCAAAGATTAATTCTTTTTTTTAATCAATGTAGAGATTTATTCATACATAGATGTTTTTCTTAATTTCATGTCTTAATTTTTTTTTTTTTGCAATTTCCAGCATCTCACTTAAGCAAGTTAGCATTCAAGTCTTTCAAGAAATATCTACACAGGCACTAAGAAATTGGGATTGAGTAGTCAGATATATTACATACTCTCGCAAATGCAAAAATAGGTGCTTCAATTAAATGAAAATGAAGAGAATAATTTCCCAGACCTCTCAACTGATCAACAAGAAAACATGTAATTAAAATTTCAATAAAAAAGCGATGAAACAAATGTATCACAGAGGGGAAATTTTGTTTATTCTAACAAATATTGTATTAAATCACTCAAATCTTGGTAATCAACATACCAAGTAGAATGAGATTCCCCAAAAATATAAACACTACTGAAGATAAATTTTTGGAAAGAATATAATATACATGAATGCATTATAACTCTTTAGAGCTTAGCTTCTTTGATATAATACATCACATACAAAAATCAGGGAATGTCTCTAATCATTAGGCAAGTGAAATTCTTTTATGATTTCTGTCAGGAATCACGGAATCTAACTCACCTACAGTAGATAGTAATACACTAAAAGAACATGAAATACTAATAATATTGTCTGCACATCAAAAAATTGTGTAACATTTAATCACATAAGCACAATTTCAAAGGCCAATTTTGATGTATAATTGAACTTATAGATTGGCAAGATCTCAAATTCATGTAGAGAGCAAGACCAATTATACATTCCACGAATTAAACACTCCTGTATGAATGTATGAGTGTGTATACATTTAAATAATCAAAATAAAAGAATTGAATTTCAATCATTACAACATACAGTATTTTCGTATAGTATACAACATACAGAATTAGAATATTTGATATTTTATTTTGCATTAAATCCTGACTGCAGGTGCTATTACGAAGTAAGCATTTTATCACATACAAATATTTCAATCAGGGGAAAAGAATTCACCAGAAAATCATAAATACATACAATTAACAAATACAATTAAATAATAATAAACACAAAGAATTTTATCATTACAAATGGTAGCAATTTATTCAGAAATCAAACTCTTCATTTTCATTTTCTGTGTTAAGTGAAATATTTTACTGATACTTTTATGAAACAAATTTTTGAAGAAATATATATTTATTTTATACATATCATTGACACTCATCTCTATTAAATACAGACTTTCCACAGCTGTGTACTTGGTACACAATTTATTATATTGACTCTACAGATTATCCTGTTTCAACAAAACGAAGTAATCTAAGAGTAAAGATTCAAGGGCAAAAAGTTAACAAATTCACACTTGATAAAAAAAATCATGCTATTCACTCTGCCATAGAGAAATGAACATTCTACTAAAATTAATACAAAGAAGTATAAAAAATTAAAATACTGACTAGATTTAAAATACTTTACACTAATACTTTCAAGCATCGCAAGTTTCCATTCAAAAAACTTCATACAAATAGCAGTGATCATCAATTCCTTCTTTTGAGAAGTACCCTGTGGTGAAGCATAAAGGGTAACACACAATCAATATCACAAATTATACTAAAACCCTATTATCCTCTAAAAATAACCAAAGAAAAATAAATGATTGCACAATATTTGACTAACTTCAAAAAATTATTTATACAATTCAGTGAGTTCAACATATTTTTACATATATATCATGCTTACTTATTTCTTTATTTTTTGATATTCTTCCTCCCACAGACAATAATAATCATGCAGTTCATTACAATCTATTGGAAATTTTCTTCTGCAATAATAAACATGCATATCATTCCTACTAAGCCCATCATGCTTCACCATCAAGACACTGTAATGGTCTTAGTCTACCTTAACACTACTGTTGATTAATTTTTCTGTGGAACACCACAGAATTTTTTTAAAATTTCATTAATATTTACGTACACAGATTGCAGGTATTATATGCATAATTTATAACAGTTTTTTGATTCTAAGAATACTTACAAGTGATTTTTTTAACTACATGACCAGTAGGGCCTATTTAAGTGAACTACAATAATATTAATTTTCTTCACAGGACTATATCAAAAAATGATGAGTGAAGATTTCATTAAAACAATGGAAAACAAATAAATATCGTCTGAAAATACAGTATTTTTTTTCTGTCTATAATGCTAAATTCATTTAGCCCACACAGCTATTTACACATTCACTCAAATTAAATGAAATTAAATAAAATAACCACAAAAAACAAACCTTAAAATCATTAGGTACTTAATTGTCTCCTTTGTTTCCCATAAGAAGAAGATATTGTCTATCAGCAAATTGAAGCAATGACTGTCCTTGTAGAATGCTAGAAGCCCTTAATAGGCTGTTCTTTGCGGGCTACGTTCCGCTCTCCGATAATTGATGCTGTGTCCTCAAAGCAGCATAGCAGCCCTGACATACACGCACAGGTTTAAGTATGCGCAGTCGTGAAATCTCAGATTCAAAGCGACTGCACCTGCAACAAGAAAAAACTAGATGCTAAAAGAACTCCCACTTACTCATACAATTAGTAAAATGTAATGAAAACATATGAAAAATAATGCAAAATTATCACAATACAACACAATTTTTTTTGAAAGTTACTAATACTATGAAAAAAGTGTACATGAAATACCTAATGCACATGTAAAAGTTAAATACCAGGGCTAATAAACAGGAACATATTGAGATATCGCAAACATTCCACGGAAATTTCTGCACAATATAATTGAGACAATAACCCTTTGACGACATTAGAATTCGGAATTGGAAATAAACCAAAACATTACATATTTACAAACAGAGAACATGGTAACCATGTTTATGTTAGTGGAAATCAAACATTAATACTATGATGCAGATTTCAAGACTCACGTGTGTTTGAGACAGAAAGGAACAATAAATACTTAACATTGAGCACTAAGGCTAATGATCAGAAACAGTCCTAATGTATGATAAATTTCATTTTAGAATATACAATTTTCTTATATTTCATCAAATAATATGACCAAGGGAAAGTGGATAACCAATAGTGACACGTTTTAATACCAGTTTAGGTATAATGTCAAGATAAATGATTGTCAATAAACAGGAAACTCCCTGAAACAAAACTGATTACAAAAGTTTAAAAGGAAATGAAATATGGAAGTAACATTTTGTCCAGGACTATTTTTGATCAGAAAAAAGCTAGAGACAAAAGGGGACATCTGTGAGATTGAAGTTATATTCCACATTGATAATATAATGGTATGTGGTTGTCGATATTAGGAAGATTTTAAATAATTCAGATTCTGTATGCAGTCATATTTATTGATTAGTGAGACTACTTTGCTGATGGTATAATGTTAATTTGTTTTTTTCTTATGAAGGTACGAGCATTATTGAATACTTTAACTTAGGAATAGGACTTGTAGTTAATGAGATTACAAGCCACTACATAAATGTCCACCCAAAACATTCATAATTTTGTTTAAATAGTTTGATAGTCATTAGAACAATTTAGCTTTAGGAATTTAGATTTTTATATTTTCATGGTTTTTGTTCTTGTAAATAGTAAAATCCATGATTTAGTAATTGTGTTTGGGAAGGCAGTCATAAATTCCCAAACAGAAGTTCCACCCAGAAGGAAGATTCCTGGAGAACCTTGAGATTCGATAGGGAAATTCCATTGTCCCATATTTCAGGTCATGTATTTTCAGGAAAATTGTCACAAATTTCAGGTAATTTAATGGAAAGTAACCTCCACGAATATCAAGAACTTGTTATCAAAAACCTAACATTTTTTAAGTCAGGTCTTGCTCTTGGTCAAGTTGAACAAATTTTCTTTTGAACAAAGGTATGCTAAAATCATGAAATGAGTTCTACAGAAATTGCGGTAAAGAAATTAAAGCTGGACTCCAAAATAATTTTAAGGTTACCCATGGAGGAGATGGTTAAAAGTTCCCCTAAACCAAATGACATACCAGTGACACTATGACTCTAACACAAAAATTAAAATTAAGAAACCTTTCAAAAGGTTTCTTAACTCCCTTCCCACCACCTACATCCCTCTACAGCCAAAAATGTGATTTCTTTGAAAAAAAAATTTTCGTCAACTTTTCACTATTCACTATTCACAAAAAATATCCATCCGCAACCATTTCATGGGGTTCGAGTTAGGCCAGATTGATTGGGAAATATCTATAACTGGGGAAAACCCTTCTTTGTAAGTTCAATCACAAATGTTGGGATAACATTTTTAGAAACTTCAAAAAGGTGTATTTCTGTCAAAATCTCAACAACATTTTGTTTTGCAGCTTTACATAATAAGTGATTGAAATTTGTAATTTGAGGGCAAATTATTCATCTATACAAGCCAGATCAAATTGCTGAAAAATTGTCTTTACCAGCTGCTACGCAAGTCTTCTTAAAACAAACAAAAAATAACGTTTTTTACTTATGTTTAGAAGATGTTTACTTATTAAATAACTAAAGGGAAATCTGTAATAATAATAACAATAATAATAATAACAACAACAACAACAACAATAACAATAATAATAATAATAATAATAATAATAATAATAATAATAATAATAATAATAATAATAATAAATGTATTATCCCGACCGTGTAGAGCACAACTATACGGTCGCGCACATGGGACATCTAGCGGGGGATGACCGAGAAAGACGCGAAGAGCAGTGACATAATGCCACCGTGAAGTAGGACCTTGGGGGGTAGAGTTATAAAATCCGCAGTATAGGTACCTTTTGCCATTCTTAGGCAACCAATTTTACAAATGTGATTCTAAACAAAGAGAATTTCACGTAAATGTGACAAATTGCACTTTGACTTTAAAAATATGAAGGATTTGTTTAAAAACGGATCTAAATAGTCACATCAAATGCAACCCGCAACACTCTGTTAGCTATATCGTTAAATAACTCCTAAACAAAAGGTTCTAGGGTCTTAAAAACTAAACTTCTGAGGCCAAAGGTCTCAAAGAAATGTTTCTCCCACCGTATATACTATTTACGCTTTCTGTGTACACCGTGGTTTGCGCCGACTGAGGAGGTTTATTTGCATTATTTTTAATTCAAGGTTCGTTTTCGCAGCAACAACTAGAAGTACTATTAATAGTTACTTGATACTGATGAAGATTGTGTCTTATGAGTATAGTGCAACATTCATTTTACGTTTTGCCGTGGTCTTTAAGTGCCGTTTACCTAAATGAGAAGGGAACTACGATAGAAAAGGACATTTTCTCATGTTTCAGGTTCACAATATCCTTAGGAAAAATGAGGGTGGGGTTTAATGCGAGAGTTTTCGCATGGGTATGCTAGTTAGAGTTTAATTCTCTAGATTAAAATACATGACAAAAATAAATGAAGTGCTTAAATCCTATTTAGGCCCATACGTATACTCCAACTAGAGGTACTACAGAATGGCGCAGTTTTTCTCGTACTAGTTAGTTTTCTAATTTCTTTGGTCTGGGCTAGCTTTACAGCCTTGCCCCAGTTTCTAATTTTTCGGTTTTCAAATGGTAGAATCGAAATATTACTAGAATAATATTATAGAAGAGTAAAACCTTGTCCAGGAGGGAAATTTTCGTTGAAAAAATTCGAATAGTTTTTAAGGGAATATTGTTTAAGCGGCAGTGTACCTGCAAAATTCTATATTATTTTTTGCAGGAAACTTTTAAGTTTTTGAAAAGTTTATTGGAAATCATTTGAAGCACTTTCACTCACAACTGCAATAACATATTCAAATCGCTGGAAATCTGCATATTAACGGCGAGAGAGATATTTAAAAAAATTGCATTCATGTAATTTTTGAAAAAAACAAAACAAAGTAATACCCCAAAACTACTTATATGTCATCTTAAACAGTGAATTTAACACTATCCGTACAAAAAGTCTGAAGAAAAGACCGAGAGACGGAGAAAGAAATGGAGAGGGAAGGAGAAAGAGGCAGATGAAGGCAGAACGTCTGCCGAGTTCCGATAGTAACATATAAAAATGGCACGTAATGTAAATATTAACAACGTGAAAGGGACGCCAAAAAAATTACAATTTCATAATTTTTCAAAGAACAAAAGAACAGAGCAAAATTGCATTTATGTGGTCTTATACAGTACACAAAGAAAAAATTGAAGCAGTTTTCGAGAATTAAANNAATAATAATAATAATAATAATAATAATAATAATAATAATAATAATAATAATAATAATAATATTGCACGTACTTCACTCAATATTGCGCAAAACTACTAAAATGTTAAAACATGTACATGAGCTTAAGGAAAGAACTAATTAAGGATCTCAAATTTCATTTGAAGGAAAAACCCTACCTTCAATTTCGTAGTTGTAGGAAGACAAAAATAATTTCAATCTTTTGCAATTTTCAAAAATTCAGTGTTATCAGTGACAATTGAACCTCACCACCTTTATATGTGTATTTCACTCTATTCTTATAAGAAATTTGAAGAAAAAAAGTGGGACAATTTTAGAGAAAATTTTGAACATGTCTCTGGAGATTCAAGTATAGTACCCACGGAAATG
Source organism: Gryllus bimaculatus (assembly GCA_017312745.1). Classification (NCBI taxonomy): domain Eukaryota; kingdom Metazoa; phylum Arthropoda; class Insecta; order Orthoptera; family Gryllidae; genus Gryllus; species Gryllus bimaculatus. The sequence goes on from BOPP01000030.1 coordinate 6,206,230, forward strand.
AATGTTTTTCAAAATTGCAGAACTTTGAGTGTGGCCAGATCGACATTCAGAATGGAAAAAATTCTACGCATAGTTTAAGAGGTGGTTTTCACGGACGGACGAACGGACGGAAAGTTTTGAGAAAAAAGAATTACACTTTTTCGGTGTCAAGGGCTCACTATTCGTGAAATCTGACTACACAACGTGTAAGAGGGAGTAATTTACTAAATTTTAGAACAGGATTTATCATTTTTTCTGCATCAGGACCCCACAAAATAAGATTTTCCAACGAAGAATCGCCGTTTTGCCGCAACATTACGTAACTTCCTCTACACTACGTCGATTACTCCGTATAAATGTAAGGTAAAGTGAAAAAGGGCAAATTAAACTTCAGCAAATTTATTTACGATGTAAAAAATCTGAAAAAATCAAATTGTTCACTTTGCATGCTTTTCAATTAACTGGTTTTGCTTTCAACTTGTAACATTATTATAGATAACATCACGAGTGCTTTGGAAATTGTCGATAAATTCCCGACTCGCGAAGCGAGGAGGGGATTTATTTGAGAATTTCCAATGCACGAGTATTTAATATTTCTATTCCACGAGTGAAATTATGTACAACAGAGTTCCAAAATGCGCCAAATATTGAAAATAAATGAAAGCTATATTGAAATCACATGCGACACAGCGATTGGTGTAGTATACTGCCACCTAAGAGAGATGAGTCACAGTGTTTGATTGACCAGTAGGGAGAAGCGGTAAGAACATTCGGATAGAAAAAGCGATAAACTTCTCGAAATTCACCGCCCTGATTGGGGCATTTTGTATGCATAGTTAAACATTATCGGTTTTAATTTCACGAGTGGAATAGTCACAGGTAAATGAACACTACTTATCAAATCATTTACTAACTTACTTTGAACAGAAAACTTGCCCACAGTTGCGGCAATGGTGTCGACGTTCATATAATGTAAATCGGACACCACATCCTACACAAGAATCCGTGCCCTCATCCTTAAGCCAATGATCTGCAACCGCCCTGCCAGGTTGATCAGATACGCTCCATGAAAATACTCTTCCGCGAGCATCTCCAACATACACTGTTCTGTGGTCCCTGTAAAAATACAAAATAAAACAAAAACACAATAAGTACACTGGCCAACATATATTTGGCTACAGACAAACGTTTGCAGGATTTTATAGTATTTTCAAATGAGAAGTCCAACTCGGCTTTCAAAATTTTGCTATCACATACCCACTCTTAGAAAAAAAAAGATGCAATCAGAAAAAAAGCTATCCAATTGTTTCGAACTAGGGTGGGTCGGTTCCACATCGTAAGACAGCTCACTGATTCCCTTCACCCGCCTGATCGCGCACGCGTCGGCCCATCTGCCCGGCTATAAAATGGCGATTTTTGCGCCGAAGAGTCACTGTCGCCCGTGAATCTGCTGTGCTAGCATCATGACATGTTCAATATTCCATGGATGAGGAAGCAGTATCAGCAGCTGGATGAGCTCCAAAGGTGGCGCATCGTGAGACTATGACGCCGGTTGGTCATTTCGACACATTGCGCAGAATTTGGATCGTGCAGATGTAACCATTGCAAGATGTTGGCAGCAGTGGCAACACGAACGCGCGCGCCATCGACGGTAAGGGTCTGAAAAGCCCCAGCAAACCACACCAATGAAGGGTAGGAGGATTGTTCGACAGGCTGTAACTGAGCCAACGTCGTCGTTTGCGGGCTTTCACCGCGCAGTACAACCCACAATGAAACATCCTGTGTCCATGAAGACGACTCCCCTTAACAGTTCGCCCGCGGCACCAAAGGTTGCCACGGTGCGCTTCCGAGAGGAGGCAGACTGGCAGCTCGTGCGGTTCAGCGACGAATCTCGATGTCTGGGCAGCGATGGCCAGAGAATCCGGGTGGAGGCTCCCTGGCGAACGTGAAATCCCACGGTTTATTATCGGACGCCGAACGGCTCGAAGACCATGTGTCATGGTGTGGGGTGCGATTGTCACCTCTGCTGTTTATGCGTGCAACCCACATGCACCATTCCATGGTCCGCAGCATCCCCAGATCTCTTCCATATCGAGCAATGCGACGCTTCCTACATTCATCGCCCGCGCAGTATTTGGGAACTGTGAGTCCACTCAAGAGGTCTGGGGCGGTATATCGCAGGATGCCATCCGATCTCTCTATGAGTCCGTGACGCCTAGCTCACTGTGTGTGAAATAGAGGAAGTCGCACCCTCCATTGAGAATAGCATTTTTCAATGCATTATGCAATAAATATGGTGCACTGTGATCTGAAAGTGTAATCATTTCACATCCTCGATACCCTTTTCCTCCATCCCACATCGCACTACATATGCACATGCGGGGCAAGGGCCCGCATTCATGTCCCGGCAAAAGTTCTACTGCGAACTTCTGCCGCGCTTGATGAGAGTTATAGCGCGCACGTCGAAATTTATCCAGGAAACGACATCACCCAAATCCAGCTACACCACATGTTAGGGATTCCCCCCCCCCTACATCTAGCAACTGAATTTATATACTTTTTCGCTGCAGTGCCTAGCAAATGACTATCCTCTGACACAGAGATAGCAAGATGATGAATTCGGCGGCTATCTCTTGCCTTAGCACAGTGCAGGAGAGCATGAACCACGGTAAGATCCGTTTCACATTTATCACAAATAGGAAGTGGGTCACCGCATACTGCAGAGAAGATATCAGGGAGAAATAACAGTGACCGATCCCAAGACGTATCAGAATTATCTCCTCGCGCCTAGAGCCATGAGATGAAGATCAAGGTTTAATGGAACCCAATCGATTCTCATGAGCTTAAAATCCGAGTTCTGCCACTTCGTTTGCCATGCACTGAAAATAGAGCGTTCTATTAACAGCTTGCTTTCATTCGTTGGGATTCTGAGGGCGATAACCTCAGTTTTCTTCGAGGCGAGGTTTTTCTGTCTGCAGGAAGAGTCTATTCAAAAACTCTGAGTGGCACTATGGCAGTATAAGGCACGTTCTACTTTATCATTTAGGGAGGAACCATCAGTGTAGATGATTTTATAGCCGGGACATTTGGATTTTGTCTCCCGAAATTCCATCATAAATGTACTGGGGGGTGTTGAGGAAGACTTAAAAAGCATAGACAAACTTTTACTCTGACAAATTACTCTGACTGATTTTAATATATCATTTTTATGACTGTTTAACTTATTTTTATGACTGACACTTAAATAGATCATTTGTTCCGAATAAATAGGTTCTTTTCGGTTTTTATCCGCATTGGCACAATTCTGAGCTTATTGACTTTATCAGAGAAAAAATTTTTCACAAACTGTATAATCAAACCAATAGTTCCAACTATTACATTAAATTTTCTGCCTTGCAGTCCAATTGAACTATCTGCTTCTATCAATTCTAAATATTTCTGGAAATTTATTAATACTCATACATCTACTAGTCACACTCACTTACCTAGTGATATGCATCTGGGTACGAACTGCTACAGTGCTTATTCATAAATTGCCACCTTTCTTCTACTTTTTGAAATCAATATAACAAACACGATTTAAATAGCATTCCAACTACTACTGCAAACCTTCAACATCATTCTATGGTCAACAATATCAAAATCACATTATCTGAAATTTTTCTTCATCTATGTCATTTGAAGGTCATCAGGTTATCAATCAGGTGAGAGAGCTGGAGCAGATGAGATCCCCAAAAGTTTTTTGGGCAATTGCAAATTTGCTCTGGCAGCAACACTATATTATATCTTTAACCAATCCTTGTACCTGGGGATTTTTCCCACAGCTTGAAAATATAGTACGAGTAAAGATGTCCGTTGCTTCAAGAAAGGAGACCAAAGTGGTATTTCAAATTGCTGTCCTATTTCCATTCTCAGTTCTGTTCCAAAACTTTTCGAGAAACTTGTGGTTAATGACACTACATGTTTCCACAATTATTCCAGACTATCAACATGGTTTTTTTACTAACAATCTAATATTAACATTATAATATAGCTATATTTAAAAACTATCATTAAAGCATTTGAATCAGGTTCTCAAGTCGATGGTATACACACAAATTTTGCCACAGCTTCCCGTATTAATCATGACATACTAATTGACAAGTAGTCATACTTAGGCATCAACAATCCACTTCTATTATAGACACGCTCCTATCTTTCTGCCAGAAGCTAGTAAATCATTGTTAATCGACATGCCTCCGAGCCACTTCTATCATAGATGCGCTCCTATCTTTCTGGCAGAGTCCAGTAAATCGGTGCTAATCGACACGCGTCCGAGACATTTGCAGTTGGTTCTGGTGTACCTCAAGGCTTTCAGGACGATTTTGTCACATATTTTGTTGAACTGCGATATCTTTTTCAAATAAATTTAATAATTTTGCGAATGATACCAAGATTTATAGCAGTATAACTCATCTTAATGATGCCTACTGCATACAGAAGGATCTCTCTGGCTTTTTGCAGTGGTGTTCTACAAAAAAATGGACATAATGTTGTCAGCTACCAATATTCATGAAATGGTGAATCCTTGAACACTGTCTCTAGCATGAGGGATCTTGGAGAGATTCTAGACTAAACTGTATTTTAATGTACATATGTTCACTGTACATTAATGTTACACTGAAGAAAGTTCTGCATTCCCCGGGACTGATTTCGCGCAACCCCAAATCCTTCCGGTTCATTGACAGCTCAATTTTTTATAAAACTGATTCATCCAACTTTAGAATACGCCTCTGTCATTTGTTCTCTTTGCACTAAATTATATATCAATCAATTAGAAAAAGTACAACGTAAATTTCTATGCAACCTAGCTTTCAGAAATGGGATTCCAATTCATATAGATTTGATCACAACCTTTCCAAATTCTACTATTTATTTAAATTGGAAACCCTTCGGAATAGGAGAAAATTCTATGATTTAATTTTCTTCCATAAAATACTACATGATCTCATGAATTGCCGTCAGCTTCTTTCTCTTATCTCTCTTCACACCCCTCAGATGAGAACGAGAATCTATACCTCGATGCATCTTCAACAACTATTATATCTTTAATAGAATGCTCTAAAACCGCCAATTACTATGCTGACAGGATTTTTTTAAAATCATGACTGTAAAAGTTTATTTAGTTGGTTTAAACTTCATTTTATTTTCCGATCCAAAGTATCGACCATCTTTGAATTGAATTAATGCCTTATTTTACGTGGCGAGACTCAAGCCATCAGGCCCGCTTTTCTGTCTGACCATGCAACTAGCGGAAAAAGGAGGTATTTTTGGGCGACGAAACAGCCCGATTTGAATTTAGCTCAGAGGCGTCATTTAGGCTTGAGGATCTTTTACATGCAAGTAAATCTACTAACATGGGACAGCCCCTCCGAAGGAAGGCGGTATGAAGGATTTTTTCGCCTTTAAAAATCCACGGCATCGATCAGGTTCTTAATGCTATGATTTAATTAAATGAGTATATTTACTACTTTTATATAATTATCTGATACTCGTTGAGACAGTTATTTGTATTGCTACGCATTTTATATTCTTTATGTAATTAGCTTTATGACTTTTTATTATAGTAAAACTTGTCTATTTTGTTAGGGAAATAAAATAAAGCATAATTTAACAATGAAAACATTGCAGAAAATGAAAAATCAACAGCGAAACACAGGGAGGGAAAATGCAGGAAATCATTTATCCCACATTTACTTCTGTGGAGGTAGGGTTTTACTTGTACACTGAAAATACATTTTGACAAGCACACAGCTTTCCTGCACTATACTGCGAGCATTCACTAAATTGTGTGGTATGCAGCTCGCCAACTCTACGACTGCTACACTAGAATGACAAGCCACCCTTCCCAGAATTCCATTATGTCTCGAGGAAACGATGTGACGCTTTTGAGAATTGAACGGGATGCGAATGACCAACATTAAGAATTCGGAGCGACAGCAACAAAGACGCGTTTGTTTAGACTTAGAAAATCACGCCAAAGCGTGAGAAATTCGAAGCGAAACAGTCGCCGAATTCCCTGAAGCAGATAAAAGGTGTAAAACTCGTCATTCACATTACTGTATCTGGACGTGACACTTCGCACCATTCCAAAAACTGCCGGCAATTTAAAAATAAATCTCCTTCTAAGCCAGGTAATAATTCACGTTCTCTAAAAACCTTCCCGCTTCCGCGTTAAACAGGTTCCCGGCTTACAGTCATTTTCACGAATAAAATCGTTCCGTTCTGAAATTCGTTGTCCGGGATGGCAAGTTTTTCTCTTTCAAAGGGTCCGTCTTTGACAGGTCTTACTTTGGATTTAAATTAATTTAAGGAAGCAGTAAAAACTGTATGTGACGTTTGGGGGAGATCATCTGCACACGTTTTCCTGAGTTCCAGAATCCTTTCCCATTTTTTAAACTATAAGTAGCTGAAGATTGAGTAAAAGTTGAAGGTAAATAAATAAAAATAAAATTTAAATTTAATTTACGCATTCTCAAACATGCTCAAATGCCAGGGGCATTTGTTTATTGATTCATCAGAAGTTGGCTTAAAAGCTATCATCTTTAACTTCTCAATTGATAAGAATGAATAAGAATAACAGTTTCACTTGGTAAAGCTGTTAATATGAAAGAAACTTACAGAATTGTGACAGTATTTTAAAAAAATATTCAATATGAAAAAGTTATCTGGAACGTATGTAAAGATTTTACGATGTGGCTCTGATTTTTGGTTTACAAATTGAATACAGAGAGTTTGGGAATTTTTAGTGCAAGTGGAATATTATGGATCATAGAAGCTACATCAAAAAGTCCTCAAAGGCTTTATGAAAATCTTTCACATGAGGTTAAGAAATGTTATTACTGTCCTCATTGAGATAAAAATTTCCCCCCTTATTATCATTTCAAATTAGTTAAGATGAATTTTGTGAAAGCGATGGGCAGATATGGAATGTGCATTTTGAAGATGAGAGAAAAGTTTCCAAAAATAAGTGATGCAACAATAAAAGAAGGAATTTTTATCACACCATTAATAACATGACCAGTAAAGAAGCAAATTTTGTAGGAAGGTTAAATGATTTACAAAATGGGTATGAATTTCCTTCTAGAATTTGGAGAAACACTTTTAAAGCAACGAGAAATCTGACAATTACAGGGAATGCTGTGGTTGAAATCATAAGAAAATTCATACTACAATGTATTTCTTTAATATTCACATCCTTCACACTCACTTGGAATTCTTTCCCAAAAACCCAAGGGCTGTAAGTCACAAATACAGAGCGTGCTTTCATCAGAATACTTCATTCATAGGAAAAGTACAAACAGCAGTGAACCTCAAGTATGTACACAGATTACTACTGCTGGATTGTCAAGAGAACCAATAGACTCAAAGTAATCAAGGGCATAAACAATTAAGACCGTTAACCATGTTTAATTTCTTTAGAGTAAATACTACAATTAAAAAATTTACTTACCTGGAACAAGTAAAAATTTTGTATAAGAGATGAATGGCTTTTTTTCTGCACAAAATTTTCAATAAAGATCAGCCAATAAAGTTCTTGTGGTAGAAAAAGTTTACTTTTGTAGACCAGTGATATAAGAAGTAAATAATGGTGATTTACTGTATTCTTAACTGATCGGTTTTAATAAATAATTGAATAATTAATAAAAAAATACTGAATATTACATTGACTTTTCAATTGATTATGTTTAAAAACTATAAATTAAACTAGAAAATCAGTGTTAGGCAGTTCAGAATATATTTACCTGGATACAGCTAGAGCTGTAATAGAGGCAGGTTCAGCATTGTCCTTACGATCATAAGCAGTGTGCATAGTTAATTTACTTCTAAACACCAACTGACGCTGCCATTTGAATCCTGAAAACCACCAGATAAGTCAGACAATATGAACTTCACAAAGACCACATTTTTTTCACTAAAGAATATTAATAAGCAAAGAATTTACTCACAATAACAATATTTTAAATATTTTTACTTAAAACTATTTGAAATGTTTTTAAAAGAAAAGCATTCAAAATCCATGCATGGACAACAAATTGTGAAGTCTTCGAAATGTACTTTTTCCAGAAAAGAGAATTAATTTTTTTTTTATTTTTAATAATTAAAAAAAGAGAGAGAGAGAAGAAGATATAGTGAAATGAGATAGAAAAACCTTCATTTTTAACAAATTACACTTCCGTTAAAACTTCTGTGAACTTGTCAGCTGATGGTTAGTGAAGAAGTGGATTACTTTTCATTCAGGCTTGGAATTTTGAAGTCGCTACTGAGTTCTTAACACAAAATTATTCAATTCAGCTCACTAATGAATATCATATTGCATCCCTATTTTCTGTACAAGTTGTCTTATAAGTTCACATATACTTTTGGAAAATTTGTTAAAAATAATTTGGTGAAGATAAATAAATTGTGTGTACAATTTAAATTAAAAAACTTTTGACACTCAGGAAGTGTGTCATGTCTGACATGTGACACAGGAATGCCACACCAATCTCTCAAGAATTTTTAATATAAGAAGAAGTTTTAATCAAATAATTCCAGCCTATTCCTTTAAATATATTACAATCTTCACATATCAATAAAAATGTATGTGTCATTAACACTGTATGCATGAATACTCTGGCATTACCAGGATTTTTCAAAAGGGGAGAGGGTTGTAAGTGTGGTTTCCAGACGACTTGATTTCTCATAAAAAAATAGTTTTAAAATTTGTGCTGAATATGCCAATGCACTTAAGATGAAGAGCAATAACCTACCTTCTCTGAGTATATTTTGCGGATTTCGTCGCTTTCTACGAACAGCACTAACCACATCATCTTTTGTTCGTGATGAGATTGGACCTTCTGCAACATCCGACTCATTTACCATAACAAAAGAATCTGTAAGACTGGTGTCACTTTTGCTAGTTCTGATTCGAGCAGCAGTATCCTCCATAACAGCTGCTATACCACTGCCTCCCAGAGATTCTCCTTCAAGACTCAGTCCAGGAGGTGGACCACCTTCACTTTCAGCCCGACTTCTGGAATGAACACCCTCAACAGTAATTGGAAAACAACTACCCTCACTTTTGCGAAATGCTGGGTTGACGCGAGTGGAAGACTTGCGACGTAACACAACAGGTGAGTGAGCAGGTGAATCTTGTGTTTCGGTACTTGAACTTGTCACAGCTTCTTGTCGATGCAAATCACCTTTCCCTGAATGATGATGCAAAGAACGTTTTGTGCTTTTCTCATGTTTGTCTTGTTCACTAATGCTACCTGAGCAACTGATTTTTTCTTCTCTATCTTCATCACTGCATGTTTCCTTTTCTTCGGCAGCTGCTTCAATTTCTTTCTTACTTCCTTCTGCTTCTTCTTTAGCATCATCTTCTGAAAGACTACTTTCTGAGCCACTTTTATTCAGTAAACCTAAAATTAAATAAACAAAAATGATTTTATTCGCAATTCTATCAATAAAAAGACATTACAAAATATATTAATCTAAACAACTATATGTTGTTAGGGAAGGATGAAAAAAATTTGAACAATTTTAGAGTTCAGGTTCATTTGGACTGCTACAAATGGCCAATTACTGCACTGCTGGATATCAATGGATTCAGCCTAGAAGTTAAATATACAGAAAAGTTTTAAACTCTGCTAGATTTCTACCATGCAATAATTTCTTAAAGTATTGTCGACTGTCCCATCGCACCTGGATTCCAGGTAGCACGGGGCAGCTGAATCTCTAATACATTAGGATCTTATGTCTTTTCTTTCTATATCTCTGCAAAGAAGTGGTAATATAATATTTCCAGAGACATGATCAAAGGTTAAGAATTAGAAAATCTTATAGGTTTTTAAACTTTTAAAAAAATGTTAAAGAGAATGTAGATCTTCATAATTCTTATAGATTGAACTTGTTTCAGTGTTTCTTTCTTTATAGTTGGACTTTCCTTTTGACGACTTTTGCTTAGCCCCCTCCCTGGTTACCATTTTATCTGCATGTGGTTTTTTCAGTGTCCCCTATGGTTACTACTGCTTTCTTATATTACTTCCCTTATATATTATTCCACTCATTACAAAGCATTCAAATGTCATGCAGAATCTTCTTTCATATTTACTTTACTGCCCAAGGGCCATGCTTGTACTTTTTCATGAGATTAGGGAGCCAGGTTCCTTAATTGTGTTATCCCACAGAAGTCCTTAAAACCTTTGTGCCGAGCACTCCATGTTATTGGGTAATGCCTATGGATTTGAGAGGGATCAGCGTTTGAAGGTTGTACCCAAGGGATTGAAAATGGCCTTCATATCACAAGCACAACCGGGTATGTTTGATTATTTCGACCAGTTATGGTATATGGATTTACAGATACATATGATTACATAAAATGATTACATAAAATGCAAATTTACAATTAATTTTTCAAGACACCAATGCGAATATCAAAGCAGTTAATAACCTGAAGGAGTTGTTGAAAATTCAGCAGATATACTCATTTGTTTCACCATGTCTTGAACTCTTTGTTTAGGACAAGGCTCATTTGTTGAAGCTGTCTCTTTACTTTGTTTTTCTGTTTCCATGATAGTATTTGCACTACCAATATCAGACTCCGCATCACTTTCAGTTTTCTCTTTCAGTATTGGTTTATCTTCTTTAGGTACTTGAACGTAATCTACTGACCACATCTAAAAAAGAAAGAAATTTCCATGTGAACACTATTTGAAACAATTTAAAGTCAAAATACAAATGGCACAAAAATTATAGACAATTATTAAACAATACTCTCAAAACCCTTCACCAATTCATCCTTTTTGATTTTGGAATTAAATTTTATTTCCATTTTATTATTTATACATAACTTAATATTATATTTTACAAGTACTTGTTAACTAATTATTAGCACAATACAATAAACATAGTATGTCAACATATTCATGTCATATGGTTTGTAATTCATTAAATTTGTTCTAATAAAAATATTAACACAGATAATACAGAACCTTTCTGGGCAAAGTTAGTCAAATTCAATTACACTTCTTTTTGCCTAATTTGAGATGGTGTACAAAAAGTATGAAAAATTTAGATCATTGAGTTACCTATTTGATAACACTGGTCAACCCGTTTTGCTACAGGCGAACATTCATTGGATTCTATACCATTTTCAAATGAGAATCCCAACCCTGCTATCAAGATTTTTTATCATATACAGTTTTGAAGATATACACACAAGTTTAAATGATTAGATTAAAGACAGTTTTTGTAAAATATTTTAATTTATTGCAGGTTTGCATCTGTGCACATGTGACATTCATACATTTAATACTTAGTGTGCGTAACAATAAGGTATTCAGCGTTTCTTTCCAATTTTTATTTCATAGAACTAAGGAACATTAAAAATACATGTTTTAGTCTAATAATTTGAACACATCTGTAGGTAGACTACTATCAAGTTGTGAGTTAAGTTATTTTTAGAAATGTCATTAAGCATTTGTAGTGTTAATGTTCATTTAATTTTTATTGTTAATTCATAAGAAAAATATAAATAATACGCTTAGCTATCAGATCAGCACAAGATTTCAGCCCCTGACATCTGTTGAGTTACATGCAAAAGGCAGTTAACTTTTGGACTAAGATTACATTTGGACTGTATTTTAAGAAAAGTAATGCACTCTTTAAAGCATGCCAAAATACCTTCAGAGACTCAACCTATTCTCCTCAGTGAAGATCTGTCAATAACTGGAATTGGTCATTAGATTTCAATATGTTCCACAAACCCTTATTTTATTGTCTAATGAGTGCCAATATTAACAATGTTACTTTTATACATCCTCCTTATGTGGTATAAAGAAGGTATTGAATTGTGCTTGTGTGATTGGTGATTTTTTTCACAGAAAAACTCTTATTGCTGGGCCCTGGTTACAATAATCAATCATTTTTACGATTTTCTCCAAAACTGACATTCCTAGATTGATCTGAACGAACTCAAGACCAAACTTGATTTTTAAGGGTACTTTACATAAAGCCTCAATGTTTGCAAAATGTTCTCAAAAATGTCTCCAATTTCCATGGGATGGGGAAGAGTAAATAACTTTCAGCATCTTCCCAAAACTACAATATTCAAAAGAGATTCCCTCCCTGAATCTGTAGTTCAGAGACAGATCTTAAAATAAGGCCACGTATAATTTTTTGAAAATATGAGTTCTTGAGGAATTTTGCATGAAACATACACAAATTTGAAATAATAATTAAAAAAAAGGTTTTAAATTTTTTCCTTGCATGCATCAAAGGGCAGTAAAGAAAGTGGAGCTGGTCCCATTTTCAGTGCTCTAGATATTTTAAAAAATTGTAAATTGAAATTTGTATATGAACAGTTTTGCCCAATTTTTGCTCTTTTCTAAATTGCAATTTCGAATTTCCTGTTAGCACTGTTTTGGTTAGAATCTATCAGGAACTGTGACAAGGCAGTTTGAAATCCTCAGAATAACTTTTCACTGTAGGGCTGTGTTTCTGAGTAAATGGAACAGTGTTTTCAATTGTCAAATGTATGTTGATGTATTAGCTTTAAATGAATTAAAATTCCAAGCCTAATGCAAAAGTATGTACAGTTGTATTATCACTTGTTTTCTATAAAATGTTACTCAATAGTTGTTTTTTTTTTTGCCTGTACCAATCCTAGACAATATATTTTAAGACAACCTCAAAAAAGATTGAAAATTTGAAGCAAAATTAATTACTCAAAATGGAATATAATGTGTTTTTACAATATTTCCTACAAAGATCAGCCAAATAAATGAAAATTTTGTAGACCAGAATAACCTTGGGAGTCTCAGAATAAGTGAGATATTATAGATGTTCGAGTTACAAGAGAAAACATCAAATAAAATGTTTTGCGTTTAGATCTGAAATTATCAACATTAGATTCAATCACCCAATTCTAGAAAAGATGTATATCAACAATCATAGAATCCAAATTTTGGGAATAAATCAACTTTTAATATCAGCTTTTGTAAGTTTAAATACAAAAGGTTTATCATGTAGTTTTCTTACTGGTTGAATCGCAGGAATTTTTGTTACATTTGCAATCATGTTAATTTGTGTGTAATTGTATGATTTTGAAATTTTGCTTTATGAGCTAAGAATGAAAAAATATATGCTGCACTCTCTCACCAATATTTTAAAACAGATTTTACTAATGCTTTATATAGCATAAGAATTGTGTCTAAGGTACTGAATATATAAGTTGCCCTTTATATAAACGACAGTATTTTCAGTGCTTCACTGTTCGTTGTTTTCATTGTTTTTTCTACACAATCTCCAAAAATCAGACTTTGATTCCTCAATATTCCCAAATCTTTAAACTTTTGGTCTGTTTCTAGTAGTTGATAGATAATGAAATAATTGTAAAACACAGGATTTGTATTACTATGACAATAGATTTTTAGAAGAAGATTTGGATTTGGATATTTTGAGAACAAGAATATTATTATTAAACAATTTATGCAAATTGCCAATATTAGAGTGAATCACAATAGAGTCTTCTTCATTATTTATTACTTTCCAAAATATCATTACCAATCAATGAATTTGATGAAAATTAATTTTGGAAAATCAACTGTACATCATTGATACATAGAAAAAAGTTATAGGACTATGGTATGATTCTTGTGAAACGCTTGAGCCCTTAAGTAACTACGAAACTGGTTAAGTGGGATATCAGTTATACCAATCTTCTGAATTTTGTTGAGAAGTTAATTTACATTAACACCATCAATGGCTTATGCAAAGTCAGTATACATGACATTTACTTATTTACCATAATCTTTACTTGGATTTATTTAGAGCTGCACGTGAGGTAAATCAGCTGCTACGGTGTTATCCAATTGGAAGGTTGAACGTCACTGTAGTGATGTGTAAGCTATAAATTGGATGACATCATAACAGCTGATGTATGTCAAGGGCAACTCGAAATAATTCAAGCATAATAGTCTTTGAATATCACCGGTAAATAGAAGATTAGTCAACATTGATTGAGGTAATAGACTCACAAATACTTAAGCAACATCGCTGAGGATACTAACAGATCTCTGATACTTGATGAACATAGATAACTGATAACTTGATCAACATAGATTCAAACATCCAGTTTTAGAAAAGATGTAGTATTATAGCTTTTCGGTCACATAATTTCTATATGTTTGCAAGTTTAACATCTGACCCCATTTTAAATCCGATTTCTTAAATTTGGTAGAAACATATGGGTAATATTAAAGTATATTAAATTTAACTTATTTTTAAAAAATAATACACCATCACACACATTTGCAAAAATAATGTTGGTCCTCAATTCTAGTCACACAAAGAAAATCTATTTTTAACAGTAAAAACTTACTCGAGCTACTCCATCTGTTGATCCAGTCATGACCACATTTTGAGAATCCCATTCATGAGTCTGTGAGAAGGCAACACACAATATTTGTTGCATTCTGTCTGCTCGACCAACACAAGTGTTCACGCTAGCTAATTCATTCCCATTTATGCTCCAAATATGCAGCCATGTTCCAGCACAGGTAGCAATGTCTCCCTACACAAAAATAATCACAAATCAATATAAGAGTATGTCTTCAAAAAAGTTTCAAATTTGTAAATGATATTGATAAAAGATATAAATTTGTTTATTCAACAATGTTAACAAATTACAATTGCCTCTTTTTTCCCTTCCTCTTTAGTTTCTTTTCACATTTTAGGTCCTTTCAGTCATTAGGATTAAAACCTAAACGAAGGTGTTATTTTTAAAAACCCTGTAAGTCACTCATTCTTGCATTTTGGCTTGTGGGAAAACAGAAGCAGCAGCATAGATGCTTGTGTAAATCCCATAAGTCAGATGAAGAGAATGACCTGCAAGTTTTGGTTTGTTTTGAAACTCATTGATTTGCAAGGTTTTTTTTAATATAATGATATGATTCACCACTAGATTATATACATAAATTACAAGCAAGATCTTCAATTGTCCATGATTCAAGTGCAAGAAACATTTTATCTCAGACTTGTCAATGTTCTTTGTATTCACAATTTAAGAGATAATATAACATCATTTCTTGTTACCCTGAAGTAGTTGGTACTAAAGGACTAAATGAGGTTTGTTCATTTTAAAATGACTACTTTAACCCTCTGCCTACCTAGTTCTAATTTTAATGCCAAATACCAAGTGGGGTACATGTATACCCCACTTGAATATTATGCAAGATTGCTTTGAAATAGGATGTAACTAACTCACTTATGAACATTTTGACTATTTTGACCAGTTAATACGTAATAAAAGACATATTAATAGAATTAATAAACTTTTATTACTATGTTTCTCTTTTAGTAGATCATGACACTTCATCAGAATACCTCTTTTAAGATTAATACCCTAATTTTGTTTCTGTTCCTTGCACAGAGCACACATCTTCCAACTTAGACAAACACTCAGAGAGTACAGAGCTTGCCACTTCCTCCTGAGCAAACATTTCATTGCAGTCCATACATTGTATTACCTATCAATTCATACTTTTTTCAGTCTCTCTTCAACTTAAGATTTGATAAGTTCTTGCCCCATGTCCAACATAAATTTTCTCTTTTAACATTTTATCCAATGTCATTTGTCTCCACAGTGTCATTTGCAATGCAAAAATACACAAACTAGGAACACTCATTCACTAGTTTAGATACACCATCACAATGATTCAAATGCGTAACTGGAAACTTGCAGGTGTTTCAATTATGCCACTTTCATTTGAATTGAAAGATTGATGTGCCAATCCAAAAAGTACAATTTTCAAAATGATCCATTGGTATACAAATTTGTGTCATGGAATACAAAGTGGGGTGCAAATATACCCCAGTGCTTGTTTTTGGTTAGTACACGTAAAACATTTTAAAACAATTACATTCTTTAAAATGTCATTGTTAATTAAAGTATCTTAGGCAACATAACAAAATTTCAATATTTCATAATAAGTGCAATGTGCACGACAAAATAAAAGGGAGATTGAGGCATTCCTGACCATGTGCAACACTTGCACACCTTCTCAGATGAGTGTAGTGCCCAAAAGAAAAGCAATACAGTAGTGAGATCCGAGACACAAATGTGTCATGCATTGGTCAAGGATAGATTTTAATCTATAAATACTTCTGAGTACGGTATCTCTCCTTTCTTCCCTGCGATAGGGATTTTTCTGTTGTCAAGAAGATTTATGATTTACACCCCGATGGAGTATATATCACATATTATCAACTGTTCTAAGAAATGTACATTTTTAGTTACTGTTGTAGACTATAATGACATTGTCAACTTCAAAACGCAGTGACCTCCACTGCTCAAGAAGACTGTCCTATTCATTGAATCTCGTGGGAAGGGAGTGCCTCAAGATCAGAAAAAAAGACTTCTGGTGTCAGATTAATAATTTTATCCACTCTAGGGACAATTTAGGTATAATTAAAGCTACCCAGACTATCAATGGTTTTGTGAACTACAACTTCCGGCTTCTTTTGCCACCCTGTACCATAGTGGTGCCAGAAAAGAACATACAAACAGAATCTGTCAATGAATGGCAAGAAAATGGAAGATTTGAAACAATTGAAATGATACCCAATAAAGAGGAAATTCAACAATTCTGGAATAGTGTGTATGATTGGGATATCACTGACAGAGAGATTGGTTAAAAAGGATGTTCAATATGGAAATATTCCTATGTCCTATGATTAAAACACATATTTCAAGCAACTTTTCCTGTCATATGAATCATGTTCGGTGTAGATGCACATTGTCTTTTCACATAATATTGCAAGAAATGTGTCAAATTACAAAGAATTCTTGATTAGTTTTTGAAATCCCATAAGTCATAAAAGTTGAAGTCCAGCAACTATTTTACTATTGATACACGTCTCCATGGCATTCTCAATCAAGATTGATGATTCGAAGGGGAAAAAAGAATAGTAATAATAATAATAATAATAATAATAATAATAATAATAATAATAATAATAATAATACTAATAATAATAATAATAATAATAATAATAATAAAAATTAAAAATACAACACATTCTCTGTGTTCTTATTCAGTTTATTTTGTTTTCCCACAAGTCACAATTCCTGACTTGCAGGGTCTCAAACATAAGCAATTCAAATATGCCCACACTACCAATGGTGACTATAGAACGCCATGTTGCAATGCAGTCTCAACCATTTATTATTTTTAATCTGACGTAACATTAAATGATGTAGCGTGTAAATTATTTCATGATTGTACACTTCACATATACAGTAAAATCTGTCTCAACCGAAACCTGAACATGCTGGAAACCTGCCTTCACTGGAAAATGTCTCAGGCACTTTAAGTTATATAGCATTTTACACAGCATAAAACAGAACCTGTCCAACGCAAACAAGGAACGGTTTTTCATGTCCTAAAGAAGAAAAAACATTATAAAACAGAATTTTTGTGAATTTAATACAATTAGAGATGTGAAATATTCTTAATGAAATGAATGCATCTGCCAGGTTTTTTAATTCTCTATCCCTGTGACATGCAATTTAGTAGGCTGCAATGTGCAGGATAGGGGCTTCAGCAGTCACCGTAGAATTCAAAGTTGGGGGTCCCTTGTCTCTCAAGGAGTAGGCTGAAGGGTAATTCCCTCCCTCCTGACTCTCAGAGTGTGGGAAGGTATGGCATCTATTCACATGTCTCCCTGCCCTGCGTTGAAAATTGTACAAACATAAAAGGAAGTAGGAAGTCATAGAACTGTGAGCAGCTACTAGGCAGCACAAAGGTAGGTATCTTTATGAGTTTCACAACCAGTTTAACAATAGTTGGATAAAACCAAAAAACTCCAACCTCAGATGAAAGGGTGAAACTTACATCAGAAGCAAGAGAAACTCAGAAGTTGTCAATGAAGAATGTTTAATATTCATTTATTGGTAATTTCTTCTCAAAATACTTTATGTGTAAAAGTATTTTAATAATCACAATAAAAGTATGTAATTTTTACTGTAGTTAATTACTACTTACTACTGTTACTTAATTACTTATTTTAATTTACTAGTTACAGGACAGAAATATCAATATCACATACATAATAAAATGTACAACCCTGCATAAAAGGGACCACCTCTAAACCGATTTTTTTTTTTTTTTTTTTTTTTGTGGTGTTGATCAATTCCACCTCAGACAGTTATCATCTATACTACTTGCTTACTGTATTTATGTATTTTTTTTTCTACTCCCATTGTAGAATTTTCAATAAGTGGCAGCAGCTTGTTGCATAATGATTGTTATTATGATGCTTCATTGTAGTACAGATGTTTGACCAATCACAGAGAAGTTTACAATTGACAAGTCATCAGTCATTGGTAATTAATTCATTAAATTTTCATTAATGTAGAGTGGTAAACTGCAGAAGGGAAATCACAAATGTCTTCCTGTTTCCAAAACTCTGAGGAAAACCAGAAAACTGAATCCCCCTTTAGAATTGTATCAGTGATTGTGCCAAGACAACCCATGTGGGGAGACAGTAAAACCACACATGCTTGCCCCTTCCCAAAACTCAGAAGAAAATTAGAGGACTGAATTGCTTATGAAGACTATTAGTTATTAAGCTGATAAGAAACAAGAACAGATTCTGAACTTTGATGACAATTCTTTTATGAACTGAATCCTAACTTTACTTGCATACTGTTTGTTTGAAATTGACTGCCATGACTGGCAATAAGAAGCATTGTTGTCTAGTTTTGATTCTCTTGTTCCTTACTTTCAATGTTGCATCCTCTGGTTTGCATGGATCTTGTAAACGGTGAACACTTGTGGTTGAATTTTCTTTGTCATCAGCTTTAATGCTTCTCTAAAAGTGAGTAATAACATTTTCTGACATCTGTCTTCATATTGAAGCTGTCTATAGTTTCTGAGAATTTTTCTGACCTTTTACTGCTCCCTTTCTAGGTGTTTGATGACTTTTTGATACATATAGAGACCATATCTTATCCACTTACTCAAGTGTATGTACTAACCCCAAAAAATGGTGGAGTTTCAAATGAGTAGTGGATGGAAAAGGCTTTTTACAAAGATACAATATACTATTAGCTCATTTGGTGACAGCTGTGATTTGTCTTTCCCATTTCAATGCATTTGTGACTAGTACTACTAGGTCATTTTGCTAAGTTGTTTCTACAGTATGATTTCCCATATTACAGCTTTATGTAGAGTTGTTCTTGCCTAAACGAAGGACAATACATTTGCTGGGATTTTAAGGTAGTAACCAGATTTTTGACCAGTTATCTACAGTGTTGACATCATTTTGTAAGGTACAATAATTTGTGGGAAGTACATTTTTTATAAGGATGAACCAAATACAACTGAAGCTTGTCAACATACAAACTTTTGAATTTCAAAAATTAAAGATTTTCTTTCTTTCTTTTCCACACTCTCAATTTTGGTCAAAGAGAGTATATTCAAGAGGGATCATGAATTAAATGACCGCAAGTGTAATATTATACTACTTATACATTCAAATAATTCAAAAAGTACTATGTTTTAGTACCATAATATAGGTATGTAACACAGAAATAGCAATCTATCGAACAATTTCAGGTTCCATTCTGCTGTAAACACAAAAATGTTAAGTGACAATCTGTCTTTCCTCAAGTCGCATTCGCATCCCACAGGTTGAGAAGCAAACACAAAGTACCAAGTTTTTGTCTCAAGACTGATTATTGTAAAAAAGTATAATACAGGAAGAAATGAAATATATTTGTAAATATGGAAACAAGTGAAAAAGTTATTTTTATACTTAACTTTATTACATTTGAAAACAAAACACCAATTGCTAGAAAACAAAGGAGTAGAGGAAAGTTTCATGAGAATATTTGAATTTCACATGCATACTTCTTTCAGGAAAAAATACTCTGTATTTTTAATCTTCCTTAAAGCAAAAATTACTTTGACAAACATTTATTCCTCATGAACATTACATTTTCCAATCTGGGCTTCATTGAGGAAGAGTAAGAGGGGGAGGGACAACTACAAAAATGTTGCAGGCCAATAGTGGCAGGCAAAGAAATTTTGCAATGAGTAGGATTAATACATTTATATTGATAATTGTGACTAGACAAGCTTGTGGTAGTTGGTGAGTAAATTAAAGAATGAAGAAACATACCGTTAGTTCATTGATAGCCACTGCAGCTACTGGAGCAGCATGTCCTCGTAACTGCCTCACAAAAATTCGACGTGATAAATCCCAAATAATTGCTGTTGCATCACGAGATCCAGATACAATGACATTGTAAGCAGGACTAGCTGACAAACATGTAACAGCATCTGTATGGCCATATAGACATTGTTTGATGCTGAGGTGTTTTCTATTATACTCCCATATTGTTACCACCTAAAACAATACACATGTGTAAATGACTGAATGATTAATAAAACAACTAATGCTATCACACTTGCAATGTACGTGATATGAACACAATTCAGTATTTCATCCACGAAATCACCAACACTAGTTTCATTTGTGAATCTGATCTTCCATTTTCATCCCAACATTCACAATAGAAAGATCTTGAGAATACTGTAAAATATTTTGTATACAGATTCAACTTCACATGCTGGACAACTATAAATCAAAACTTTTAGTACACTAGATGTTTTTTTATTCAATTAAATTTTAATTAAAAGTGTTTACATAAGAGAAATTTGTGAAAGTCAAACTTGCATTTTAATTTCAAGAAATACAATTTTTTATTAACATAGATGCATTTTAACATGTA
This sequence comes from Gryllus bimaculatus, assembly GCA_017312745.1. Lineage (NCBI taxonomy): Eukaryota > Metazoa > Arthropoda > Insecta > Orthoptera > Gryllidae > Gryllus > Gryllus bimaculatus. The sequence goes on from BOPP01000030.1 coordinate 6,227,030, forward strand.
AGATTCAAAATGTATTCACTTAATAATGCAGGAAATACCCTTCAAGAGGACATTCTTGATACAGTCCAAACATTGATTTGAAAACGTTTTCTATTTCTTGAAATCCATCACTATTTCACAGATTCTTTGCTTTACTTTGGGCAACCACGAACTTAGTAAGAATGGTGATGAAGTAAAAAAAATCAATACTGTCAGATATATGGGGAACTTATTTATAAGACAGTGTAATACAAAAATGCTGTAACAGGCTGTATGGTACAGGTTTTGGTGGGAAGGATGGGCAGGTTCCAGAAAAAAGAGCATGAGAAATTGTAATAAATTTAAGTTCGAACCTATAACGTCTGTGTCATTGAAATGGTCATTTCAGTTTTCAAAATAATTTTAACAGATAAGCCTTTCTGCACAAAATTTGAAGAATATACTGTGCTTCTAATTATGAAAGTGAATAAAATAATGTGCATAGCTACTAAACATGACTATTTAATCCTTTTGTGATCAGTTTTCGATGCCAGATACATAACTTTTCATGAAATGTTTTTAAATACCTTACTTAACACTTTTTTAACCTATTTTAGTTGCCCAAAACATCATTTATCATGTCTGATAGTGCCTAATGTCATAATTTTGTCACATATTTTAGGTATCTTAATCATCACTTTTTAGTGCCTAAAATTCCAAGGTCTAGTGATCAGATATGAGCAGTAGCTCAACTCAAAGTTAAGGGATGCGAAAGAAATATTCTCCAGTAAAACTTAATTGACTATTTGATTTTCTGTGAATTTTAATATCAACAGTTAGCATTATTATAATAATTACTCATGCTCAATACTGGATGTCTAATGTAACACACAGTTCAGGAACTGACCATTCAAAGTTAGGATCCAGTATGAAGCTACTTCTGCTTTTAAAACAATGATTTTCAAAGTTTGGAGATTCACACAGGTCCAGCTAGTATTATTATATTACTAATCTTTTACAAATAATAAGAGAAAGTTAATTTGTTATAGTATCACTAGATCCTTTAACATAGGTATGCATTACAGAAATAGCTATCTATTGCATGATGAGCTCCATCCATACGACACTGGAAGCACAAAAACATGAGGTGACGATTCCTCCTCACTCTATCGACATATCACATGTGCAATCAGGCAGAATGGTGTCACACCCCTGCCATTGAAGATTTTGGCTACAGTTGAAGAAGAAACTTCTAGAAAAATTATTTCAACCACTGTTAAGTAGCCCCAAAAGCAATAGCCATGTAAATTAAAATGGTACATCATTGGCAAGATCTAAAATGAGAAAATGTGATTAGATACTCATTTTTAGACATAAAATGGTAAGTTCTATACTTTGATTTATTTGTAGTGACGCACCACAATGATGTTCAAGCTCCAAATTGGATGACATCATAACAGCTGATTGATGTAAAATACTACTACAAGTAAATCAGAGTACACATAGAAAATTTGGTTTCGATTGTTATTTCTAGTTCTTATTTTTTTATATATGAAGATTGAAACATGCACCAATAATTGTATAAAAGAAAAACAAATCTCTTATATTTCCAAACATGAATTTATTTTTTATAGGGCAAGTCATTTCAGATTGTAAAAAACGAACTAGAATATTCACCACAATAAAGTGAGTAAACCATTCCATCTGCCCTTTTTCTGACAAATGCATCATATTGCACAACAGCTTCTGGATGAATTTTCTTGTTCCATGTCTAGAAGATTGTACATAATGGAGTCTTATTACTAAGTATACTTCTAAGTAGTAATAAAAAAATAAAATCTACTTTGCACAAATATAAATGATGAAAAAAATAAGTTTATAAATTAATGAAATTGAGGTGCTAAGTATGACTTTCAATTAGCACGATTGTAGGTGGCCTATCCATCTGACACAGATGCAGTTCGCTCTGTGATGATGCTGGGATACAGACTGTGACAAAATTCACAAAGGATTCAAAATGTGTTCCACACCTCTGGGGATTAAATGTTTAATATATATTGGTAACAATTAGAGTTATATAATGTAGCTCATTTATACACCTGAAATTCCTCATCATATATAGCTTTAGTACAGGTATTATGGTTTTCAATAAGTGGAACCAAACTGTATTTGCTTATACTAGTTTGTTTTCCTCTCTACACATTGACGAGTTCTGCATAATAAATACTACTATACATTTTGTAATATCGCTGACTTTTGACGCATATAAAATAAATTTTGAACTTTACAAGACCCGAACTAGAATCAAACTTAGACAGAAAGTTGACAGAAGACAAAATAATCTGACACTTACTGTACTTGTTCCTGCAGTAATAATCAGTTTTGCAGAAGGGCAAACACATGCCACAACTTCTCCATTGCTTTGCATCATTGCTTCACATACAAAAACAGCCTTGTCGCTATCGTAGTTGCCAATTCTCAAACTATGATCAGCAAAACCCCAAGCAACATACTTATTATAATTGGGAGGAACTAGAACTTTATTTTGTTCTACTGCAAGAATTCCTTTCTCGGTATGTAAAATTTGGCCAACAGGAGATTTCAGCTCTGAAACAAATATTTGTATTCACTAACCAACAATGATTACAACTTTCTACAATTCATTGTAATAACTGGGGGAAAAAACCCAACAACAACAACAACAACAACACCTCTCTGAAGTTATTAAGATAAGTTTTACATTCATATCATTCACAGAACTACATTCATTCATTCATTCATTCATTCATCTTTCATCAATGAATGAATCAATTCATTCATTCAATTCACACAATAATTACATTCATATAAACTATAAGCTATATTTCTACATAGCATCCAGCCCCAGAGATGGTGACAAATATGATTCTAATTACCAACTGAAATTAAGTTTTCAAATGCAGTATGTTGTAATGGGTGGTGGACGTCTGTATCATTCAAAATGTATTTACAAGAGTAAGTATGGAAGCCTTAACATGAGAAAATGCAAAATTTGTTTATCTCCTAATCAAGAGTGTCCAATTCTTAAAAATTGGTCATTTAACGTCATCACAAAATATGGTTTTAATTTGGTGTTGGTAAGACTGGACACTATAAAAAGAACAAGTACAGAAAAAGAGACTAAAATAAAGATGTGACACTAGTACATTCTATTATTTTACAATAATTTCTAACATGTTCACATAAAAGTTTTAAAATGTTTCTATACCTTTGATTGGTTGAAGAGAAGGTCGTAAGTTGTCCAAATTATGGAAAAAGAGGCGATCTCCAGTTGAAAAACTTAGGCCTGGAGTAATAGGCCCAGGATCAATTACTGATGTACGATGACTGATCTTCTTTGCTGGATGAGATTTTTTGAAAAGTTGTTTAGGAATTTGACCAAAGTTATTGATGAAACCAATAGTTGCATTTTTCTTCAAAGGATCATCAATGCTACAAAAAATCATTGTTGCCTTATACATCTAATTTTTACAACACAGTAACAGAGTATTTCATTATGTCAACATAACAGAATTACAAAAATGTATTAAAAATAATCACATTCTGTACATGTATGTACACATTTAAAAATTCTTACTTGTAGATGTCCACATTTCCTTCATAAAAGAGATGATGAAATACGTTGATTGCATCAACTGCAGCAGCTCCTTGTTGCTTACATCCAAATATGAGATCAATCCATTCGTGCAAATGCTGAGACACAAAATCGCACTCTAGAGCCAAGCGGTGCATGCGAATAAATTCACGAGGATCTTCTTTAGCCCAAGGTGGGAGTACAACATCTCCAAGCTGCACACCATTCTGTTTGCAGCCTATAGAAAACATACTCACAACAATTAACATATCATTAACAACATCATAAGAATAGAAAAAAATTTATATTCTCATTACCTAAATCAAAATTATTAGAATTCATCAAGAACTCGGGAAGGTAGAAAAACTCAGGTATAAGTTCTTTTACATCTGCCATATTATGTTTCGAAGCAGAAAGCCAAGCTTCTCTCACAGAATGAAACATTCTATCAGCAAGATCAAAGTGGCCTCCCTGTGCACAAATAGAGTAAAAAAGAGAAAATCAGTCATCACAGAGTTTGAAGTCAATAAACCTTTCTGTATATTGCTTTCAGAAACCAATCAAGCAATTAGTGATGGCAGACTAACTGAAATATCTTTCACATAGTATAACGTAAAATAATACACAACGTAATGTATGTACCTGTAGTCTGAGAAAATGTTGGGTAAAAGGCTCCATTCTAACTAAATATGAGCACACAATCATTGCTGAAGAGTAATGTGTTCCATAATGATAAGGAGGAGTTTCTCCATGAGGATCATCCCATTCTTTGTACCTGCACACAAAAAATTAACTTGATATGATATTGGGAATTACATTGTAACACCGCTTGGTAAACAATCATCATAAAGATCTTTATAAGTTATTTGACAACATTACACATAAAATTATGCACAAAATAATTTATGAATAACGATTTTATAAAGTATACAGAAGGTAAGCTTCTATTTTACTGTAATTTTGTGCTACTGAATGTTTTTTTCAACTGTAATTGAATAATAATTTTAATATGTACTGTATTGAAGTTCATTTTTGAAGTTGGATTTGAAGGTTAAAATTCAAACGATGTAAAGTAAAATAAAAAGTATGGTATAAAACTATGGTAATTAATCCATTTTCCAACATTATCTATGACTTTATATGATACAGTTTTCATTCCTTCTTAAACAATATTCTAGTTAAGCTGATTAGAAATTTAAAAAATAAAAGTATTTACTTGCAATTGTAAAAAAATAAACTCTTACTACTGGTATGGTGTGAATCAGTCTCAATTCTCAAATTGTTTCTGACACTGTTCTGACACATGTCTTTAAAAATTTACTACCTGCTTCCATTTATCTAAGCATATTTCAATCCTAATTTTATTTTGTAAGAATCATTTTAATCTGACAAGCAGATAAAAACAAACAAATGTATTAAAACTAAACAAATATATTGAGCATTATGTCCTCAAAATTGCTAAGCTCTACTACAGCTGCATGTGGAGCAAGCATATACTCACACTCAATATAACATATACAGATACAAAGATGAAAAGTTCCCCAACAACATTTTTAAATAAATAACTTATGAAAAAAAATGAGTTGTGCCTTTTTAAAATTGTCTTGGCTAAACTACATACTTCTGTGTTCTTTTATTTTCCTCAAATGTATTTTTTAACCTTTTAATGAACTATTGTTATCTAAATAATGTAATATTATGACTTTTTAAAGTTCTCAACCATACTCAAATGTGTATTTCGCTCTTCTTCCATAAATGTTTAATCATGCTCATACAGAGCAAAAAAAAGTCATCCTGATCCTCGATTTCAGTAGCATAAACATGGTCTTTCATTAACACCTGCTCCAAAAATGTTGAGAGTAACCGAGTTATAAAATTCGTATCCTGAATGCCTCTTAAACGCTCAGGTAGGAAGTGAGGACCAAGGATAAATTCATTCACAATATGAATCGCCACATTTACTGAGAATCACTTGGAGAGCAACACTATCTGCAACATGCAGATTTTCCTAAACCATCATGTGAAAACTGTGCTAGTTCTTGTAATCAACGCTTCACCTAACCAAAGAACAAAATTCCTGGTGTTTCTTTGCATTTGCACAAGAAATGCATAGAGAAATGAAAACGTTAAGCCTCTACTGCGCAAATGCAAGAAATTGAAAAGTCAATCTCTCTACATGAATTCTTCGACAGATGAGGGACCTCATTGCATTGACTTCACACGCTATTTGCATTGTGTTCACTTCCAGAGCTTCTTGGATAGTATAAGCAATTGAGTTTTCCAGAGAATGGACGAGGCCTAATGCAAAGTGAAGCCCTTAGCTCACTTGCTATAGCCCATGTCATATGAGCACAAATTCATAGACCAAAGATTAATGTTATTTATTTACAAAACTAAACAATGAAGAGTATCCAATTTTGGCAAAATCGGTCTGTACATTACATATGGGATAAGGTTCCAGCATATTAGCAATGACGTCTGAATCACCCTGTTTGCACAGAGAGGATTATTTTTTAAAACTTTAAACAAGGAAGTATAATCAAATGACCACTTATAAATATGCCTTATATATAAAATACATAATTTTTGCACATATAATTCTTATCTAAACGTATTCGCAAAAATGTACATAGTACTGAAGAGGTTGTTCAAAGAGCTTTATTTCACACCTTTTCTTGAATTGTTCCAAGCGTTCTGGACTTTGAGCACCCATGGGTCGTGAAAAATCTCTGAATGTAGCTGGATCCACAAGATCTAGTTCTTCTGAATCATAATCAGCCAATATCCACGGAAATACAGGATACTGCATTAAGTCATTGTAAGAACGACCAGCAAGAGTGTTAAGATGCATTAAATACTGAAAATTTGATATTTCTCCACGCTGAAAAAAGAAAAACGTCTTCAAAACATGAAAAACATAGAAAAGATAACTTTCAAACTCTTAAAGGAAACATTGATAAAAATAAATTAATCTTATTTTTAAACATTAATAAAGTTATTTCACAAGTTAAAAGAAAGATACAGGAAGTTGATTTTAATTAGATTCATTGAGCATAATGGAGAGATCATTCAGAAGAGGGCATGCATCCATAGGAAGGACAATGAAGAAAATTAAAGGTATCTTCTGGAGTGGTGAACACTGAGGGGCTGGCATAATAATTCAACTGATCACGAATGAGGAAAGCCCAGCAGAAAAGAGGAAATTACAATGATAAGTTTATTGAACTCTTATGAATAAAACTGTCATAATTTTAATACATAAATAGACACATTATTAATCTACTAAATCCATGTGATTCTTACCACCCATCTCTGAGTGACTGATGTTTCACCAATTAAATTAGACAAAAGTCCTGCTCCTTGTTCCACATGAGCTGTTCGCTTTTGACCAGCAACAGATTGTTGAGCATTATCAGCAATTGCAGTAGCGAAAGTCATGAACCTAAAAAAAAAATTGTAGGGATAAGTAGGATATTTTAGGGGTAAGGTATCTTGGAGCTGAATAAAAATTCTGGACATGTTTATACTCACTTTTGATACACCTTATTTCGAACCTTTCTTTGAAATGCAAGAAGATAATTACGGCCATCCCCAGAAAACACTTCAAGAGCCATGGGTTGCAACAAGTAGCGTCTCTTATGGACTTCCCTACAGAAAATGCAATAAGAAACTAATTTAGGTGGTGATTTAAACTAAACCATATACATGGTGATGTGAATTATTATTATCATAATTCAAGGAACATTAGTATTGAAGTTTACAATACATTCTGAGAGAATTGAGAATACATTCTAAAAAAATTGGAACAATATTTATTTGGCATGATCATTAACAAAAAATTATTCATTTTGCCACAAAGGTAAAGAATTAATCTGAATATATATAGTCCAACAAACAATCAATAAGCAAACAATAAATATACATCTAGACTATGAAATTTGTACATGATGCCAAGATAATTTTCTTCACTAAAAAAGTTACTTTATCATTTGTTTCATTGTTAATAGTATTATGCAGAAACAAATCACAACAGAAGTGAATTTTTTACTTACCTAATATCTTCATAGGCAAATTTTGAACACTGACGCATAGCACGAGAACGGCGAGGACTACCAGGACTTGGAAGAATAGGCTCATGAGCATTTTCAGGAAGAGATTCAATATCACGGATTTCCCTGGACTTCAGCAGAGTAAATCCATCAATAACATAGAAATGCTCTTTTCCAAACAAAAGGAGTCCTTCTGTAGTATCAAGACCTTGTATTCGAGCACAACGGAACATATGGCTTATCTGAAAGAGAGCAGACATTTACAGAAGATCTTAAGGTGAAAATATTTTTATTTTAAATAAAACACAGATGAAAATTTTAAAATATTGAGCAGTAAGCAACCTCAAAGAAAGCACTCCAAACTATAGACATTCCTTAAAATGATACAGAAAAATCATGTACTGTGTACCTTCTCTTGTTCCTCCAAAAGACGGAGAATAGTTTGGTTGTCAGGAGCAGATGCTTGTTCTTCAGAGCCAGCTATATCAGTTGCATCATCATCAGCAGTATCTTCAGGTTCTGAGATGGAGCGATGCACACCATGCCTTTCTAAATGCACACCTTGGAAACTAGATGGACCTGTATGGATTGCAAAATCAAGTAATAAATCAATACATTCAAAACAAACATAATTGTGGAACTAATTTAGTAAATAAAAACAGAAAATGAATTTAAGGCAGAAAAAAAGAGACTAGCTGCAATAACACTGGTGTCCAGATTTTTATTTACGGTCTGTCCTTCCCTGCCTTAATTGGCCTTACTCCACCTTGCTTGGTAATGCCAAACAACCACGCCTCACATTGTGGGTTTCTAGTAAGACTAAATTTGGGTTAAATTTTGTGACCACAGCCACTTCTAGGGTTTTCATGGCTTGTCAAAACACGAGATTTGAGAGCAATCACATCAGTTTTTCAAATGTTATTGTGGATGTTATTGGGTGAATTTTCTACATTAACATTATAATTAGGGTACACAAAATAAATGGAAATCCAAGGGAAATTTTAAAAAAGATGGAATAAGTGTGAAATAATTAATGGAAAAAAAGATGAAGAGAAGCAGATAAATGTACTTGATAATCTAATAAAAAAATCAGAAAATATAAGTTTTTTGCATGACACAACCAGTACCAATCCAAAAATTTGCTTTATGATCAAAACTCAAGTGTCAAAGAAAAACATTATTTCATACCTTAAGTTCATGTACTTATCAGTATTTTAAATTTAACTTATTACTAATTGAAGCTCTAACCAATTTCTCGTCCTTCATCTGCTGTATCAGGTATACTCAAGTCAGCCGATAAATCTTCACTTGGTAATTGAGCTTCAATTATAAAGTCACGTTCTCTCTCAAATAAATTTTGTGGGCGATATTTCTGATAGAACTCTTTGCTGTCATAGCTTGTGGCTACTTTGTATTTCAATGCTCTCTGTTAAATGGGAAATCAATTTATTAATGGAATTAATTTAAATTATAAAACAATTATCACAGACACATTATTAAGAAAATCATGTTTGTACTACAAAGATCATTGCATTTTATCTCAAAAGCTTACATCCCTTTATCAACTTACATTGTCTCCCATCTCTAATTCTGGCCGATAAGGATAATGGATATAAAACAATTCATTCTTCATCATTTTCTTCCTCATTCGACATGGTCCTTCAGTCATATCTAGCATCCATTTCTCCAAACTATTGAGAGAAAATAACAGGTTTAATACACCAAAAAAATTAGGTAGTTTCAATTAAGAACATAATAGAAATAGTCCTTTGAAAGGAAGAATTTATATACATCTGTCTCAATGACACTGAGAAGTGAGAAATGTAGTACACAACATATGACAACTTACAAGGAATTTGGGATCTAAATTTTTGGGTGAATCTGTAATTAATGGCTTTTATGAAGGCAAAGAAGTAGCTCTCTATATGGCAAATGGTTTTGGGAATAGACAACAAATGGCAATGATAATGAACTTGTACATTACAGCATGTAACGTTGTTCCATATTGAAAGCAATCACATTCCATTTCTTAACCAAAAAAATAAAATATTAATAATAATATAAAATATTATAATAATATATTTATATAAACCCCTATAAAATGTCAGGTACAATTATTGACTCCCAAATGCCTCACATGTCACAGGTGCTACGACCAAGATTAATAATAATGATGTCACCAACTATCATTGCCCCTTTGATACACCAGTCTGTTAAATAACATTCCTCAATAATTTTTTGTTGCATCGATATCAGCAATTGTTATTAACGACTCAGAGAGCTAGTTTCATATCCATGTTTTTTTCTTGGAAGCTTCTGTTTTATTTGTTCACAAACCTCACGTCAAAATTTTAATATTTTATCATCTTATTAACCTCAAATGAGTGTGCAGAGATATCTTTTAACTCAGGGCTCAGCTCTAACTTTCTATGCCACATTCCCAACACACACACAAGACTACTAATATACTTGCCATATCAATTACATTTCTGTATTACGATGCTACTGTAACAAATGTACTGCATTGTACTGTATGTACTTGACATTTCTTCTTGACACTGTGACACGGAATATGGAATTGAATAAATTGTAATTGTGTTTGAACCCAATAGCAGCTGGTCATGATCATTAAATTAAAATAATAGTCTTTGTTAACATTTAATTAACAACCATTTTGTAAAATTTAGAAATTCAAAAAATCAAGAAATTTTAAAAAAATGTAGCGCTATTTTTGAGAAAATTTTGAAAATATCCCAGGAGCTTTATTTAAAGTACCCCAAATAACAAATTCGTTTCAAATTCATAGGATCTCAAGTCAGGCGAGATTGATTGATCATAAAAATTAATTTTGGAAAAATTCCTGTTAAGCCCTAGGGAGACAGATAAATATTTTGGAAAACAAAATAAAAACACTTTCAACATCAGGGAAATCCCAAAATGGTATTCTCATTAAAATCTGGAAATTTATTTTTCACAGCTTTAAACCTTTACTAGTCTAGTGGGGTCCTGGAAACCTGAGGCCGTAGTATATGTCATAATTCATATTCCAATAACTAGGCAGCATTCATATAGTCAGTATACTTCAGAGGCATTGTGTTATTAGTTTTGATTGGTTGTGCAAAGTGATTTGAGGTTTATTTTTGGAATTAGGGGGAAAAAGGTCTGAGAATACCCCACCATAGTGTTAATGTAAGTTATTTTAAATTCCTTTGATTGATGTTTTGTGTGTATTTTGACTGTTATGATTGTGTTACAGTATAATCACAAAACATAATCCCCTTCCTTCAACATCGTCTGAGTCCGAACCAACTAGAACAGCACGATGATACATTGTGCAAGAAATGCATAGAGAAAGACGAAGATGTGAGAAGTGTGAGAAGTGAGAAGAAGTGAGAAGTATGTGAGAAGTGCGGTAAACATATATGCCCAGATCACAGAAATTCAGTGGGTAAAAATTGTTTGTAATCTACTTTTTTATTCTTATTATAAACATTGTAAACTGATCGAAAGAACAGAATTTGAAATAAATTTTTTTACATTGAGATTTTCAGTGATGTACTTTTTGAGGCACCTGAGGGCTCTGCTAGAGCTTAGGCATAAGTGAATTTTACCAGATTAGTAAAGGTTAATTAACTTTCTATCTACTATGTATAATACTCTGTATACATGTGCATATATAAAAAGTTAAAAATTTTTCAGAAGCATGATAATTCTAGAAGGATTGGATCTAAAAGGTCTGATTTCTGCATCAGGTGATAAGTGTTTGAATTCCTACTTTATATCTTAAGTCATAAGCATATCTCTACAAGGCTATTGCTTTCATAGTAAGCCACTCTTAAATTGTACTCCACATGTTAAATGTATTCTAGACAAACATCTAGCTATTACTATTCCTTTGAATGTCACCTTCTTACATCTTCACATGGCACTAATCATTGCCATACAAGCTCTTTATCTCAATGCTGAAATTGTTAAGCCTTAAGATAATCCTTTGTATTTCCTTCATTCTTCAGTACATCTGTTTGCAGAGTCTATTCATATTTTCAAAGTATCTTCTAAAACATTATGAACAAAAGAAACAAAGAATCATAATAAATTCATACCTGTTGCCAATAACTGGACCCCACAAACCTCTCTCACGGGTCAATTCTGTCTCTGTTTGAAGCCATTCTTCAAATACGTAACGTTGCATATGCTGTTGGGTTTGTTGATATTGTTTCTCTTGAACTTCAACTAATTCTCTGACAAGTGCTACATGACTCAATGTCCAAGCACCAATGTCACTCATAGGGAGCTGGGAATATCGAACACGAATAGTTTCTTCCTTCTTCACTTTTGTTCGACTAGCCAAACGTGTAAGTCCACCAGTAACTTTTTGAATTTTCTATAACGAGATGAATCAAAGTAATTCTATGATGCATAGTAATGTATCTTGTATATGGTATAAAAACAAATTAAAAAATGATAACTTACAGACTGTATTTGGTTGTGCAATTCCCAAGGCACACGATAAGAAGATTTACGTTCCATATCAACATAATTAAGCCAAAGTCTGTTGGCTGACTCATATACTTGCTCCTTTACTGCAGCCAACTCTGGAGCTTTGTTGTTAGGTGAATTGAGAGTGATTTTAAAAACCTTGTGAGAAAAACATAAGTAAACACATGAATGTGTATGTCTTTAATGTAAAATAATTCTGCATTAACACATCACACATTTAGTATTTTTAAATACCTCCTCAATAGCTGGTTTCTTACAGACATAGAGTTCTTCCCACACACGTTTTGCAGCTACAGCCATAAGATTATGTCCTTGGTGAGATGTTAACATTTCATCACAATCATCCAACTGAGGATTGACATGCCAAGTAGTTTTTATATTAGTATCCAACCTAGAATACACAATTCACTTTCATTAATTTTCACATTTAAATAGTGGCCTGCAGCAGCAAAGATTCAGCTGATGAGAAAGTGTTCTGTGCTCGGTTATTGTAGATGATAGAGAAATAATATATTTCATTTTTGTTTAAAACATTTTTAATTTTTGAGATAGTGTGAAATAACTTTGACTTTCTAACAGGAAGCTTTTTTTCCAACACACATTTTTTTCTTAAGTTCTCAAAGAGCCAGATACATTATATAAGTTCATTCAGGAACAGGAGGTTTCAATTGCAAACACAGAAATTGTGGATTAACATAATAATATGTTAGTAATTTTCAGTCAAAATTAAGCTATCTCACTGATTTTGTATTTTCCTCAAGTTTCTGGGCATCTTACGAAACAATAGATATTACTTATGCGGTTGAAGGCAGTATTGTTTTCTTTCAATATCTGCATGCATAGTAAATTAGTAATATATATTACTTAAAAACACATATAATCAAGTACATAAATTCCACAGTACAGAATGTGTATGACCAAGAGTAGATAATACTAGATATAGATCATGGCTTCATTAAATTTCTATTCATTAACTCTAATAATCTTCTGTTTATGTTCTTTTTTGAACAAAGTATTATTTTCACTCTGAGATGAGAAAAACTGAACCCCTATAGAAACACTCACATGATCTTCATATCTGAGGTAAGCTGAAGAAGGCAGTATGTAAGACAGCCAATAAAATCCAGTTCATGGTTGCCGGAACCAAACACTAATCCCCTATAACAATATATTAGAAACTTATAAGTGTAAATTTAAAAGAAGATTGGAGATAAACTAAACAAATATTGATTAGGGTTGATATTAATTGCTATGCAAAAGAAAAAAGAAATACAAGAAGAAATAAAATTTCAAACAAAGAAATAAAACAACTTACCGAAGGAAAAAAATAAACATATTTAAAATCCCAAAAAACATTAAACAATATAGATTTAAAAATTGAATATAATGCTTGAATGCTAAAACTGAATATCTGCTTTAATGAAAAATAAAGTTCAAGAATTCAGTCATCAAAGTTGCAAGAGAAATTGAGATAAGCCATGTCATCTCAGTTTTAAATATGTGAAAATACTATTAAATATTTCAAAGGACATGTGAGTTAACCAGAAAGGGACACAAGAAATTTAAACAGGAGAAAAATAGAAAGAGACAGAATAGTTGGGAAACAAATAGAAAAGTAGTAATCAATGTTAAAACTTAAATATAGTTGTTCAAACTTAATGTTAAAACTTAAATATTCTATTGATCAATTATTTGAAACTGTTTAAAAGTAGTATGTATCTTTTATGATTTTATTGATCTCTAAGAACCTTTAAAAATGTTCTATAAACAATTACTTAACAATAATTATTTACATTACAATAACTTAAAAGTTGGAATTTGTTTCAAAATATAAATATTGATGTTTTTATCAAAAGATAACATGTGTTCATCATATTGATTAAACTGAAGTAAAATCAATTAATGGGATTTGTGAGGTAGTAGACTTGAGACTTCTCAAATCCAATAACTCTCAAAATATACTATTATGTTTCACAACTAGGTAAAATATACTTCACATTTCTCTGACTTCTTCAACAATACACAATAAAAATCTTGAAGAAAACTAGCATACAAACTTCATTTTACATTGCAAAGGGTTCCCATGCAAATTGCAATTATCAAAATAAGTAACATGAAACATAACCAATATATTAAGCATTGTTGTTTAAATAACAGAGATATTATATTTTTTGTTAATTATTTTAACAACAATTATTGAATGGTATCTCTCACAAAAATATCCTGGAATATTACAATTAAAAACTTATGAAAAATGTTTAATATGAAATCAATTTTTTTTTCTAATCTTTATTAGTTTCTATTCTTTATTATGGTACAGTGGCTGATTGACAACTTATGAAACACGTTCCAGAATTCTACCAGTCAATGTCACATTTAATTATTTAATTTATTAATTAGTAAAATATCATGTAAATACAAAATGGTATCTCATTCTCAACCCCACTTACCTATGGGTTGTCAGTTTATGGAGTGCCTCTAAAACAGCCATTTGATCAGCAATATTTTCAGTAGGCCTAGATAAAAGGAATAATGTGGTCCTGTTGAGACAATGATACAACCCTTCCAGAGAGAACGAAGATGGTCGTCTTTTTGCTTGTGAGATTAACTTCACCACAAAATCAAAAACTTCATGAGGATCCTTCACGAAAGTCCCTGAAAACACAAATGAGATGATCTACATACTTTACGAAAGGCATATGCTTGGCACAAAGTAATGGCACTCTTGTTTTATTCCCTTATCAAAATATTTTCAAAGAACTATTTCAACCTTTCATTCAACCTACTCAACCATTTATTCCTGACCCACTGATGCAACAGAAAGAAGCATAGATAAATTGTATAGACAAATATATTTTGATTGATTGAGGATTAAAAAGTGCTTCAATACATAGTTATTGGCCCCCAGTTAAGTACTTAAAAACCACAATATAAATTACAAAGAGACCTTTGCAGATACAACTATCACACTCATGCAACACACTTATGTGATTTTAAATTAAGACCTAAAGACTGCATAATAGTATACTACGCATCTAGTTTATAATGTTAAGCTTGTATTGCATGTGCACATGTTTTGAAAATGAATGACGACAGAAAGCAAGTTTTCATATTTAAGAATGCAATAAGCATCATTATAAACAATAGTCGCATATGTTATTTGTAGAAAAGCATTATCAATTGTCAAAGAATGTTATATTTGCTAAATGCCACTCTATACAATGACATACATGCCATATTGCTCTATCTTTTGTTTTTTCCAAAAAATTACAAAAATTAAATTGTTTTTGACCGTCATTTATCGTTAAATACTTACATTAGCAGCCAATTTGTTCACAGTTAATTATTTACAAGTATATGTGCTTTAAATATCGTCAGATGAAGATTCTCAAATACTCAACAGTTTTCTGTGAAAATGAGCTCAAAATTCTCATTTTCAGAAATGCTTAATGCCATTTTCTCAAACATTACTTCAATTTTAAAAAAAAATCTTTCCAAAGGATAGAACTAATTGCACTGTTTAATATGACATAAGGTTGATTTTGGTGTATTCTTTTGTTTTTTCAAATAATTACACAAATGTAATTTTTTTTAAAATATCTCTCATGACTTCAATATGCACATTTCCAGCGATTTGCAAACACTATTGCATTTGTAACTGAAAGTGCTTCAATTTACTTTAAATTAAGTTTTTTGAAAACTCAATAGTTTTCTGTGAAAAGAGCTTCGCATTCACGGTAATGCTCAAATACCATTTTCTTACAAATGGTTCCAAATTGTTCAATAAAAATTCCCATTTAAGACAAGATTTTACTCTTCTTTAACATTCTTAAAGTAACAATTCTTTTCTACTATCCAGACACTGAAATATCGAGAAAATTTACATTGGGTGGCGATAGATGGCAGCTGACAAGAGGGTGGGGCAAGTCAGAATAGCTAGTCCAGACCAAAGAAAATACAAAACTAATACAAAAAAGTCTGTGCCATTCTGTAGCACCACTAATTTCTTTTTCACTGCATTTTTTTGTATGCTGAATTTGCTGTGCAAGACGACCCATTTCAATGGGAATTGGGTTAAGAGGGTCTCTGCGAGCTCACATATATGCCGCCTTGATGCTGGAACCTTGGTCTAGACCAAGTTTGTGTTGTTGTGCAACTCCACTAAATGCTTGAGACTGTGTGTAGGTATTTACTGCATGTCCAAATACACCCTATTGTGCCTTGGCCTCTTGCACACCAGCGTTTGGGAGTGAACCCACTCCTGATAAATCGGCTCAGACAAGATCTTTGACTGAATTCTAGGGGAAGCCATTGCAAGGTCGTGCTCTGTCATCTCCCCACTATATCTCCATGATATCCCTCTCACCCCAGTTCCCTTGTTGGATTTCATAGTGGGTAGGGAGGCATAGAAACAAAACAACTTCTATCATATGAAACTTACAGCCTCCTCCCTATCCTATACCAGAAGGAAGAGGGGATATTTTGAATGGCCTGACGATTTGAATAGGTTTTTTTGTTTGAGAAGAGAACAGACTGATGAAATCAGAGCCTCAATAAGGTGTTCAGAATCAAAAGAAAAAAGAGCATGGGAGAGAAATCTTCTTGAGTACATTTTGTTTTTGTAATTTTTTCAAATTGCAAATATTGCATGCAATATTGCACACAATAAACTACTAAAGTTTCAAAAAAATGTACATTTCCTTAGTGAAAGAACCATATTAAAAGACCTGTTTGAAAGTGTCCATTTTCCCACTGTCAACCACATTGATAGCCTAGGCTGTGGGTTTGCTTAACCCTCTTTAATGATCATGCAGTGCACTGACTAGTCAATTTTTCAAGCTAATGTCCTTCTCTCAAATGGACCTTTCGGCGATGTGAACAGAATGACTGCATATTTAAATAGCCCTCTACTCTTAGCTGCTTTCACTGCAATTCCAAAATCGACTGGTAAACCGTGAAACTCCTTTTATCCAATAGTGATATTAGGACTGTTCTAGAGTGGTTAGTGCCCATATAAAGTATCAGCATGACTGAAACGATATCCATCTGTACAAAAACCTAATTGAAAAGAAAAGATGCAGAGCGATGGTGAGAATAAGCATTTTAGAAAGCAAGAATTCATCAGGGAGAGTATTCTTCACTCAATTGCCATGTGCCACCATGTCAGGTATGGAGGAAGATATGCCAAATTAAGGGATACCAAACACAGTGCCAGGTCTACTTAAGAATGGAGAGATCATTACATATCGAGACGCCATTAGCAACGCCTTCAAGAGAAGGTGATTTCTGAACATTTTTTGATGTTTATGAACATTTTATTTCTGGTACACTAGCTAACACATTGTAGATTTTTTGCATCCTCCATGGATAACTCTCAAAAATCTTGTCAGTTAAGAGTAGAAAGTTGTAATTAAAAATATAACATCGGTAACATAATAACAAAGTAAAACATCAACCCTTTAAAATAGGTTGTGTACATTTTTTTTAAACAAGTACTTTTTGCGTAATTTGCACATGAAATTTACGC
>BOPP01000030.1:6244687-6262762 GCA_017312745.1 Gryllus bimaculatus
GAAAGAAAGAAAGAAAGAAAGAAAGAAAGAAAGAAAGAAAGAAAGAAAGAAAGAAGGAAAGAAAACACACCTCAAAAGCCAATTAAAAATCAGGATAAAAGAAGAGACTTAAAAGAATGGTATAAGTTTCAATTTCATTAAACTCTCCGCATTGCATTTTTTAACCCTAAAATATCGACTTTATTTATGAAGATTAGACTGCAAATAAATAAATATATTACAAAAGGTTCACATTTAATTTCCTAATTCACAGGTTCCCTTTCTTCAATTTCTTGTTTAGAATCAGAAAAGTACAAACTTTCTAGTTCAAATAATGGATCAGCAACTTCATCATCTTTTGATAAACAATCATAATTTTCTAAAAGTTTGTTAATTAATTCTATATCTTTCAGATTTAATGCATTAAAATAACTTGTGGATGAGCCGGCCAAGTTGTAAAAAAGTCACGTATACGAGAACGTTGTGTCTGATGGACCCATTAACAACTTTGAGCGGAATACCAAACCACGTTTTTCTGATAAACTCAAACTAATGGTCGTCATCTGTTCAAGACAATTCAATTTGCAGGTAGACAGGTGGATAAGTTAAGAAATAATTTTGTTTACTTCACAGATGGCTTTAAAGATGTCACTGGCTCTTCAGACCCAACATTCCCATTGCTGGGTAAATAGATATTTTTATATTTCATCATTATAAACAACCTTTTTCATTACAAGAAATTGTTCTTAAAATGACACCTTATGACACAGATTAACATATTTGCCATTTATGGCATGAATAATTGCAGCATCACACACTGAGCCAGTTACTGCTACAGAATTCTGTGGTTGGTAGCAGTTAACCGAACAGCCAACCACGTTTTGTTTGGCTATGTCAAATACCTGTGACACCACAATAAAGCGTTTTATGTGCTTTAAGTAATTTAGCATGCTATAGAAAAAATTTGGAGTCGAGAAAATCTTGTTTTTGTAAGTTTTGAAAATTGTAAATATTGCACGCAATATTGCGTGAAAACTACCAAAGTTTCAAAAAATGTTCATGACTTAAATGAAATAACTTAGAACAAATTTCATTTGAAGGAAAAATCTCTATTTTCAATTTTGTAGTTGTAGGAAAATGCTGAAAAAATTTATACTTTTGAAATTTTGCGAAAATTCAAAGTTAACCATGCAAATTGGACCTCTGCCACCCTTATAAGTGTATTTTACTCTATTGTTACAAGAAATTTAAAGAAAATTTGGTGCTGGTTTTGAGAAAATTATGAAAATGTCCCTAGGGCTTCATGTAAAGCACCCTCGAAATTTAAAGAAAGTTTTTCAAAAAGTTAAATCTACAACTTGAGCCAGATGGACCAAGGATTCTTCAATTTGGAAAAAATCCTGTATGATTTAGGTGCCAGTGACATTCATCGATGTTTTGCGGCGTCAGGAGACCCCAAAACATGAATTTCCGTTGAAATCTTGATATCGATTTTCCGCAGCATTACATAAGTTTCTCTATACTAAGTATATTACTCCGTATATACATATGTACATGATAAACTAAAACGGAGATAAAACAATGATGATGACAAATGAAATAGAGAGCACAAAAATTGAAGATTGATAAAGGAGAACACGGGAGCCTTTTCTGCATCCTCCATCAGGAAATGGACTGACTCACCTCCACAGGAACTATGGACAAACTTCATTAATGATTTTCCTGCAGGTAAAACATGATTGAGAAATCTAAAAAAAATTAATTATAAAATAGTACCCAGGGCAAGTCATTTCCAGTGACAAACCATACTTCATCACTTCAATTAGGTGATCAAATGTTGCATTTAGCTGAGAAATGCTTTATTTCTACACAGCAGTTTCTTCAAGATTTCTCATGTATCATGTCTTTGGTTGTGCGTAACTTGAACCAAAGCACTAAGGATATATTTTTACGTATTGCCAAAGATCTTTTTTTATTGGTGACAAACGATGAAATGATAAATTAGGCACAGAATTGTATGCATATGATGACAAGGTTGTACTGCATTTGGCCCTGCGATCACACTCAAGCTCACCAGCCACCTTCTCAATTGGATTCACTGTTTATAATTCTTAAAAATGACTTCCCCTACCCTTGGAACCCTCTACAGCACTTCCAGTCTTGGAAATGCTCCTCAGTTCCCGTGAAATAGAGGCTGCGACAAAATTGGAAAATTATAAAAACCCTTTCTACAACATCTATGCTTCTGAAGTCAAAACACAGTCAAGAATTATTTACTGCTAATATTAAAAGGATCAATGTAATGATTTTCCACCTGACATTAACACTTTTTTTCTTCAAAAACAAGTTTTAACATCTATTAAATCCTTATTTTCACACTAAAATTTGTGTATATCTCCAAAATATAAAATTAAAATAGCAATACTGCACAAATGTGTTGAACATTACATGATGCAGGAATAAAACATCAATAGGATAAGGCTGACTGAAATAACAATACGAATATTAATGTATTTCTATACCTTGCCACAGCTTATCCACAATTCGAGCTGCCAAATAACACACATTTGGTGCAATGTACTGTGATCCTCCTCCAGGTACAACAGGCAAAGCAGCTTGTTCACCAATGAGAACGTCAGCAGCAAGTAGATGCTCCATTAATGTACCAAGGACTTCAGTCTGATAACGTGTTGTCTGAGCTCCACTAGCATTGTCTGGAGATGCCTACAATATATTAATAATATTTAAATTTAATATATTATATAAATATAGGTATATGTATGTTTCTATGTGCCACAACAACTTAAGAACCACATGAAGGATTGCTCCTAAATTTTGTACAAATACTTTTTAACATCCACAAATCAAATATTGCGTAGAGACATGGAAAAATGTTACTCCAAAATTTGTTTAATCCCTAATACATAAGAACGATATTGTTGACAGGTAAAATGGGGGAGGGGGGAGAAGCAGAGCGAGTGGGTGGAAGGAGAGTGAGAAACTTGTGTAGCAGAAGGAATGGGGCTGAGCAGAATTGGGGCAGGAGCACAAAATGCAACGAGGAAGCGGTAGGAGGGAGGGTGGAAGGGAATGGCAGAGAGGGAGGAAGCGGAGCGAAGCAGAGCCGCAGCATGCAGCTTTCTCCAGAACTCCTAGGTTGCTTAGGCACTGATAGTTGGCAACCGGAAGGTTGGGCAAAATTACAGTGAATTTATAACATTACGTGCAGACAAGGAGCCTTAAGGTTCATTTCTGGTAAAGGTAAAATTCCAAGGTCACTGCCACCATTAAATAAAGCAAGAGCTAAAATGAAACATTGTAAAATGATTTTGTGAATAGAAGTAAAATTTTTTTTATTGTATAAATTAACTCAAAATCAAAGATTTCTCAGATGTCTGAGTCCAGAAGATTTGTAATTTTGTAAATTTAGTAAAATCTATCTAAAGAGGAACCTGCCTAAGCTGGAAATCTGTCTTAAACGGAAAACTTCTCCAGACAGTGAAGTTAAATAGCATTTTTTTACAGCATAAAATAGAACCTGTCTGACACAGGAATGGAACTTTATAAATGCAGAACTTTATAAAATGGAATTCCTGTGGAAACAATGCAATTGGCTGTGCAACACAATATATTTTTAATGAAATTAATGCATCTGCAAGTCTGTTTTAAATACTTTATCCCTGGAACCTTTACCCCTTAGCCATGACAGTTGCACAGTGAAAAAGAAAGGCTTTTATCAGCATAGAATTCGATTTTGGGATCGCTTGCCTCTCAAGGCATAGGCCGTGAAAAAAAAACATAAAACGAGAACTTTAAATTAAAAGGTCAAACTTACAGAAGCAAGAGAAACTCAAAAGCTATCAATGAACAATGTTTAATATTCATTTATTGGTGATTTCTTCCATAAATATGTTATAATTTAAAGAATTTTAATAATTGTAATAATCATGTAATTTACTAGTTTTAGGGTGGAAATATCAATATCACAAGTGTCAAAGTGGACAACCATAAATAAACCAGAACTTCCTCCTAACCTCAAATATTAATTCCCAAATGATTCCGGCTTAGATAGATTTTACAGTAAATACATTACCAAATTCATCAAAAGGAGAAACAAAGGTACTCAGTTATTTTTGGATTCTCAGTATTGTTTTTAGTGATATCTAGATACCATTTCATCTTTCTCTCAGACAACCAAGTTTACCACATCAGGGCATCATTTGCACAACTCGTGCAAGAAAAACATTTTCTAAAGTGTCCCACACTGGCCTTCCTCGTAACTCTTAGTCACCACTTTGGTGCAACAGAGAAAGAGGTGATAAATAAACACAGATCACTTAGAGAGGGGACCACTACGATACGTAAACTGTGGCATACCTTACATGCAGAACTGAGAATACAGCTACCTATATGTCATATCCAAACAATGTGGGCAACATTTCATCTGATATATTGAACCTTTCATTAGAATCAAGAAAAGTAATGTAAAATTTTAAGTTATCCAGATATTATATCCTAAACAGGGAAGGCAACATTTCATCTGATATATTGCAATTTTCATCAGTGTCAAGTTAAGTATTTAAGTCAAACAGTACACACTTTTCAGTATTCTTATCTGAAATTACTTTTATCAAATGTCAAATTACTTTTATCTTAATTTCTATTTTTTCATAGTACATAGCTTGAATCATCTATTCATATATTGTTTAATTTTTACTATGAGTTAATTTTTATCTGTTTAATTAATTTGTTATGTAATATGTTTAATATGTTTTAGTTTCGAATTAGGTTATCATGGTCAGCGATTAACAATTTTAATCAAAAAATAATTGTAACAAAACTAATTCAAACATCATTTTAGACTCCTTAAAATGCAAAATTTACATCCTGCATTCTCCTCCATCTTTGAGTCTTACAGAACCATCTAAATAGATTAATAGCCAACTGAACCAATAGATAAAGAACAGGCCGAACAATCATTTGGATTAGAATGTCAATGTAGATACACAAGAGAACCAAAATTGCCATTGCAATTGCCAAAGTAATTTCAAATATACAAAATAAACACAGCATACTTACATCTAAAACCAGATCTATTACCGGAGGTCCTTTTCCAGACACAGGAAGTGAAAGAGAATCCACTACTATCACACGCAGAAAATCCATTACAAATTTCCTTGCAGGATGATTACTAAGGCCAGCATCTTTTGAGGGAGATCGCACAAGAATTGCTGTTTCTGATCCAGGATATGTCTTAAAAAGAAAGTTATTCGATACATTTTTCAACTCCAAAACATTAAAATATTACTTTACTTGCAATAGTACAAAATGTAGCAAATATACATATACAATAAACTAATTCAAAGCAATGTAATAAATTTAAGCAACAGGAATTTTAAATATTTTTATTACTCAGTTAATGATGTCACAGTTAGGTGTTCAATTAATCCAAAAAAAACTTAAGTTAATGTGGATGTGTAGCTGCTTCATAAAATTAATTAGTAAAGCTATAAGAGCACATCACAGGTGATTAACTTACAACATTCAAGCCATGCAATTCAGTTGTTCTATAATTTAAAATGGCAACACTGTGCATGTGCCAAAATTCTGATTTGCGGTTGCTAAGGATTCAGCATTGATTTTAACACCTGACAACAATCTGTCAACATTTTAATTTTATTCATAATGTATTAAAGTTACATTCAAAATGATATATTAGGCAGTCTGTGGGCTTTTAATGGAATTAAGTATCTTAAGTATAGACAGTCAACTGTCAGTTAAAAACTTTTCTTTAGCCTATAAGCTTATTCATAATAAAGTATTACTAATTACTTTAAAATAATGAATACATTTTAAAATAAACAACATGTTTCGAAAATAATGTTTTCTCCTTAACACCACTTATCCTCCATAAGAAAATCAAGCATTTTTTAGGTAATATATAGTTGATTCTCAAAGATGAAATTTTTTTACTAAGTTTGGTATTTTAGCAATCTTTTATGAGTGCAAATTTTTGTCAGTTCCCCCAACATAAATATTTTAGCTACTTTGATATTTTTCATTTAAAAATAACACGTATGGTAAAACCACTGAAAAAATTAAAGTTGTGATTCTACCTCTTCGTTGAGAAATTACTCTCTGAAATTAGAACTTTGTTCATTTTTGAATTGATTGAGAAATGTCAGTTTTGATTGCAAACATTACCTATATAAAACATATTAGATGGGTAAATAACACTGGTTTGTGGGCCAGAATATATTGGATCCAATACTTTTTATTTTAAAATGCTAGAACAACCCAGCAATGAGTAATTTAGAAAGCCGTAATTGTCTACAATTGTGAAAAATGGCAAGTAACTCAAAACAAAAATGCCTGACACTTGTAACCACATTCAATAAATAAACTTTTTGAGGTGTTTAAACAACAACAAAATATATGGGAATTTAGTGTATTCAAACTAGGATTCTGAGATAGCGAAGTGACCAATTTACTTCATTCTGGATCACTTAAAATGGTACAGAAAAGCAAGTGTATATGTCAAGGGCCCACATAACGTATTTTTTCTGCCCCTTTCTTTTCCAGCAGCATTATATAGCTTTACACTACATACACAAAGTAAAAATAAGATTTATAAATCAATAAAAATAAGAGAAATAAAAAAACATGTCACATAATAAAAAATAAGTCAATTAAAAAAATATGTTGCAAATAGATGCCCTGTTATAAATTAATACTCGAATCAAGTATTACACAAATTGCCCAGATTTGCTGAATGAATTCAGAATTCAAAACTCTACTAAAATTTGTAGCAGAAATATGCAGTCGTTTGAAAAATAACCTGATTAATGTGGAACATGTATAATGTGGAATTCTGTCTAATGTGAACTTAAATCATGGTCCTGCCAATCACAAATTCTACAGTATTACATTGCATACAACAGAATCTCGTTGAATACAGAAAAAAATTCAGGTCCCTTGAAGTTTCACAATGTTACAAGGGAGCCATCTCTCTCCTGTGGCAGGGATGTTAAAAGATACACAAGTTCATAGTGCACAACTTGATCACATTAATTTTCATTATGCAAAATTGAAATTCATGGTTATTAAATAACCAGAGACCATGAGCCACTTAGAAACATGAGATGTGGGAAGAAGATCTAATAACAGGACAGAATGTTCTCAGGTGGTGTTGGGTAAGACTTAAGAAAGAAAAAAAATGCACAAAATTTTCAAGGGGAGGGGAGCTAAAAAGTCAAGAGGAAGATCAGAAAGAAAGAATGAAATAAGAAGATTGCAGCAACAAAAGTAACAATGATTTTAAGGAACAAGAAAACAGTGATAGCTCAAGCAAAATGATTACACTTTCAAGACAATTTGCAATTAAATTTTGATTAGACAGTAATAATTAATTAAAAATGAAGGGAAAACAAACCCAGGAGGTCCCTTCAAAAGAGGGTCATCTTATATATACAACCATCTTACATTCAATTAAATACAAGAATTGAAAAAATTTACTTAATATACACTTATGTCCATGCCGACATGCAAGGTCACTCTACCTCACTGCACTCACATACCTCTACAATTGAGAAAAAGACAATAACAAGCCCAGACAGTCAATGCGAGAGACAAACACAGAGTGAAGCAGAAGAAATTGGAAAAGTGAAAATAAAAATCGGAACAATGAACAGTAAGGCAAAGGAAGTTGTTCACTAGACATAAATACTGTATTTACCAACATAAAAGAACAGGCTTCTTCCAAAAGTTTCATTCGCAAAATAGGGGGTTTTACAATACAAGTTTGCAAAGAATTCTTGCAACCACCGTGCAGCCATTGTGAATTTACCAGACGATTCCGACCAATATTTTTGAATGGGCCGATAAAGAGAGAATCTCAAATGAACAGCATTTCATCAAGTAAAAAGAAGTGTGAAAATGAATAAAAATTATTGCTGAGATTTTTACATGGTCCACTGATCAACAAGGCTACATTGAGGCCATATGGACTCTCGGTTCGATGCCCAGGAGTGTGAATCTGCATTTTGCAAGAGATGGAAATGAAAAAATCACATTGATGGAGGTATGCATTCTACAGCCAATTACAAAAAAGGGCAATAATATTTCTTTAGCACAAACTTTCCAAACTTGGAACTGTCTCGTTATCAGCAAAATGCAGAAATCAAGATGGAGTTGGCAGTTCACAACTCTTTCACATGAAAATTAACTGATAGAAATTTTAAGTTCACTCTGTTAAAGAAAATGAAAGAATTGCTAACAAATCAGAGGCCACAAACCAGAGAGGGACAGGAAGAAAATGGGGTAACACAGAAGAAAGAAAGACAAATGCAAATTCAACATGCAACGTTAAGGGAAGGGAACAGGGGTAGGAGCTAAAAGGTCAGAAGCTAAAGCTGTATGGAAGAATCAAAAAGAAATAAGCATATGTGAAGATAAAGAGGGTAGTGACGAAAATCATGATGATTTTAGAAGTGTGTGAAGAAAATAGGAATAGCTTAGGAGTTTGTTATTTAATCACTCTCTTACACAAAACAATTTTCTAGTCAAATATCCAATTTGAAATTTTATTTTGACTAAATTGTAAGAATTATTTTTTTTTAAATTTAAAACTCTCAGGAATTCTTAACAAAACCAGGGGGTTGTCTTATATTCAGGGAAATACAATAATTGCAAGTATAAACACGAGAGTGAGAAGCGATCATATTTATGGGCATGGTAATTCGAGAGGTACATACATGCACAGGTATATGAAAAATATAAAAAACTTCAAGGACAACTGTAGAATTTAACACCTGTCCCATTTATGTGATTAACTACTACTAAATAATTATGTTAATTTAAAAGAGTACAGAATTAAATTACCTTCACTTCATCACTTGGTGTAGATGCGCCACTTCCAGCCTCACTACCTGACTGTCTAGGAAACAATGTTCCTGCTAAAGCACCAAGTACATCTCCTCCCATAAATGCAGGCATAAAATCAGCAACATTATGATAGAGGAAGAACAAGAATTGTATGATAGTGACTGGATAATCCCTCAGCCACTCAGGGAGACTGTCAGGGCTAAAACAAGAACGAAAAACATTTTCAAACAAAAAGAAATAATGAAAAGAAAATCAGTTTGACAAAGTAAAATAAAGGGAAAGTAGAAAGAAATAAGTCACCAGAGAAGAAGTAAATTCCAAACAACTAACTTCATTAATCATAGCACCAATTACTGTGTATTCTAAAACAATACTTCTTTAAACATTGCCACAGGAAAAGTACACGACAACCATTAAAGAGTGTCATAGAAAAGGATTTAAGAAGCCCATTTTCCAAAAAGTTCATTTTTCTTAATAAGTGATCTATGTACTATTGCTAATGGTCTCAGAAAAGATGAACGTGTCAGAGTGCTTGATTGAAGAGTCCAATAATACTGCTAAATACTAATAGTACTGGTAATTACTCACATTGTACCTGGTAATGAAAAGGATGCAAGTGCCTCTGCAAACTTGCCAAGCATTTTGTGCTAATCTACATGTAGTGTTTTAGTTTGATGTACTGATACTACATATTTTGTAGTGTTAAGGAAAATTATATGTCAAAATGAAAGCTCTTTACATATTCCCTAATAAAGTTTTATTGGCAGTTTTACAGAAGTACTACCGTTTTATTGTCAGTTTTCTTGAAGGAATTTCAAAATTTGGTTTTGAGGAGGAGGTCACATATGAGCAATACTCTCACTACTGAAATAAAAATATGAAAAGATGCAGAAAAACTCCTTTTGATTGCTAAGAAGGATCATCATCACAGGAAATCAAATAAAGTTCCAAAGGATTTTTCTGCTTATATAATATGGCATCCATTCCCTACGAGTGCTCATAAAACTGTTGCAATAAATTCTGTTCTGGTGGTCTTAAAGAGGATACTAAAATGCAATTCGAAAAATATCACTGTCGATTGGGCACAGTACACGCAAGTGACAAAGGGTATTTTCATTTTGTTCTGTTGGGCATTGTTGCCAGAATTACCTGATGTATACTGTAATAAATAAAATAGTGGCTTGGTGTTGAATAATGTTTGCAATAAAGAAATAATAACTTTCAAACATTTCATTAACATTTAAACCGTGAATCTGAATTGAGACAATTTGTTATTGCTTCATGTGACCTGCTATTATTCCAATAATTTTACATTTATTTCTTTTATTTTAGTTATTTCACATCTTATAGTGCTTTTTAGTTTACTTCAAGCAACAAGAATTGTACTTCAGCTCCTGGGACAATGACCTCCCTCCCAATCCATTGAGCAAAGGTAGGTGCATTGGTAGGAGTACTTGGGGATATGGGTTACTATTTTGTTTACAATACTAAAAACTCAAATCTATAGTTTGTTTACCAATGCAAATAAATAATCCATAACTCAGGAGAGAAAATGTCTAATTTTCATAAGTTGCTAACATCGTTTTGTGGGAATTTCCATTCATCTTTTAACTATTTATGGCTAAAAGGTGGGCAAGAGATTCTGGAGCTCAAGAGAATGTGAGCAGATAGTGCTTTTCTCCCATATATTACATATAGTTTTCACTGTTCTTTGGCAAAATATATTAAATCAAATCTAGCAATTTTAGTTAAGGTATTTTAAATAGCTTCTTCAGTATTAATTTTCTTTGTGTTGTGCCACTGTTTTCCTTTCTATCATTTTTTGATTGACCTACTTTATATCATTGCAGACCCTTTGTATTGTAATCAATTGGCTGTGTTAGTTGATTATTGGATATTATTTACATAAATTTACCTTTAATTGTTAGCTTTCATAATATAATACAGTAATTCTTTCTGATTAAAATATCTTAGTCTCATATCATTTACAATAAGCTTCTAGTTAGTTTAATGATAAGTTTTTTTTTAATTTATTAGTTCAGGGTTCAATTAATTATTTTTCCTTTATGCTTATTTAATTCAATTTCTTTATAGTGAGTTATTTCAAAATTAGAAATGCCTAAACCCAGTACATCTAGCCCTGCTCTCTTGTAAAGATCAGAAGCATTCAAAGTTAGTTTCAAAAGAGAATTGAAAATTAACATCGCAGTTTATGATAAGAATTAGTGGATGAAGAGACTCGTGTCATACACGCCTTTGTTACATCATGAGGGATAAAATTTCAAGTGATGTGTTGCTGGTTGTGTCAAGTTTGTGTTGCTGGTCCTGATTTTTTTTAATGGTTTATAAGAGACATTTTCCATATTTAAATTGTTGTTAATGATCATTATCATGAAACTGAATATATAATTATATTTTCTAGAGATATTGTGTGAATTTGGATGGGTGTGATCTCTCAGTAGACAGTAACGTAAGTGCTTACTTTCAATTCCAGAAATATTACACAAAAATAAAT
This sequence comes from Gryllus bimaculatus, assembly GCA_017312745.1. NCBI lineage: Eukaryota > Metazoa > Arthropoda > Insecta > Orthoptera > Gryllidae > Gryllus > Gryllus bimaculatus. The sequence goes on from BOPP01000030.1 coordinate 6,256,065, forward strand.
AAATGTAATTAGATTTAATTAGGTTCTAATTTTTTTTATCAATGTTATTTTCACTATTCAGTCATTTCAGTTTAAGTATTGAGTTTGCTATCAGTTTTATTATCCTCTTTGACCTCATGTATTCTTTTTCAAGGTTCTACAAAAGTGGAATAACTATGTGGAGTCCACCAAAAAAATTATTTTATATTCCAAGAAGAATGATGAAAATGTCACTGAAGGAAAGAAACTCTAAAGTATGGGAAGAGGATACTTATGACAGTGAGGGAGAGTAGACATAGTAAAATATTCAGGAAAACTAAAATTCTTACTCTTCTGAATGTTATTCAGGTTAATTGATTTCAACTTCAATTTGTAGAAGAGAGTACTAATTTTCATTCAATTATTTTCTTCAAGTCATTTCATTAGGTTTTAGGTTTTTATTAATTAAATAAATCATTAAATTTCATTGGCATATTACATTAAGTACAACTGTATGTGATCATATTCCATTTTTTAAAAGAATGATGTTTTGTAAATTAATGCAAGATATTCCTCATCATACTCATAGTTATTAATGTTCACAAATTTACTTAATAGCCTTGGCCAAAATCAGTTCCTTGTTGTACAATACCTCTCATTACCAGAATTTCTTTAGCACAAGTCCCATTAATGTAACTTTTGAACTTGGAACTCTCTTTGTCACTAAATGTCAAATACATTATAAATGACTTAATGGCAATTTCCTAATAATAATACTACAAAATTTGTTTCTTATCTACTATAAATTGATAATACTTATCACAATTGCAAGTTAAACTGATTTAATAGACAACCTACTGGAAAGAGAAAATATGATCTTCAGAGTTCTAATTTTCTAAATCAATGTATTTACTATACAAGTGCATGTACCCAGAGCTACGTATTGTGATGCGACTACACAAATCACGTGTATAAAACAAGCTTTTTATGTTGATAGTATTTTTCATGTATCAATTATTTTTATTATAATATAAATAATCATAATACTTATTATTATTATTAAATTTTATTATTATTATATTATTATTATATTTCTATTATTATTATTACTATTAGTAGTAGTAGTAGTAGTAGTAGTAGTAGTAGTAGTAGTACTTATTATTGAAAAATGCCTCCCCGTAACATACCTAAACACACCTATACATTTATGTTGTAACAAATAATTCTACCAGAGGAAGTCTGTGTTAGGTAAGAACAAACAATCTTATTAATTAAATCTTGTTACTTATATTATTTATATCATTAAAATCCTTGCAATATAAACAATTATTACATTACATTAAATAATTATTGTTACTCTACCATTACAATGTGTAATAAACATAGAAGATTGATAATATACCGTTTTTACAGTTATATTTTTATTTGCACGAGACACTCATCAATTTTTCAGCTTGAAAACACTGATGTCTACCTTTTATACACTGTACACTCAATTCACACTCTTTTGCGGATAAGATGTTTAATTCTAACAAAAGACAAAGCAGAAAGATTATCACATAACAAAAAACCCTTCCAAGGCAGAGAAAGCCTTGAATGTCTATTATGGAAACAAGTGTATCAAGCAAGGGGTGGTCAGTTTTACAAGTTTCATTAGTTAGCTGTTCTGATCAGAAATAGGTTCAGACACCATATTGCAAATTCATTCCCAATTCTTAAAAGCCTTGGACAGTATGCAGCAAATTTTGTACATGTCCAGTTTCACACATAGTAATATATTCCATGTGTGTCAAATAACAGGCAACATTTAAATCACTTGGGGAATTCTTCAACAAGCTAAATAAATGTGAGATCAAATTATTGTTTGCCGCTGAAGGCAATAACTTTGCTTCATAAATTCTGAAGATATTATCTACCCAGTTCACACATAAAAGGAAGCTGTGAGATTTGCTGTGATAACTGGGCAAAACCAAACAAGAACATAATAATTTTGAATACTCTATTGTACCTTGTGTTTAAGGAATATTAGAATTCCATTACCTTCAATTTCTTGTCTGCAGACTCCTATCTGGGCTGCTATAGGGATTTTGGAGGGACTCAGAAAAGAAAATGAGTTTACAAATGTATGGTATTCAAAGCTATTCATAACAGTGTGAAGATGGTAAAGCTGCAAAGTCCATTTTGAAGATATTACAAAAGAACAAAATATATATATAAATGATATGTTGTATGTTACAATGTACCCAGGTACATTGAAAATAAGCAGCATGACTAGTGTCTAAGTTGCACAGCAGATTTACTACTGATTAAAACAAATACTTTCTTTAGTAACATTAAAGAATAGAAAGTTTGAGGTTCTCAATATAAGGAAATTCAATCCATTCAAGAACATGGAGGCTTTTAACATTAGCAACAACAAAAATTGCTTTTAATTAGTGAAAAGGAAAGAATAATTTAGTGGAAATGCTCCAGTTTATTTTATGAACATTGCCCATTGCCTAACTTGTGCATAAGCCATTTTATTCCCTATATCTCTGTCATTCTTACAAATGGAAAACGAAAAGAAAACTACACTTTAAATCTGACAAAATAAATGTCAGTAATTTTTCTCCAAAGGATCATTGATAGTGTCATAATGAGTAACATTGAAAGGCCTAATGTGAACAAAATATAATATGAAATAAAATAAAGTAAATACATACACAGAAAAAGGGAGTGATGGGGAGGGGAGGCAGAGGTACATTGCAATACTCAAATACATTTCCTTTACTATCAAAGCAATTGTATAGAGAAAATCACAGGTAAAGGAAAGTTAAAAAATATTGGTTTTCATTTCTTATTCACATAAACAATAAACTAACATACCTTTTTCCTTCTTGATTCAACATTGTTCGGACCATTCCAAGAAGGACCATTACTGCTTCAGGGCATAAAGTTACTTTCCCTAGCACAGAAGTAACTGACTGACTTGCAGGCACTCCAAACATAAAATTCCACACATTATCCAAGTCAAGCTGTGGATGCATAGAAGAAATTTAGTAAACAATCAAGTTATTAAATTACACTATAGAAAGATTATTAACACAAACCTTGGAATCAGCAGGTAATAATTTCACTGGTTGACCCATCATCAATGCCATAAGTAAAAAATAAACTTCAGGTACATCAATATGCTGGGGTAACAACCATGCCAGGCGTTGAAACCCTGGCACATGGAGAGCCTCTGATTTCACCTCACGAGGAACAGGAATTTTAGGAGCAGCAGCTCCAAGTTGATAGCCTACAAATACAAGTATAAGGTGAGGATGATGACCTAACATTACAAACTTCAAGGCACAATAATTCAAATATGGCAATCTCTAAATTATATACTAACAGGTGTGATTAGCTCATGTGTCTTACTATTTAACATTTATAAGCATTTATCCAGGCTAAGGTACATGGATTTTCAAAGATCCATAAGGCCACATTCTTCTTGGAAAGTGTAAAAAAACTCAAGTTAAATGTCTAGCAACATTAAATCTCCTGATAGCTTCCACCCTAACCACTACTCACTAAGTATGGAAATGATTCAAGTAAGAAATATCATTTTTAAATCCCTGGCAACAAATATGAAAATCAGAAGTAAATGCCTGAAGGTCCGTAAGGTGCCAATTAAAAAGTTCTACTAATAAAGCTCATCTCAAGATTGAAACATTATTTCCAAATCGCAGACTTATTAACATCTACAACTACAAAAACAAATTACAGCGAATTGAAATGTCAATTTTTTTTAATGTGTATTATTCTGTCTTACTATTTCACTTCAAACTGTACAAGATCCCATTGAGTGTAACCCATTGAGTATAATGATCCCTAAATGGGGTGAATATCTGTCATTACTACATTACTATTGTTAAGAAGTTTTTACACCATTATACTATTCCTACACTTATTTCAATAACCGATCCTTTGAGAATCTGTTCAGTTCTCAAACTCATGTTTTCATTGGTTTAGCATTTTTAGGACAAACATCTTATAATTCTGACCTAATTCCAATATTATTGCGAATTAAATCCTTGAAGTAACAGTCATTCTACAATGACATTCTCTTTTCTATCCCCATTAGGGCTCATGGTAGTCGACATGTAAAACTTTCATTGTAGTTGGCACATTGTAAGAACTTTCACTGCACGTTCCATTACGCATAAAAGTGTCCAAGTCCCTTCAGCCTCTGTGCAATAAATTTAAGTCAAAGAAAGAAAGTCCACATGTGATAAGCTCAAAGCTAACTTTTTGAGAAGTGTTATAACAGGGAAACGCAAGTTTCATGGCATTGTACTGTAGCATTGTACATCCTTTTTTAATGTGTCGGAGGCAACTATCCCCTTGGGGAATAAGGACAAGCTAATTCTTGTTGTGTATTGTTCATTGGATAGCCAAAGTGTGAAGGAATTAGCTGCCATACCAACACAGCTTCTGAAACTTTGCCATACTGAATTTAATATATAAGTTTATTAACATAAGTTAATTTAAAATATAAGTTTTTGTTGCCCCTCTTGGATTACAATGAATTCAAAGCTATTTTTGTGTCCAATGAGAAAAAAAAGTTCAATGCTGATTATGACCATGCCATACCATTTCAGCGGCTCTAAAAAACTGCCTTACTGATTGTGATTCAAAAATGTCAAATTTTTCACAAGTCAAATTTCAATATTTTTCAATTGATTTTAATGTCTACAAGTACCATATTGCTTGGATGTCTGAAATGTGAGAAATTAACCTCTTAAGTTAAAAAAAAGATTATTTTTTTTGGAAGTGTGATTTTTAACAGAAATATGTGCCATACTTGTTCTTGAAACACATTTAATGTCTAATATACAAATATATGTGAGCCATACCGATATCATTTCTCTAAGGTGAAGAATAAAACTGAATGTAAGTAAAATGTTTTGAAAATACAGGTGGATACAATTATGTTTTTGTTGTAATTATGCAAACTTTTATTTAAGTATTAATATCTGGAAAAGAAATGTTGCTGTGAAAATTCTATGACAAACAATAATTTAACACTCAAGTATCCTATTTTCTTTTTGGTCACACAACGTTCAAATTTTCAAAAAAAGTTTTTCATTTTTCAAATAATACTGGAACACAACGTTGCACTTAATATTCGAAAGCATTAGTCACCAGATGTGAACAAATGAAAATAAATTTTGATGATATTGTTTAGAATGAAAGGAATTAAAATAAAATTACACTTCACCCAGAAATGAAATTATGGGAAAAACAAGTAAATAATATGCAGCAAAATATATATACTAAATAGATGGGAGAGAACTTGCCAAAACAAAATTAATTTAAAAAAATCAGAAAGATAAATCCAAAATAAACACAAATAAGGAAAAAAGTTACCATCGTAAACATATATATTCTCACTTCAAAGAAAAAAGGACAAGTATTAATTGAGAGGTAGCAGATGACCATAAAAAATTGTCATTTTAACTAGAAAAAGACAACAATGAAATCAAGTAAGATAAATTTAAAAACTAAATAAAAATTAAAAGAACAGGAAAAACAGATGTGGAAGAGGAAACAAACAGACCAAAAGAGTCAAATTATAAAAATAAAGGAAAACAGAACATATTACAAATAAAAATATTTTAGGGTATTCCTATCTTAGACAGAACATTGTCTTACATTTTTGTGAATAAATACAATTCCAATATGGTATAAATGATGTTGTGAGTGTCTTTATATGTATTGTCTGTGTGATTAATCTTGAATATTTTCTAGCTTCATTATCCGTCAAAACAGTAGGGCAGTCAGCATTGAAAGAAAGAGCAAAATCAAGGGAATGTTGAGAAATTGAGTTTAATTTTGCCGATTGGATAATTACAATATAATTGGATTGATATTAAAACCTGTTTTTATTGCATTTATTTTCTGTTTCTACACAGGCACTGAACCGTTAGCCAGTTTAGTACCCGAGGAGAAAGTTATATTTGAACCAAATTCTAAAGCAGTGTCTCGCTTTACTTTGGAGAAAAGTGCCTGTCTATTTACGTGCTATGGGGTGAAGTTAATTTTCAAGTTGCATTTATGTCCAGAAGCAAAACAAGGGTCCATCTGAGCATTTGCTTGAGGATCAGGGAAACTGAATGAAAACCTGAACGAGATGGGGTCATTGACCCAGAAGCTGAAGTACAATACTTGTTACAGGTTCTTTACAATTATACAATCCAAATAGTAAATAATACATTAAACGTCATTGTTAAAATTAATATTACTTTCCTTTGGGATGCTCAGTATAGTCTCTAATTGTATAGAAACAGTTGGGCAGCAGAAAAGATTTTACTTGGGACTTGAACTTTTGTATCAAATTTAATCGTTTAATGTCATCTGGCAAGGTGTAAAATAATGTACATGTATTATATGTCAATTTTTTATAGTAAGCTGTTGATACTGTCACCTGATGAATATGATTATTATGTCACGTGTTGTAGTTATAGACAACGGTGTTTGCTGAAAATATATTCCCGGCCTTAAGTAAGTCATTTTTAACAAAAACCATTGATTCATATATGAAGACACAAGGTAATGATAAAATACCTAGATTAATAAAGAGAGGCTTCAAGAATCACGTGGGAAGGATTTACTTATTATTTGTACAATTCTTTTTTGTAATCTAAAAGTCTGGGAGCTATAAGATGTATTTCCCCAGAATATAATGCCATATCTCAAGCATGAATGAACATTCG
>BOPP01000030.1:6285285-6299474 GCA_017312745.1 Gryllus bimaculatus
CGGCCTAACCTCCATTAAGGAACGGTAAAGGCTTTTAAAAGTGTATTTACTGAAACCCATACAATTACATTGCACAAAAGAAAGATTCAGTAAGGAGTTTACAACAGAAGTACTATACATGTTCTGTATGGAAAGCCCAAAAATCTCAAAATTGTTCTGAGACTAATTAATTGAGAGATTACAAATCCTAGAAACCAATATAATTACAACACATTGAAACACAATTACCAAACATGGTTTCTGAAAATGTAATTGAAAGTTTTATTTACCAAAATCTGTTTACAATTGTGTATTGTGGAACAGTAGGAAATCCTATTAAATAACAAATGTAATTAAAAATATGAATACTTCACGTTAGAATTATAAACACAATCATTCTTTGTCAAGACATGTTATACAATTGACGATCAATGCTTTTATATACACTCACAAAATCCTATCTTTTAAAAATGCTCATTTATCTTTGAAACTTTACAAAAAATGCTATTAAACATTGTCTTCTTTAGATAGATGTCTATCACAACTCACAAAACAAATGATCAGAACATGCAAAATATGGAGTGAGTAGGGGCTTAAACACAACATTAATGAACCAAATCATGGCAGGATAAGCGTTCTTGATGGAGTTCATGTTACGAAGCAAACAATGTTATGAGTTATTGACAATGCACAATTGTTACTCAATGGTCGAATAAGTAAAAAAAGTGTTTCACTTTGAACTTAGAATGTATTAAAGTTCTTGCTACAATAAACTAATGAACTATTTGAAAGACTTTTTATCTACACCAATTATTTCAGTTAAGTTTACAATTTTTATTAAAACATTAGTTCTTTACTATAAAATCTGTCGATAACAGCAAAGCGAATAACACATCTTGAGCCCACTATCTTTCAGTTATAAAACAAAAATTGTTAAGAATTACGATTAAAATAGGTTATAGGTTAAATAGAAAAGCTCTAATCTTTTACAAAGAAAACCTTAGTTGTTTTTAAATATACAAATTATTACTATTCTTATTTCTCTTATGTCTTTATTCCCTAAGAGAATAAAATAGTACCTCAGATTGAGGTCTTTATGAGTTGTGATTGGAAAGAAATAACAGTGGCCACAGTTGGTTTATATATGCATCTAATGCAAACATCATACAACCAGTCTCAGAATTATGCAGGCCATAGACAATTGAAGAGGAATATGAAGGCAATTACTGCAACAGAATAATTTCAATTTAAAGTAGATCCTAAAAATTTAAGTTGAAAATAAATAAACATTTATTGCCAACTAAATTCTATCTTAAAATATGTGTACCTGACTTATCTTTTCAGCATTTGAATTTTTATCGTTACAATCTATTAGAAGGTAACAAAATTAATAACACCATTTACTGTTAATAACAATCTTATTGCCACAGTTTTTCATTAAATTTAATAATATTAATTATTTTGGTAGAACAACAAATAATAATGTTAATTTTTGTCACAAAAGTGAAGCTTATAAAAATAGTTATTTCTCTTCATTTATGATTTTTTTAAAACATCTTTTGCCCCTAATCAAAAAGATCTTTATAACAAACCAATTAAATTGCTTTGAAGATTTTATAACACCATGTTTAAAAAAACAAAAATCTACTACCCCCAAAGCAAGAACTTACCTGGGAGTTCAAAACCCACTTGCCATGTAAAAGATTGTGGAATGTATTTTCTTCTCGAGGAGTTAATGTTCAATTCCACATTCCTCCAAAATTTTGTTTGCGTTGGTTGAAAACATCCCAGAGACGCAATGTACACAATAAACTTGTAAGAACATATCTAAACTGTTAACATTCACATTAACTTGTAAAAAAAAATGTAAGTAATAAAACGATATAAAAAGGAAATGAAATGAAAGTGATTCAGTTTTTGTGTTTCAGGGCAATGCGTTCTCGAACTGGAAACTGGTTAGGAAAATAAAAAAAATTTAAGAATTTTTAAAATACAATAGACACCAACAATTCTAACATGTTTTAACTTCTGGAAAGCACAAATTCAAAACCCATCTTGTTTTCTCTTTAACAATACTCCGCTAATTTAAAATTAAACACCTTCAATAATAATTTAACTTCATAAACAAGTAACTTTCATATAACATACCTCATTATGCGAAAAACTTCGCAATTTGCAGTTCAAATGGCTCATAGCCACAGTAACAGTGTTAAAAACCATATGTAAAATCTAATACCTCTGAATAATGGCGTTTCATTCAAGGAGAGCTAGGAATGTTCACAAAGACCACCCCTCCATTGACACCGAAGAACACTCAGTGCACATATACAAAACTACCCACTTTGCGGAAAAGGGACCTTCGTGTACGATGACGTTTCTCGAAACACATCGAAAAGCAAAGACTAAACAGAAGAAGACATAACACACAAAATTTTAATTTCTCTATAAACATACCCAATTTTTATTCTGCTACCTAAAAAAGTAATAAATATGCATTTGTATTGAAATAAAACTCAAATTTATATATTTAACAAATTTATCTCATTTTCCCAAAAAAATTGTGTTCCTGAAACCTATGTGCCTCTGCACAAATACATTACTACAGTAGGGGTCCAGAAGGGCGGAGGTCGGCGGGGGAGCGTTCAAGGGTCGCGTTGCCCCCTCCATGTGCAATGTTAGAAAAAATATAATAAAAATGTGAAACTTCAATGCAAGAATTTATTTTTAAATTGCTCAGAGTTTGAATTTGGGAACATTTAAAAATCAAAAACACTAGTATCCCCAGGCATTATTATTAAGTTTTGTGATGGAAACTTCAACTAAATTTTAAGCTCAAAAACTTGGAAAATTTAATCACGTTTTTTTGTGGAACGAATTTTTAGTACTTTACTAATATTTTTCTTTTTAGTTGAGTTTTAACTAGTAATGACACCACAAAACAATTCACGAAATTCATCGCGACATTAAAAATAGTATCTAACTAAAATGAATTTAAAAACAAACTTTAAAATGCGGAAAAAAAAACGAGTTGAAGGCAAACTTTGCAATTCCAGTCATTAAAAAACCCCTACTTTAGTTCAAAAACCGCTTATTTTCACTACCATGCCTTCCTAAAGAAACAAAAAATTTATTGAAAAAAAAATCACTGAATTTTACACCATTTTCAACAGTTTTAATAAATTAAACAGATTACCTAGGAAATTTCTGTACGACTTGACATTAGAATGACCCAAATACAATTTTACCCGTAAAAACTAAACACAAACAGAAGATTATTGTGTGATAACCAATGTACCTAAATTGCCAAAAGAAATAGTTGTTTTGGAATGTGTAAAATGCTAAGTTTTTGTGATTCACATAAATTACAATTTATATAACTGTAAATCACATAATCTTATGAAATCAAAGTCGATTCTTTTCTGCTTTTATTTCTGATTCTGGATTCTTTAAAAAAACAAAGGTATGTTGTGCGATGTCAAAAAATGACCAATAGTCAAGGTCCCTTTGAATTTGGTTTTCATACTACCAGCTTGTTATATGAAAGAACAAATTCATCATTTATATAAAAATACATAGTGTATGCTTAGGGGGCTTTTAAAATTTTTTTAAAAAAAATTTTATACATTATTAAAAAAAAGGCCATCCAATAAGCTAAACAAAGTTGAAAAATAAAGATGTATTTTTCACCAAATACCTTCAAAAATAATAAAAATGAAAGTCTGAGAATACGTTTTGAATGTTTTATGAATAGCAGTGTTTTTTAACAAAACCCCAAATGCGATATCCATGGCATAACCAGTGTTTTAGTCTGTAGCACTCACATTTTTTCCAGTTTACATGCTTTTGTAGACAAAATAAATTATGTATATGGCATTTTTTTTAAAATTATTCTGTCATATTAACTATAAAACTTACTTATAATAACTAACTATTAAAACACTGTTTGTGTGTTTATACAGCTGCTTTATTTTTGGTAAACTTTTTCAAAAGATGTATCGATATTGAATATGTATACCCTTCAATATATATGTGTACTATCAACGTGAAGAGCAGATGCAGGTGCTGAAATTGCATCATACCAAGCAATTTCCCATGTCATCAATCCCCTCCTGAAAACTCAGCACTAATTCACGAACAATGCCTGTTGGAAAACACTTTATTTAGAGATTTTTCTTCTGGTAGATCTGTCATAAGTACATATTGATCAAAGAAGAAAATTGAGGACGACAATGCAGTACGAGTTAAGAAACATTAAAACAGAGTGCATCCAAATTCATGGTCTCAATAAAGAGATATATTTTTTTAGAAAAAAGCGATTACAAAATATGGAGGAAAAAATCGGAGAAAAAAAAGAAGAAGAAGAAAGGCGAAACCAACCATACATGCAAGAAATGGAACAGGCAGAATACTCATGAATTTTGTACTATTTACAGGAGTGTACTAGCATTCATTTATAACATCACATAACCAAATAATCGACAAATATACAAAGAAATTAAAGTTAGTCTGTTCTTTTCATTCAACAGCATATTCCTAAAAAACTCAAAAGCTTCAATAAACTGAAGAATTTTTGAGCATCCTAAAGAACTTCTATTTCATATATTTTTATGATTACTTCATGTTTAGTGAAGATGCCACAGAAAATTATTTCCATCAGAATAAACTGAGAGGGACGTAACGTGTAATGTTTTCTACTTTAGTTAGCATTGGCGAAATCTAACTTGTTTTGCTACCATATTTTTCTGAAATCTATGAACTTTGTAGAACAAATATAATTTTTACTATCAGAAGTACAGAGTAACCATTCTAATCATAATAATTTTTAATTACATCTTTAGATCTCAGCAATCCTTAGTGTTCTTTGGATGAATGTGGAAGGTCAATCAGAACTAAACATTCATCATCACGTTGTAAGAGAAAATAAATTGTTTGAAACAAGAAAGAATACCTAAAGCAAGATGTCGCATCTTCGTAGGGTACAAATTGTGAGCACAACGAGCTCACCACATTCCACCCGAAATACTCCAGCCATTGTTGGCATTACCATTCAACAGCAGTGTTAAAGCTTCCATTACCAAAACACCCAACAACGTTCACTCATTCTGGAATACATACTCGTTGAAATAAAAGACATCAGTTTGGTAAAAAAAAAATAAATTGCAAATAAGAGTAAACCAATAACAACCACATCTGAGTTTTAAAAACAATAATATTACCAATCGTTATACAATAATTATGTAGGATATAAATATATTTAGTTTTCAATATTGAATATAATAGAATTCAGTTTGCAATATTGTAGAAATGAACTTAAATATTGTGCAACAATTTAGGCAGGTATATTAAAATATTACCAGAACATAAGTTCCAATATAAATATAATTTTACATAAACCACTGAGAAAGTCTGCCTTCATTACATACATAAAATTGAGCTTCTAAATATATAAAATTAGATCACTGAAAATATTCTCTGTTATAATTGTATTTTTTTCTTTTTTAATTTCAATTTTGTTCCATTTTTTATTTCACTATATTGAGAAGCTTATTCGAAAGTAATGCATCTTCCAAGAACAATTTCCCAGAAAAGGGAATTCAAACTCTGCGCTTACAGTTTTCAAGATGGATTTAAGTTTTCATCACCATTTTCTAAACTAGAAGAAAACACAATTTTTAACACAAGATTTTGTGGCATGGATTGAAAAGATCTCAAGAAATATGATGCAAAAAACTAGAAAACATAAATGATACTCATCATTTTAAATATGTACTTAATTCGAATCAATGATACCAACAATTTTGATCCCAACATTCTAATAGGATTTTAAGAACAGAATGATTTAATGCCATTGTTTACTACAAAAAAATCTTTGTCCATAGTGACATGAAGATCATTTTGCAGTTTTCTAACTGAGAATTCTTACAGAATGTACAGTGGTCTTTTTCCAAAAATAATTTCTCATATCCATACCAAATTTCCAGCACTGAATATTTGGAATGAATGGTTTTATTGGATATTGAAGATTCTTCTGTACAGTAAATAATATTTTCAAATTTAACTAAAAAAACACTCCAATTTTTTCTTTGAGTGTTGGCAGTTGTTGCAAATAGAAGCACATGGTCTTTAATAACCTAACAAAAGGGACTCATTTTTCTAAAAAACCCTTTTAAAGGAATTTTTTTTTTTAAAACCCCCCCTTAAAAAGGGATTTAATTTTTCAAAAATTTAGAAAAGCACAAATCTCATTAAATTATGTGATTCAACAGCATACTGATAACTACCAAAATAGGGGCTTAACAAAGTTTTAGGAAAGTTCCTCAAAAATCTAAATATTTTGCACCAACCCGACGTGCGGTACTTTTCCAAAAGTTCTTTAATACACATGTCTCAAAAACAGATCCAATATTCTTTTTTAATGTTTTCATATAACCACAATCCTTTTTTACACGTCTGTTGCCTTTGACTTAATTTCTGAACTGTATCTAATCATCTAAATTTGCAACATTTTTCCAAATCAGCCCCAGCTCCGTTTAATTCAGATAATTTAAATTTTTAACTAAATTTTTTACTGCACATTAACTGATAAAAAGAAATGACAATTGAAATGACTATAAGCAAACATTAGAAAATGATAATTGTTAAATCTAATAAAAATATAACCTATATAAGAAGTTTCTTACATAGATAACAATGGGTACCTACAATAGATAACATTAATATTTACAATAAATAATTAAAAAGGTTTTATAATTTTAAACTTATCGAAAGTTTTTGAATCCACTCCAGTCTTTAATAATCAAAGTCTGCAGAAGCTTCAAGAGCAGCATGCAACAAGTATAAAAAGATGTTTCCAGCACATGATCCACATGCATATTTCTTGCCACTACATGCAGATGTTCCTTCCTCTTGTTCGTGCCTTTACAAACCTCCTATTCTGACAGGTCTTGCGAAAATCAGTTTTCTCTAAAAGGCAGATTGTCAGGAAAGAATGTTGCTTTCTTTTTGTTCAATTCTTAAAGCAATTCTTCCATAATTTGAAACATAATTTTGGCAAGATATTTTCTCACCTGTTACCTCCCGGTAACATACATGCATAATAGCCCCGCAACATCCAGAACATGAAAAAAAAAATATGTTGCCCACCATCCTATACCCAATTTTCACAATCTATACAAGTGCCGCGATTGATCAAGTATGTCAACGAAACATAATCCTCTCATTACCAAAACTTGTACAAGTTTGGACAGTTTCTTGGCTGTTTTTGATCCAATCGTAAGCTCAATGCAATCAACTAAGAATCAAGCGTTTTTAACTTACTTTCCCCGATAGGCTGGATAGATATTAGATAAAAAGACTAACACCCAAATAAAATTGTAGGTCTGCCTTCCTTTTTAGAACGTATTTGTAAATATCATAGTTAAATTTAAGTAATGCTATAATCTGTCCAATGTGTAGAATATGAATAAATATGAAAGCCACAGAGCACTGAATTTACCAGAATGCACATACATTTGTTGAGAATTGTGGATAAAAGTATGATCAAAATGACAGTGGATCCTCCTAGTGTTAAGCAAATTAGATTCAGTCTTTTATATTAAATAACCGATCATAAAAAAAAACTTTTGCATTTACAGAATAACATGTGTATTGAGAAATTACTAAGTAGCTGAAAAGCATTATGTACTTATTCGCAATGGTGAATAAAAACATACCAAAGAGAGTAATATAAAAAAAAAAATTTGAAAAACATAAAAAGAGTAGACAAACCTTCCTCTCATTCCCCAAAGATTTAGATTAAAAAATTAAAAATTGAATTTAATTCTTATATTGATTTTTACACCTTTTCCTTCATCCAATTGCTTGTTGCTTTCTCTTTCAAAAGAGCTAGCCATAGCGATGTAAACATGCACAACACTTTTAGAATGCCCACCTCTCGTATACTCTTTAAAAAATGTATTGTGTCTACAAACAAAATAATTAAAATGCATTTAAATTTCAATTCAGCAAAGAATGTACAAAGTAGCTTTATATAATGGGAAGTTAAAATATTAAATACCGTAATATATTTAGAAGAGTCTGCAGGCCAAATTAATACCACAGCTGACTGATGTTTGACTCTTCAGCAAAATAGAAAGGGAGAATCAATTCTTTTGCCAAGGACAAAGTTCCAATTGGAACACAATTGAAAACTCCAAAAGCTGGAAAAATTTTTCCCTAAAAAAACAAAACAAAAATACACAATTAGAAATTACAAAAACATTTTTATGAAAATACAAATGTACGAAATACAAAACGTATATCAGAATATATACTAGTGGTGCTACAGAAAAAAGGCACACTTTCTCGAACTAGTCGGTTTCTAATTGTCTTTGGTTGGGCTTCTTTACTTTAAGAATATTATAGAAGAGTAAAACCTTCATCCTATTGGAAATTGTTCATTGAAAAATTTGGAGACCTGATTTAAAAAAAGTTCTTTTACAGGTTACTGTAAAATAGCGTCTTCTGAAACTATTTTCACAGAAAACTTCTGAGTTTTTGAGAAACTTCACTGGAAGTCATTGATGCATTCCAGCCTTTCCTAATGCAAAATTGCATACATATCTCGTGGACAATTGCATTATTAATAGTGTGAGAGAGATTTTAAAAAAAAATATACTGGAGTATGAAAAAAAAAAAAAAAAACAGAATACAGCAAAATGGATTTTATGTCATTTTATTATATATGTGTGAGAAAAAGAAAAAAGAAAAGAAAAGAAAAGAAGGGACCTCAAGTCCCAAGACATGCATTTCCAATGAAATCTCAAAAACAATATTTCTGCAGTATTACAATATTTTCTCTACATTACTTATTTTACTCTGCAAGAGGAATTACTGAATACCATTAAATACAGAATTTAAAATATTTCTATATCAATGCATTAATAACATCAATATGATGCATAAAATCAAAATATAGATCGATGTTCCTTCTTTCCAAACTCTGTAAGGAGCGTTGAGCTTTTGAGTACCTCCATTAATAAGTGCCCTCTAGGGGACGCTGTATTGTCAAGTCACGTAAGTCATAGTCAAGTCAGGGAATTGCTGACAGGTAGAGTCTCACACGTGTCCTGCGTCGGCCAGAATTGGAAAGGAATAAGGATAGGGGTAAGGTTCAGGACACTTAAGAGGGGTTGGACTAGCCCCTGTGAAGCACGAAACTCAATTTGTCGTAACAAATTTCACATCATTAATCATCTATCTACACAAGAACATTAAAGAGAGAAGTAATAGATTTGAAACACAATTTTGAGGGAGTGGAGGAGTTAATTGTCAAATTTGCCAGTTAACATCCTGAAATCTGGCAAGTGTCTAGTTAAGAAAGTCCAGACAAGTTCAGAAGTTAAATATTAATTGGTTAGAAGTGCAGGTGGCTAAGATATATTCTACTTTATTGTCGAATACAAGGACTCTCACAAATAGGTTGCCCTAAAAATGGAAATAACTGCCCACAATTACATTATTTTCTGATTAGCCTCACAAAAGACCTCTAGAAGAGCCCGTATGACTCAAAAGCCACTTTGATTTTGATGCATTTTAAGACGATATTTTTATGAAAAATATTTTCTTTATTGACATTAAGAAATATCCTGCTTTCTTTTCATTCATGGAGTACTAGTGCTTAAATGCCATGGAGGATATCCAGAATGGCTCGCGGAAGAAGATAGTAAGTTACATAAAGAAACAATAAGATGTGAGAATTGCTACGTTACATAATCACAGGACAGAGTATGTATACATCTTGTATACATTGATGTTCTGTCTCAACTAACAACTGTCTAAGATAAATATTTTTAATAGAACATATGATGAATAAAAAAGAAATTGTGGTGGATAAAAATACAAAAAGTTTTCCAGTAGATAAAAAAATATTTCTTGAAGGTTTGAAAGAAAAAAAAAAGCTAGTAGAGAGCCACAAACTCACATTTATTTGTTTGTAAGTTTTTTGCTTTCTTTTCTTCTCCCTTTTCTTATTCATTAATTGTATCTAATTACATAAATAATTAATTCATAATTACCTGTATTTCCTGGGGTTTCAAATGAATTTTTTCAGCAAACTGAGACAATGTGTGTTGAGCTTCTAAAATAAAGTAATTTGCATTATCGGAATGATACACGCTGGATATAGCATCAAGGATGGTGCAACATAAAGCAGCAGAACTTGATTTTAAGAATACTGATTGAAGGACTTGAAAAGCTTGTATGTTTCGTACACTGGCTCCTGAAAATACATTGAATGTTACTTTGAAATGAATTCACTCTACTTAGTAGAGTAATAATGTAATAGAAACCAACAACTTTCCTAATTCAGAAAGAAAGAAAGTCCCTTGAAACATGACTAAGTTCAAGTGAATATACACTCACATCAAGAGGGGAAATAAGTACTCACCACGACCTGATGGCTGTGGTAAAATGAAACCCAACATTTGAAATAAAGAGCCCATGCTGGCTTGACTAGGGCGCAATTCTATGTGACCACACATGGAAAGAGATGCTACCATAAGCACAAGGTTTCTAATTGCCTCTTGAGATTCTGCACTTGAATCATGTTCTAATCTGAAGGAGAAAAAAATTGTAATGTTGGGGTCTGTCAAATAGACTAATTCAAATTATATACTAACTTAACATAATCTTTAAGCACATAGTCATTATTTCCCTAACGTTAATGTCTTTTGAAAAGTTGTCTAGCATATCCATAAAGCCTCTTACATTAAGAGTAATTTTTTTTTAAAGACATGTAAGTATAGGCATAATCCATAGCCATTCCATTCACAAGAAAAATTAACAAATGTAATATAAAATTCAAGAGATTGCTCTAATCAACTTACTTCAACAAGAATTCTGAGAGAAACACATAACCTTGACAACTTCGAAAATCATCCAAGAGAGTTTGCGACACATCACTTGAATCTTTCAAGAAACAAAACACAGTCACAAACATTTCGACTATTTCCAGAGGCGATAACTCTTGAACTCGTTGCATGTTATCAATACACAATGCCACACAACCCTTACCTAGGCACAAAATTAATTGTTGTTTGTTAGTTGCTACAAAGCTGACTGGTAATAAATATTTCCAATAAGAAAACAGTAAATAGTTCTTAAAACAGTAAATAGTTGTTTGTGTTTTGTTTTTGTTTTGTTTCGTTTTGTTTGTTTTTTTAGCAGGAAAAATTGAGCAAACAACACAAAACATTTTTATTAATACAATGATCAGTCAATTATTAACTAGTTTAAAACAAAAATTAGAACTATGAACAAAATTTAAAAAGCTTGTAATTTTTATAAATTACATGATATTCAAATACTGACAATTTTACCACTGATATTACAAATGATTCCAAAAATTAAAGGTCATTTAGTTTTCAAAATATATTTAATAACATACAATACATAAAACAGCTCTAAAGTAAGAACATATGAAAGGAAAACCAGAACCAAACAGCACTTTTTAAAACTAATATTCATTCCATGTTTATTGCTGAATGGATAAAAAATGCTTGATAAAGGAACAGAATTTTCTTCAGCCACAAAATGTTAACTGGTTATAAAAATGTTAATATATCAACTTACCTCAATTGATAAATACACCTAACTTGTAATACTTAAAGTAATTAAAAATTTTTCAACACTACCAATTTATTAAACAAATTTATGAAAATGATATTACATGATTATATCATATTTTAAATACATATACATTCATGGAGAAAACCATTTTATGCCAATTTCATTTATTACATATATATGAATACTTACTGTGAATGTAACTAACAACATTTTGAGTGAGACCATGTCGTGAAAGCGTCATAAGTACTTCAGCAGCACTTTTCCGCCACATTACATTATAGGATGGACACCAACTAGTGATTGCTGAGAAAAGTAATGTCAAATCATCTTTACGAGCAAGTTCTTCAGCAGGAGATGCATGACTGCATAGTCTAACCAAAACCTATATAATAGAAAATTTGTTAATAAATATTGCTTTTATTACTTCTAAAATATAGCTTAGGTGAAGTTGTGGTGAACACATCTGACTACTAATCCCAGGTTGCATGTTCAAACCCGGCCTAGGTTGATGGATACTTATAATACAAAAATTTAAAGAAGCACCTGCCTCCATCAAGTCAAGCCTTCACATTTAATTGAGCTACTAAGATGGCAGTGAATACAGAAACAAGGCCGAACACTATCTATCATTCAAATCAAAATTTAAAATTTATGTGTACATGCCAACACTCCCGAGAAGCATCATAAATCAATTTCCCACATATATGTCAGCCTTGCACACACTACACTTTAATATCTTTTAATATTTAATTTATTTCAATATAATAATAATAATAATAATAATAATAATAATAATAATAATAATAATAATAATAATAATAATTTTGATATTATCTCCATCATCACACTCATAGAAAAATAATAAAAAGGTATCACCTGCACAAATATTTTCTGAAGCAAAATCCTCCTTTCACGAGGAGTAAATTCACTACCATTCTCTACAGTGTCTGGATTCTCTATTTCGGGCAGATCAAAAAAGAGGTATAAACATTTGACTAATGTTGATGGTACTGACACTGATGTCATAACCTGTAAAGAAATATGACAATTAGAAGATCCACATAAACAGAGTACAGTTTTAATGGAATTTAATTGCATTTCGCATAAATCAAAATTTGAGGTAAAAAGTGTAAAAACAATTTCACAAATATTGCATTTCATCTATGAATATGATTACAAAAATATATTGATTTCTCAACTCAATAAATTGGAACAATTTACACAATATTTGTTTATTATATACAGCAGAATAATATTTTTTCATATGGTTAAAAAATTGCACATTAGTTTTTCCCTCTTCAAATTTCCTTATCCATATTCAAAATACAACAAATTCAGATCGATGTAGAATACTTTGGAGAACATAAATTTATTAATTTAATTATTTAACAAATCACATGATCTGGCAACTATTATTCCAAAATAAACTATCAAATGAAAAACCTTCAACACTGTCACAAAGAGTGATTAAAAAGTAAGTGAAAAATACAGAGAAAACACACTTGGAGAACAAATAAAAATCTTCCCAAAAGTATATTTTAAAGTTTAAAAACTATAGGCTCCAAACTAGCTTACTAAACTCCAACAAACATTTTTTTAAATATATTTTACAATTTACTTACTGATTTATTCTAAAAATATTTGTATTCCAATTATAATTTCAACAACAATTCTGTGATCTCGAGGTAAAGGTTCGTAAGTCAAAAATCTTAGGAGAAAACAAGTGTTAGATTATTGTGCTGCTATTGATGAGTGGTATGAATCTATATTTCCCAATGCTTTTTTGTCGTTATGGAGACAACATTTGAATTTGGTTGTTTCCTGATACCAAACAATGGCTACTTCATCTTCCTAAAAACTATTCTACTATTAACTAACTAAGCTTTCAACAAATCTTCTTGATTACTTCCTCTAAAACAAGTCATCAGAATCCATTTGTGGTTCCTAGATACCTAAAGACAGGCTTACAGGAAACCCTCTGTGAACAATGCTAGCAGCTAAACAATAAACAGAATTTTTAATAAAACTGATATTCACCTATCAATTTGGCTGATAACCACTTGAATTTCAAATTGATATTTTCATTATGTGTGAGGGGGAGGGGAGAGTACTTCATGTAAAGCCTGAAGAACTCAATATTCCAAATTTTTTCTTTACATTTTTTTCCTAATCAGGCCCAGTACACTTAAAACAATGGAACTGGTCTGAATTTGGTTAAACTCCTCAAATTTTCAAAAACTGCAAATGTTTAAACATTTATTGAGGTCTTCCTAGAACTGCAATATTCAAGGTAAAGGTTTTTTTAATGAAATTTGTTCTTCAATATTAGTTCTTTAAAGATGGTCTTTTGGATAAAGTTTTTGGATATATGTGGCTCCCCCCCCCCTCCCCGTGTAATTTTGCATGAAACATAGGCATTTTTAAAGACAAGATTTTATGAAAAATGGCTTCCAATTTTTTCTTGTATAGAGCAAAGTACTTCAAAAAGAGTGCAAGTTTAATTTTCGCTGAAATTTATACTTTTGAAAATTGTAAAAGTTTAAAATTTATTCGGCATCTTCCTACAACTGCAATGTTGAAGATACAGGATTTTTTTTCTTTAA
>BOPP01000030.1:6299499-6316740 GCA_017312745.1 Gryllus bimaculatus
AAAAGAGAGAGATTTCAATGGAGAAAACCATTTTATGCCAATTTCATTATACATAATATTATGAATACTTACTGTGAATGTACTAACAACATTTTTGAGTGAGACCATGTCGTTGAAAGGTCATAAGTACTTCAGCAGCACTTTTCCGCCACATTACATTATAGGATGGAAACTACCAAACTAAGTTGATTGCTGAGAAAAGTAATGTCAAATCATCTTTACGAGCAAGTTCTTCAGCAGGAGATGCATGACTGCATAGTCTAACCAAAAACCTATATATAGAAAATTTGTTAATAAATATTGCTTTTTATTACTTCTAAAATATAGCTTAGGTGAAGTTGTGGTGAACACATCTGACTACTAATCTCAGGTTGCATGTTCAAACCGGCCTAGGTTGATGATACTTATAATACAAAAAATTTAAAAGAAGCACCTGCCTCCATCAAGTCAAGCCTTCACATTTAATGAGCTACTAAGATGGCAGTGAAAATACAGAAACAAGGCCGAACACTATCTATCATTCATCAAAATTTAAAATTTATGTTACATGCCAACCACCCCGAGAAGCATCTAAAATCAATTTCCCACATATCTGTCAGCCTTACACACACTACAACTTTAATAATCTTTTTAATATTAATTTATTCAATATAATAATAATATAAATAATAATAATAATAAATAATATAAGTAATAATAATGATAATGAATGATAATGATAATGATAATGATAATAATAATATATAAAATAATAAATAATAATAATAATAATAATAATAATAATAATAAGAATAAATAATATATAATAATAATTTTGATATTATCTTCCATCATCACACTCATGGAAAAATAATAAAAAGTATCACGCTGCACAAATATTTTCTGAAGCAAAAATCCTCCTTTCACGAGGAGTAAATCACTGCCATTCTCTACAGTGTCTGGATTCTCTATTTCAGCAGATCAAAAAAGAGGTAATAAATTGACTAATGTTGATGGTACTGACAGATGTCATAACCTGTAAAAGAAATTGGACAATTAGAAGATCCAACATAAACCAGAGTACAGTTTTAATATGGAATTTAATGCATTTCGCATAAATCAAAATTGAGGTAAAAAGTGTAAAAAACAATTTCACAAATATTTTACATTCATCTATGAATATGATTACAAAAATTATTGATTTCTCAACTCAATAATTGGAACAATTTACACAATATTTGTTTATTATATACAGCAGAAAATATTTTTCATATGGTTAAAAAATTGCACATTAGTTTTTTTCCCTCTTCAAATTTCCTTCTATCATATTCAAAATACAACAATTGCAGATCGATGTAGAATACATTGGAGAACATAAATTTATTAATTAATTATTTAACAAATCACATGATCTGGCAACTATTATTCCAAAATAAACTGATCAATGAAAAACTTCAACACTGTCACAAAGAGTGATTAAAAGTAAGTGAAAAATACAGAACACACTTGGAGAACAAATAAAAATCTTCCCAAAAGTATATTTTAAAGTTTAAAAACTATAGGCTCCAAACTAGCTTACTAAACTCCAACAAACATTTTTTTAAATATATTTTACAATTTTACTGTACTGTTATTCTAAAAATATTTGTATTCCAATTATAATTCAACAACAATTCTGTGATCCGAGGTAAAGGTTCGTAAGTCAAAAATCTTAGGAGAAAACAAGTGTTAGATTATTGTGCTGCTATTGATGAGTGGTATGAATCTATATTCCCAATGCTTTTTTTTTCGTTGGAGACAAACATTTGAAATTGGTTGTTTCCTGATACCAAAAAATGGCTACTTCCTCTTCCTAAAAACTATTCTATCTATTAACTAACTAATTTCAACAAATCTTCTTGATTACTTTCCTCTAAAACAAGTATCAGAATCCATTTGGTTCTAGATACCTAAAGACAAGCTACAGGAAAACCCATCTTGAACAATGCTAGCAGCTAAACAATAAACAGAATTTTAACAAAACTGATATTCACCTATCAATTTGGCTGATAACCACTTGAATTCAAATTGATATTTCATTAGTGTGTGACAGGGAGGGGAGAGTACTTCATGTTAAAGCCTGAAGAACTCAATATTCCAAATTTGTTCTTACATTTTTTTCCTAATCAGGCCCAGTACACTTAAAACAATGAGCAAGTACTTCAAAAAGAGTGCAAGTTTAATTTTCGCTGAAAATTTAATACTTTGAAAATTGTAAAAGTTTAAAATTTATTCGGCATCTTCCTACAACTGCAAATGTGAAGATACAGATTTTCTTTCTTCTAATGAAATCTATTGTTCAAAATTGATCTCAAAACAGAAATAAAATCCCTGAATTTGAAATAGGTAAATGCAAATATTCAATTTTGTTTTTAAAGCAGATGGAAGGTGGAATGGTACATGAGCAGCTGGGTGGTTTAAGTTTAACATGCATGGCATGCATAAACTAAGAACCTGAGATCGAATCCCAGTGTCAGATAAACATTTCTTACTGATTCAAATAGGAATTATACACAATCTCCGTTAACTGAAATAAATGAGACAGGGGTGTTATCCAAGTAACTGAAAATTTAATTTAATAAGAAATTGCAATTTTCTAAAGCTGAAGGTGATATATATACATAAACTAATTTATATAAATTTTCCCCAGCTATGTAACGGACTTTTATTCGTATAAATGTTAAGTTACATACAAATACTATTTTTGAATGCATACATGCACATACTATTTTTAGAATTGCAGGGGGTCTATTTTTGGAAAAACATAATTAACCTTCTGTTTCTTTTTCCAGCAGTGTTATAATCACTTGATCAATAAAATCTCAGCAGGCCTAGCTGCTTCTGGTCTTTCCATGAAACGCATGGCTTCCCCCGCCTCCCTTTTTTTTCTTGTTTTCTCCCGTAGATTATTTCATTTAAAAGGTTTTGATTCAGAGGGGTTTTACTGTATTATGAAACTGTTACAAATAATGAAAGAAAGTATGTTTTGTTGCTACTCCATTAGTTTCCTTTTGTTTATACAATTTGCAGACTTCAAATTGGCTTCTTTAATCCAAATTTCATTGTTCTTATATGTTGGACAATGATATTTTACCCTACTTTGTCATATTTCTTATAATGTTTAGGTTATATCTTTGTAATATTGTATCTCACCTTGAACCCATTTGCATTAAATTTGGCTCAGTTGTGATGCATTTCAGAATTCTTGGTGACAATTTTTACAATTGCAGCCACTGATATAACATCTTTTGTTTTCAGTGGATAAAAAGGGTAAACACTTTTCACAGTGGGCTTTTCGTCAATTGACTGCAATATATCTATTCTCACATGCAAACTGAGAGAGAATTCTATAAATTCTTGGCTATTCGGGAGACGCTGCGACGTTGGCTGAGAGACCGACGTTTCAGGCTTGCTCAGGGCAGGGCAGAAGAAAGCCTGCGACATGTCAGGCGAAATGTCGGTCTCTCAGCCAACGACGCAGTGACTCCCGGATAGCCAAGAATTTATGGAATCGAGCCACGGAAGCTTACGTGTACATCAGAGAATTCTATTAGCAAAAACAATTGCAACGGACAGAATGATGGATACTCCACACTCTACAAGGAGTATAAACAAAATGGAAAACAAACAATCTGCTGGGATTGGCAATATTCCAGACTTCTTTATACAAGGGATTACATCACACGTAACTGAATCTCTTACATATACAATCAATCATTAATAGAATTTCGTACGTCTGTCCGTCCATCTCTATGTCCATCTGTGGTCAACGCTATCATCTACGTTTTGGGAGTTTCAAAAAGAAATTTTGATTTTTGAGAGTACTTTACATAAAGCCTTATAAACATTTTCAAAATTTTCTCAAAAATAGCTCAAGTTTTTTTGCCCTTGGAAAGTATAAATGACGTTTAAGAGAATGGTGCAAGTCTCATGTTCATTGAAATCCCTGAATTTTTGAAAACTGCAATAATGCATTATTTTTCCGTCTTGCAACAACTACAATACTGAAGATAGACTTTTTCCTTAATCAAATCTGTTCTTTAAAGACAGATCTTGAAATTAGTTCATGTTCAAATTTTCGAAAATATGAGTAGTCTTTTGTGTAATATTTGGCAAAATTTAGGTAATTTTAAAAGGTTTACCAATATTTTTTCTCAAAAAAACACTTCAATTTTTTCATGTGTATCAAGGGACCATAAAAAATATGGTAGTTGTCCCATTTTCGGTAAACTCTCCAAAATTCCCAAAATTGCCAAATGTTAATATTTCAAAACTTCAAAATTGAAGATAGAAATGTTTGCCTTAGATAAAGTCTGTTGTAAAAATTAAGCTCTTTAAACAAAAAATGGGGGCATGTATGATTTTTTTGGAAAAACAAATAGTAGATTTTGTCTGATTTTCAAAAATTGCACAAAGTTAACTTTTCCAAACTAAAATGCTGAAGATAGAAATGTTTGCCTTGGACAAAGTCTATTGTAATAATTAAGCTTAAAAAAAGGGCCAGTGCAATCTTTTGACGGGGAAAAAAGAGTAGATTTCATGTAATTAGTCTGAAATTTATGCAATTTGTAAAAAAGAAATGTTACTCGAAGAACGCTCAACACGTTTTCAATAAATTTTCTCCTTGTGTGTAACAACTGACAGCAAAAAATACGGTGGTAGTTCCATTTTCAGGGAACTCTCCATATTTTTGACAATTGCAAAAATTACAGGTTGGAAATATTGGGTTGATTACATTTTTAAGCATCATTTTGATTTCAAACATCACATAGTTTCTGTAGCGTATTGATAGGACTGATGGCGAGTTAACTCGAAGGACCCGAGTTCAAGTCTCTGTGCAGAAAATAATTTTTGGTGGTTGAAAATACTTTTGCATATTTATGTAGTGGTATAATATAGCGGATCAGTTAGAAACAATGCGAGAAAGTATGAGCTGTTGTACTAAGCTAATTGATTATTAATTTTTACTTTCTCATATATGTATGAATATACAGAGTAATATATTTAGTATAGAGAATGTTATGTAATGTTGTGTCAAAAAACTATGATTTTTCGACAGAAAAACACATTGTGATGCCTTAATACACCAAAATTGGTACATCTTGTTTTATTTTGTTATTAAGTTGTTCAGGGTTACCGCTGGTCATCAGAATCTGTATTTCCTGCATTTTCTTTCGGTTTCCAAATATCTCTGCCTTAATGCATCTATAACTCTACATGAAATGAAGTGAAACATTTTGAACAGTGCTTTTGACTCTTCTAGAAAACCATTTTTTCTCTCTTTAATTTGATTTAAATCCATGCTTCAACATCTATACATTCAAAATTATTTTGAGTTTAAAAGTAATTTTCTGCATAATAATATTTTGAAAAATTTTAATTCAAATATTCAATTTCCCTTAGTTTTCCAGAAATCTGTCAACCTATGATAATATATGCAATTTGACTCACACACAATTGTAATTGTATATGTGACTCAATAAATATTACTATGTATTTCCTCAGCCACACATTTGTATTTTTTGAATTACTACCCTCAAAGTAAACTTGTAAAGTAAAATGTTCATGACACACAAACCTGAATAAGAGAAGAGTCTCCAGCAGCAAGCAAATTTATAGTTGACAGCAACATCCACCCATTACTTGATTCTTCAGAATTTTCAATTTCAAGGAACTTGACAATAGCACAACTTGCTGCTTCTGTGGATTGGTTAGAAGCTCTACGTCTCATTTCTGACACCATTAGTCGAGATACTTGCTGACAAAATGCTAATATGTCTCTAAATTTTTCCATCATATCAGCAGATGGGCTATTTCCAAACACCTATTAAAAAGTAACAAAACATCTAGAAGGATGTTTATTGTTCAAACAATTTTATTTATGTTTATGAGAGCATGAACAACAACAAAAGTAAAGAACTGTATTAAATGAACTAGTTAATAATTTACAAATTATGATTGTAAATTTTTCTTATAATTTGAAGGTTTACTTACTTTATTAAAGCTTAAAACTTAATTTATTCCTTTTGGTGTACATGAACAGATCTCAATGAATTAGAAACCACATTTACAATAATTTCATACCTTGCAAAACAGAGGGAGCATGTTGTATAGTTTATCATCTCTCTCTTTCTCACTGAGAGGATGAGAAGGATGTGTGTATTCAGAAAACAATTTTTTAAGATGCATCAGACCCAGTGCTGTATGTTGGGGATTAGAATTTGTCTCATCTTGAGACATACTTGGCATAGAGCCACATCCTGCTCGAAATTTCCGCATTATATTCATCTTGTGTAGTTTTTATTATAC
Organism: Gryllus bimaculatus; assembly: GCA_017312745.1. Taxonomy (NCBI): domain Eukaryota; kingdom Metazoa; phylum Arthropoda; class Insecta; order Orthoptera; family Gryllidae; genus Gryllus; species Gryllus bimaculatus. Next base: position 6,305,827 of record BOPP01000030.1, read on the forward strand.
ACCTGTCATAAATAAAATTTATCATTGAGAAAGTTGGTATCAAGAATTCATGTAACATTATTTACACCAAGGTTTCAAATATGCATCACATGAATACATTTCAGATGTTAAGTATTCAAGAAAAATGTCCTTTACTTTATTGTCTTTAATCATTCTGAACCATACTTAAGAACTTGACTCTAACAGCACATTTAATTAAAATCTTAAGAAATTGTAATATCGAACGTGAAACTCTGTAAGCAACAAGCCACTAAAAATATTTTAAGGTTGAACAATTGACATTTATATGTAGGAAACCAAAATAAAAAAAGATGACAAAGCAATACCGTTGGTTATTTTTAACTCAAATAATGCAGTTATTAATTAAGGATTCATTTTTCTGCTAATTAATAAGATACTAGCAAGATAATTTTATTTCCTCAATAGTTTAATTGAATTCTTTTCAGTTTATGAGCCATTGAACTTCCAATAAAAACATTTCCATATTACTACAAAAATTGATATTTTTCAATTTGAACTTTAAAAACCTTAAAACGTTGCCCACTCTTAAATATCAGAAAATATTTTGAACGAGAATAGAATAATTATATTCCTTTACATAACAATCAAATAAAATCTTAATAATTAAGTTTTTCTCTTGCAATCAGATTTGTTGAGATAAATAGTTCTCAATTCATTTCTAAGAACACATCTCCTTAAATCATAATTATTGTTTTATTCATTTTGTGATTGGAAATTATATTTGTAAGGCACGAATACGACATATACAATACTACAGTTGTGTTAATTCAAAATCGGGGTACATGTGATAGGTAGTGCTACAAATGTCAGTAAAAATCACAGAACAAGAAAATACCGTAACGACTGGCATGCAATAACACGAACACTAACCCTCAATGAGATAAGTGAAACTTCTCCCGTATCTTTATTTCTGATCCAAACTCGACCACCTCAACATGACGTTTATGTCATCTTGCCTTCTTCCAAGGGTTTCTAAAGCATAAAATAAATTATTAGATCATGTGTCACACGGCACAAAAATTACATTACTGCTTTTTAAATAATCAAATAATCATTTTACTTTGCTTATACTGACTTAGACTCGAAAGATTTTGATAACTCGTTCTCCACACGCCCACTTCAAAAACAGCTGATTTTGGCCATCTTGTTGTGTATAGCTAGCTCGTCACTCGAGACGTCAAAGAGTATATTCAATAAAGAAGGTTCACCAACTTTATCTACCGTCATACCACAGTATAATACTGTGGTCGTACTCTCGAGATTTTTTAGTAAAATAGCATAAACAATTGCAGCATCCCTTACTATCCACGAATTTACAACTTTTTACGAAAACTACCCAAGATTTTACAATCGACTAGTTCTGTCTTTTATTGTACATTACTATTTTCGTATTTAGTTGCAAACAAACACCATTCTTCCTCCATGCACAATGGAAGAATACTTGTTATGGTATTATTTGCACCATGCTTGTTCAATGTTAGCACCCTCAAAAGCTGTCACAACGTCAGACAATTATTTACATTTTTACAATGATTGTTTTATCAGTATGTTTATTAAGATACTCGATAAGAAATAAGGGAAACATTGCAGATGTTTCCATTAGATCATTCTGTTTGCATTTCACGACAGAAATATTTTTATATTTTTTTATATTACATTTACATATAAATTTATTTCTTTTTCCCATATTTTACATCGTATTTTTGGTGTTAAATAAAATTTGCAATATTGCAATATTGGCCTTATAAGAGAACCTATTACATTATGAATAGGGACAGATTTTAATGAAATGATTTTTTTTTTCTTTTTCTATTCAGTATAGAACAACGCTGTTTGGAATATGAAATTCATTTTAAGTTTGGACAAAACAAAAGTTTTTTTTTTTTTTTCATTTTTCATTGATTTGTTTATTTAATCAGGCAATTGTCCAATAATATATTTATAATACACTATAATATAATATAATATAATATAATATAATATAATATAATTAATATAATATAATATAATATATAATAATATAAAGTAATGTAATATATTTCATTAATACAATGTTTATCAGAGTACATATCAATATTCAATTCATTTACTAATTTGCACATTTTTCATAGTAGTGCAAAATAAAACTGATTAGTTATCGCAAAAGATGTTAAGAATTCAATGTGTTCGTTTTTTCTCAAATTTAAGAATGGAACTTTTCACGGAATTTTTGTATGAAGATCAATACAATCGATTTATTATCAAAGTATATAGAAACTTAACATCCGTATAATTTCTACGCGATTTCAACGAGCTTATATTCACAACAGTAACAACCTGGGTATAATTATGACTTAAACTAGGTGAGAGAAATTTTAATTTCAATGCAACAAAATTTAGAAATTTGTGCTGAACTTAGAAGAAGCGTACATTAAAATTGGTCTAAATAATGTCAAGTTCGAAAGATTTTGGATTCTTAAAGTCCTGGGTCGTTCTCTTGATGAAACCCAGCATACTATTTGCTTTGGATATTAGTCTATCTAGTAGTTTAAGTTAGAGGTCATTAACAAATAATATGAATAATAAAGGGCCCAAATGGGAACCCTAAGGTATACCAGATGTAATCATTATATTATTTTGGCAAACAAGTAATTGATTAATATGATGATAGCGTTATGTTTCGAAACTTATTAGATATCATGAAACTAAATTAATAAGATATATGAATGGGTGAAAACCAGAACAGTATAAGTGACATTTTATAAATTCTAAGAATACTGTTAATTTCTTTCAATATCACTGTAAAGTCGTGGTGCTTTGTGTCATCATTTAACAATTGCCATTGTTCATTAAAACCATGAAATTACATTAGCACTGAAATATAGCTTAATATAAACATGTTTTTCTCAGAATTAAAAAAAGGCACTTATGCCATTCTTGTTTTCACCCATTTGTATGGTATAAACAAACTTTTTAATACTTGTCAACTAGAATTGACCACCATTGTGTAGGGGCTAGTATGAGTAGCTACTCTCTGGAGGTTCAGATACAGAGGTTCGGGATTCCATTCCATGGGAAATTTTGCAGGATCTTCCAACAATACGAAGGAATTCTTAGAATTTCAAATTGCCGTGTCGCAGCGCTGCGTTTCCATTGTTGCATACCAATCTGACATCTCTGGAAATGAGCGCGGAAAATTCGAATTTGCAATTTTGAAGATAAAATTACTCTAAACTACTATTTTTTATGTACATAACATAAAGAATTATTTTAGAAAAGGTTAAAGAATTTATTTTTAGAACAGGTTTCATTTAACAAATAAATCTCTATCATCAAGATTGTACTTTAGCTATGTTAATTTTTTGTATCTCAAGATTTCCTCCTCTACTTTAAAAATACAAATCATTGTTAAGAAAAGTCATACGGCAGGCTAAAATCATGAAACATGATCAGGATACTTTGAACTCAAATAATAAAACAAAATCAATGAGGAATATATTAAAAAGTCGACCAAATCGAATAGAAGCCTTGTAGAGAATGTTGTTTTAAAAGATAACGATAGAAATGTGAATGATCTGGCAACAGTAGCTAGTCTCTTTAACCAATACTTTTCGAGAATTGCTGCCGATCTCACTAAGGGTCTTCAGCCACAAAATTCTTCATTAGAAGTTTCCCAAAAAATTTTAGACACGATGTTCGTTTTCGAAACTTCTTCCTATGAAATTCTCAAAATAATAGGTAGATTAAAAAATAAATATTCGTTCAATATGTATGAATTTCCGGATTGCTAGTTAAAGACTCGCGTGCATGCCATTATACACCCGTTAACTCACATATTTAATGAATTCTTATGCACAGGAGTTTTTCCAGATTTTTAAAACAGCAAAGATTAAGACGTTTTTCAAAAAGGTAACAAAAATGAAATTTAAAATTATCGACCAATTTCTCTTTTGACTTTTTTTTCAAAAGTATTAGAGATACTTGTTTACGGACGAATGGAAACACGACGCGTTTTCAGATTGTCAACATGGGTTTCGAAAATCAAAATTACGGAAACAGCCATATTTTCTTTTCTTAAAGATATCTCCTCATCCATGCATCAAAATGAAGCACTTCTTGATATATTTTTAGATATTTCAAAAGCTTCTGACGTCATCGATCATATCATTTTCCTTTCAAAATTATTTTCGTATGGAATTCGTGGTAATGCTCCAGATTGGTTATGTTCGTACCATAAAGAACGATCAAAGAATTTCAAAGAGTGGAAATACCTTACTGGAATAATGGAACATTACGCACAAACCTTTACTTGTTAATTGCACATGAAGTCCCGCAGGGATCGATAATAGGCCCTATTCTCTTCCTACTCTACGTTAACGATATGCCCTCGACGATTAGAAACGGAAGAACAGTTCTCTTTGTACATGATACGAATATTCTTTGCAATAAAGAAACCGTAAATAGAATATCAGATATCTCAAATTGGTTTCGTAATAACCAATTAATAGTAAATTAAAAGAAAACAGTTTCAATGCAGTTTTCCATTTCAAATAAACACCTCTGTACACCATTGAAAATAAACGGTGTGCCGTTGACTGATGTTAAGGTAACATTTTTATGTCTTTCAATTCAGTCAAACCTTAAATGGAACGTCCATTTAAATGATTTGAACACTTAATTAAGTTCATTATGCTACGCATTCAGAATTCTTTCAACTTCAATGAGCCTTCATACTGTTCGTTGTGTATACTTCGCGAATGTTCATTCCTGCCTGAGATATTATTATTATTATTATTATTATTATTATTATTATTATTATTATTATTATTATTATTATTATATAGATATGGCCTAATATTCTGGGGAAATACATCTTTTAGCTCCCAGACTTTTAGATTACAAAAAATAATTTTACGAATAATACACAAATCCCATCCACGTGATTCTCGTAAGCCTCTCTTTATTAATCTAGGTATATTACCATTACATTGTCTCTTCATATATGAATCAATGTTTCAAAAATGTGTGTCAAAAATGACTTACTTAAGGACGGGACTATATCTTCAACAAACGCCGTTGTCTATAACTACAACACTCGACGTAGTAATCATATTCATTACGAGAAAGTATCAACAGCTCACTGCAAAAATTCACATATACTACATGTATATTCAGGTGACATTGGACAATTAAATTAGATACTAAAGTTTAAGTCCCAAGAAAAAAATTTCTGCTTGCAACACCTGGTTCCTTTCAATAACAAATTTAGTTTTCTTTGATGCGAGCATTCTCAAAAGAAAAGTATATTTATATTTTAACAGCATTTAATTTATTATTTACTATTTGGATTGTATAATTCTAAATAATCTGTAACAAGTGAATTGTAGGGCATTCTAACTTACTAATTCTCGGTACTTAAGTATTGTACTTCTGCTTCTGGGTCAATGACCCCCATCTTGTTCAGGTTTTCGTCCAGTTTCCCTGATTCTTGAGCACATGCTGATATGGCCCCTTGTTTTGCCTCTGGACATTAATGTAACTTCAAATTAACTTCTCCCCATAGCACGTCACATATAGTTTTTAACTGTTTTGACGTAAATAAATAAATAAGTAAATTCTGCATGGAGGGATATTCAGGAAAGAATGCATGAACCCGTTTACTGAGCACGTCACGGCCATATTAGAAAAATACGTCCAAGGAAACAGAGAACTGATGTTGGAAAATACTCATTTGTAAATACGACTATCGAGTCATTGAATAGCTTGCCTGCAGCACCAGTGGAGGCTTTTCCCACAAACATCAAGACTTTTAGGGTAAGATTAAATTCTAGTAATAGTGTAAGCGATAAGATCAGTATGTGAAGGGCCTCTGCACGGTAGAGAGAGATAATTTATTTAATTTTATTTGGGCATCACGGCAGGTGGCAAATTCTTTACATTGATTATACATCTAATACAATTAAGAACACAAAAAAACATACAAGGCGTCAGACACCAGAAAGAGAGCCAGGTGGATGCGGGTGGATGCTCTTTGGGTTTAAAATGATTTCATATACATAAATGTAAATTCCTAAGATATTATGAGATCTTTTAACAAATATCTGAAGGTTGCAACCTATGCAAGCACGAGCCGCCACTGGCTCAATCGAGAACTTTTTACCTTAACGCACTCCACTTCTTTTCAACACCTCTTTTCAGTATTGTGGCCATACATTATCCCCGGTTTTATATACAAAGGCTGATTTATCAAAATTAATTTCTTTATTTTGTCAAGTGGAAGATCCCTTTTCTATCCAACAATCCCGTAAGATATCACCAGAATGTGGCCAAAGATCAGGGAATAATGTTGCATAAGGACTTTTTTTAATATGATACTTTCATAATTTTTTGAAGCACATTCTGTCACCTGATCTTGAATATTTCCCGGAAGGGAAAACCGACGGCCGGAAGGTCTGAGGTTCATGATGGAGATTAGAAATGTCTACTCTGGTTTCTCGGCAGTACTCACGCCGATAGCATCAAGATGGGTGCAATGAGGAGGCATTACTCTTTGGAGCAGGGTTGAGGGAGGTCTTGTTCCCAGACCCAATTATAGAATCCCGACGAGGAACGCGAATCTCCCGTCAGGTTGTTCTAGATTCCCTTAATACTCACGTCGATAGTGTCAATGTGAGGAGAGCGAGAAGACAGGTTAGGGGCCTCGAGCCGCCTGGACCTTCATCTGGGCGGTTCCCAGTTGGATACTTGGCTTCATCGTGGCAGTCCCCAATGCTCATGGGTTATTGAGAAGGGATTCGTCCCGGCGCTAGTGAGTGGCACTCAATTAGACTCCGGCACTAGCCCGAACTGCTAGTAGCTTTGAGGGGGCAGAGTGATCATAACCACACTTGATTGGGGAGGCGCGCTCCGTTCTGGCGTTTCCGGATGCCAGCCCGAAAAGCCTATGTGCATGCCCTGAGGAGTAAAACCCTCCAGGTAAGACAAGAATGTCAGCCCACGCAGAGTATTCACTGATCCTGAATACCTACTTCACTTTACGTCATAAAATCTTTACATTCTACTTCACAGATTGTTACTTCCGCTTCTATCTGAAAATCGTTTTTCTCTGAATTCGAAGATGAGGGGTCTGTTAATCTTTCAACTAGCTGTGAAAAATTATATTAATCACCCGTTTGCTGTGTCTCAAAGGACCCCTAAGGAAGAAAAGAAAAAAAAGCCGACTCTTCCTTTGCGCAAACCGCAATCCATGTCTTTGGTAAGGGCCAATGATTTTACTAAGGGGAATGGGGTAAGGGGCAAATTTGTTTTGCAATTTGCTTGAACCTGAATTGAAAAGATTGGCATGAAACCGAACACAGAATGTACGTAAAATAGGAATCCGCTTAGTTCAGTCTCGCTCCAAAGATCTCTTAAAGGGAAAAAACAAATTTGTAGCTTTATCGGCCCAAGGAGGAGGGGCGCTCATCACTGTAGTGGTGAGTTCGAGCACATTCGGTATATGTGTACCTTGACTTTACAATAATACGAAAATATGAAGACAGAACTTTTGAGTGGATGCCCGCCAGAAACTACTGTATGGTGACAAAAGTCCGGGTGTATTCAGGTATACATTTTGTACTGATTGGTTTCCGCCCTTCATTGAGTATGCGAAACCGCCCCCCCCCCTCATGTCTTAATTTTAGACGGTCATGGATCACATGTTAGAAACAATTCAAACTTCAATTTTCGAAAACTCAGAGATAACAGTAAAAATCATCACAATGCTACTGTTATAGGTGTATTTCACTCTATTCTCACAAGAAATTTAAAAAAAATGTGGGGCCACTTTTGAGAAAATTTTGAAAATGTCCCAGGGGCTTTATGTACAGTACCACACAAAATAAAAGAATGTTATTCACAATCGCAGAACGTCGACTGAGGCAAGATTGACCGGGGAATATTCAAAAAAGCTTGGAAAAAGTCCTACTCATAATTTAAGCCAGGGGTGTACAAGTTGCAAGGCCTCTAGGGCCACAACTGAAATACGATTGTGGGCCATATATACATAACTCGGGTAATCCACCCCTATCTTCCCAGTATTGTTGATCTCGGCAGTTTGCCTGGCTGATCTGAAACGGGAGAGGGGGGGGGGCGGAACCATGCGTGATATCATGCATATCGCAGTAAAACACATTGGGATGACTTTTAATGTCTGAATTTAGAACAAAAAATCTTAAATCTAAAGTTCATCACTGGGGTGTTGGCTCCGGCAGGGCGCGAGCACTAGGAGTGCAAAGGCCTCGTCCAACATTGACGCAAAGGACTTGCACGTTTGACTAACAACCTTTTGCAGGCCACAATAAATGGCACCGCGGGCCCTCAGTTGGAGAACCCTGGCTTAGGCGCGTGTTCGTCAGATGGACGGATGGAAATCTCGAAATAGATTTTCCGCAGCATTACATAACTTTTACTATACCACGTATACGGTAAAGTAACTAGTGCAGCAGAATGGCACACACACTTTACAGTACTAGTTAGTTTTCTAATTTCTTTGGTCTGGGCGTGCTTTTCGGTATCCTCATCCTCTTGCAAGATTGTATCTCCATCCAAAATATGACTTTAAGAATATTATAGGATAGTAAATGCTCGACCTATAAGGAAATTATCGTAGACAAATTTGGAGCCATTTTTACGAAAATGTCGTTTAAGCGCCACTGAACAAGCGAAATTTGAGGCTCTTTTTCAGAGAAAACTTTTGAATTTTTGAGAAACTTCACTGCAAGTCATTTGAAGCACTTTCACTCACACATGCAATAATGTATACAAACTACTGGAAATGTACATATTAACGGCATGATATTAAAAAAAAAAAAAAAAATTGTGTAACTTTTGAAAACAATAAATGGAAACAGCAAAATTGTTTTTGTCACCTCACACAGTGATTTTAGCACTATCTGTAAAAAAGTTTGTAGAAAAAATTTCGAGCTGTTTTTGAGAGTTTCTGAAAATGTGGAATTTAGAGCTAATTTTCACAAAAAATTTTTGACCTTTATTAAACCTCATTCGAAGCACATTAACTCATAAATGCAATATTGTTAACAAATAACCACAAATGTACATGTTAGCATGAAAAAAGGCAAAGAAATTATGACTTGTCTACTAGAAGGAGGATGTGCTACATTAGGGACTTGTTCTCTTTTAGATGATATCACAAGTGTGAATACACTAGACACTTGAGGATTAAAATCCTTACCAATGAAAGAAATATGCATCCACTATGAACAAAAGCCATAATTTAATCACAATGAAGAAAAGATATATACAAACACTAGCAAAATGTACAATCATTTTCAATTAAATGAAGAGCAATTAAATTTCTAGTTGAGTCTTTAGGAATGAGTATTGAATGATCAATATTTAATCATGAATTTGTTATATATTAATCATTCCCTGCAAAAGCAGCAAATCTGTCACAGAATTAACCATATAGAATTTTCTCTTTAATGACAAAATTGGATTGTTAAAATGAGTCGGTGAATACTTTCTCATGCCTAAAAAAAAAAATTTCATCAGTTTTCAAATAAAACTCAGGTAATAAATAGCCTACAATCTTTTATTATATTGAAATAATGTACAATTTTTTAAAACTTATTTAACAATATGCTTGTATAACAAATTGAATTTGAAATATGCACACACTTGAAATACTAAATTCCTAGTAAACAAATCTAGGAACTAACTAGGAACATCAGCAACATTAATAACATTTTCTTCTTTTTTCTCCATTTCATTCATTACATCCATTTCGAAGGTTCTTAATGTAGGGCTGAAAGTTATTTTTGTTAATTCACTTTCCACAGTATCTTTAGGCGATTCTGAAAAAGTATAAAATTCATATTCACACAAGCCACTCATCACAAAGCATATCTAAAAATGTTTTAATGTGTTCAAGTTATTTTCAGTCAGTAGTGATTACAGTTTTGAATAACAAAATATCTCCTGTAAGCTATGCAAATAAGTATTGTTTTATATTTTAGAATACCCATGAGAAAGAAAAACATGTCCACAACATTTCAATAAACACTTTCAGGAGAAAAATTCACGCAATTCAGCACACACTTTCTTGCATTATTTAACTGTTACTTAATATTCAAATATTGGTTGAACTTGCCATATTTCCAATCAACAAAACTATTTTCCCAGGTTGGGATTCAAACCGTGACACTTAGGTTCCAGAAACAATTTACTTATCCACTACACCACCTGACTGATTGGTTTCGAAAGAATGTATCTGTTGCATCAAAAAGAAAGTAGAATTTTTGCAATTATTAAAATTTCAGAGGGATTGATTGAAAATTAGAAATTGCCTTCTGATGATGACTATATTACATATTCATACTTGAACCCAAGACATTCAAGCATTTACACAAAACATTGAGCCTTACAAAAATAACATTCAATCAAAAATGTAGAAACAATTTTGCATAATAGTCTTGCAAAAATTTAATACAATTCTTGAACAGAAATGTGTTTCCCTTCATCTGACACTTGGGAGGTATCAGCATCCTCATGCTTTATTTGATGGCTAGAGAAATTTGTCCACTGAGAGAAGACAATTTTGATTTTAAATATTCCACACAAACATACAGAACCAAAGGTTGTCAGAATTTGTTCAACAGATTAGGGGAAAATGGAGGACTACATTTTATATTTTCAAAGAACACACATTTTTATTTTAAATTTAACAAGTGAACTTCAAGATCACACACTGTCTTCTTTTGAAGTTTTGCACGTGAATAGAAATAATAAAAAAACAATTAGTTCAGAAAGAAATTGTGGGTCAACATTTTTTCTTTAATGAAATTTGTTGATGTAATCATTTGCGAAAAGAAGAAATCCCATCAATTTTTCCTGTTCAAATGTTTTTTTTTTTTT
>BOPP01000030.1:6322060-6350242 GCA_017312745.1 Gryllus bimaculatus
AAAGAATATTTTAATTCTAAGTTATTTGTTTGCAGAATTTGCATTTAAATACCTAAATATTACACACGTGTGGCATCATAAACACCCGAGTACAGCGCCCGCATAAAAAAGCGAGGAACTACTCAAACAAGCAATTTGGTACACCTACTTCATTTCACTTTGGTATTACACCTACTGAAAGCTGTAATTTTTTATGCTAGTTCACATTGTTATCGTTTATGGCGCTGGGAAAGACTTGCGTCTTTTTCGGGCAGAAGACGGGTAATATGAGCAGCTTGTGTCGTGTGCCAATCATGAAGACCATGCGCTCTCCGTGACCCGTTCGTTAGGACACTACTCCGGCAGTCGCTTATCATTGATCAGAGGAGCCACCGATCCTAGCAACCTGCCGCTAGAATTCTCCAAACAACGGATGTATACTTGGGCTCGTATGTTATTAGAGGAGTGGCAAAATAAATATAGAAGTTTGGAAAAAATGGATCAAGTGTGTTTTGTTACGTTTGATAGTCGTAATTATTTATGTAAATCTTATCAAGTAACTTATTTGTCTGTCTTATGTATCTTCACTATGCGCATGTTGAGATCTCTTTTTGCTAGTTGTGGTAGGAGTAGGGTTGGGAGTATGGGTTTCTATTTTCTTATAGATACTAACAGCTCGATTCTGAAGTTGGTTTACCAATACAAACAATTTTCTAAAACTCGGGAGCGAAAATGTATATATTCAAATGTTACTAACTGTTGATGCAACGCAATATGGCTTGAATTTTTTGGGAAGGCTTTTGGAGATATTAGAAACTGCTGAACATCTTTCTAATCCTTTGACAAGAGAAGTTTCTGAAAACGACTGATAATGAAGACGGTTAGCACCTTGGCGTGAGGATCATTGAGTATTGAAGAAATGGTCAGTGTTATCTTTAGACGAAAGGAAAGCGTTGTCCTTACAGCTTGTAATTCTTGTGCGTAGTGAAATTCGCATGGGGATCGCGCGTACATCGGATTCCGAGAAATTATGACAATATGCACTGCTACTTGGTTGGCAGGCCTGGAGATGGTGCTGTTAAAAGCGGTTCAAAGAGTTTCGGATTGAATTCCTTTCCTCTGGAAGTTATACTTGGGTTTTTATTTCTTGGTGTGCGAGGAGTTGTCTTTACGGTATTTCACGTCTTTCTCGGTCGTGCCGCTAGATGTCACATGATCGCCAGCACTGCTCGATCCCCGCAGGGGGTGGGGATCGTGTCTGCGTAGGTGGGCACAGTCTCTGATGGAGAGTTGTAGACGACCACTCGAACTCTCGTGCAGTTTCACGGCACTCATGTCGTAGCTTCAAGATGGAGGCAGTGAGAAGGCGATCTTCAAACTTCTGGTTGCCGGTACAATCCGGTAACCCACCAGTTGGGCATCTGGCTCGCCGACCTTTGGGCAGGATTGTGTGAAGGTCCAGCGAGCATTTTTGCAACAAAAACTTCCATTCCTTCAGACACAAATTACACGAAAACTGTTCGTCACAAAATACCTGACCATTTTTTAAGAACTATATTTTAGAAGAGTTTACAATAAGAAAATTAGGTGATTACCCAAATTGTCACGTTTGCATCATCATTTCCTTTTCGTATCTGCCACTTAGAAATCTATGAAATATTTTTTTAAAGAGAGGCGTAGCTTATTAGAAATCGCACATTTGTCTTATCGTTAATTTTAAAAGCGATGTATATGAATGGAAGTGTAGGCAATATCTTATATTTAATAGACAAACATTGTTTTCTTTCATAACAAACATAAAAGTACAGGGGTTTACAAGTTAACGTTTTATATTTTGACACATAATATTCAAAATTGGCTACTGTATGTTCTTCATACGACTTAATCTAATTCTCTTGGTACTTTTGAAAAGTTTCCTGTTAAGTTCTTCAGAATATAATTTTATTATCGAGCTTTTCTGGATAACTCGGTCAGAGGGTCAATATCATGTGATTGTCGTTGTTCAAAAATTTTGTTATTTTGTGACGCACAGACATCGACAATTAAAAAGAAGAAAAATACCTTCACTAATAAGAAAATTTTAACTTCGACCGATTTAAAATTATGAACGCAAAATATAGCTTCACTATTCGTTGTGAGCCGTTAGCGTTGTTCCCACAACTTTTTCAAACACTTGTCCCCTTGCGATTTCTCTTTAGGAAATTTAAATGCTGACGTAGGTAGAAGACGCATTGCAATATTTTCTTTTGCTACCAAGAACAACACGAAACAATTTCAGTTATTAAACGATTCCAACTAATGCATTCGAAATGCAATTATTATATGTATTTAGTAATATACTAAGATGACAAATCTATATTATTTTACTATATTATTTTTCAATACTCCACAACATGAACAACTATCTTCGCTAAAAATAATTTCTGAAATTTGTTCTTCAATGACTGCCGATTATAATATGATCTCTTCAAAATAAACATATTGTTTATACAACATTCTCGTCATGTAATCAATTTTTTCACAAACCACTTGCCAAATCTTAAGCGGGCAAAGACATAAAAATGAACATTTTCTTTGCTATTTATTAATATTTTAAAAAATGTTTTCATTGAAACGTATACTACGTTTTTGATTGGCACCTATTATCTTTGCCATATCCATTTTTAAGATTCAGATTTTAAAAAATATTAGCGATTTTGAGTAATTTCGAATCAATCGTGTCAACTAAAAAAACTCAATTTGTCTCTCATTTTTTGGTTGAACCGACAGATAGCCCTAAATTGCCACAATGTACTAACTTGCATAACATTTGCGCCATTTTGATTAAAAGATTTGATTTCTTGAAATTTAATCATATTACGCATTTCGGGATTAAATGCATTTCTGCCTCAAAAGCTTCAAATGATCTCTTAAAGAATTTTTTCAATCTCTTAAGTCGTTAAAAGTAAATGAGCTTCAAAACGAAAGTTTTTTTCAAAAAAGGCTCCATGTTTTCCCTCTAAAATTTCCACACGGAAAAGTTTTACTCTTCTAGATTGCTACATCAGTCTCATTTTAATTCAACTCTCTGGATACTTAAAAATTGAGAAAGATAAAAATCGTGGATTTTTATCAAACGAAATAAATTCCATAGTATCGAAACCATCATGTTAACTGAGTAGAATGTGCATTGTATTTTACATGTTATGAAGGGTAAGCTGATTTTTGAAAAAAATGTGTATTAATTTTTTGTATTTTCTACTTACTAAGATTTGATTAAAAATATATTTTCAGCCATACAGTTCAGTATGATTATTAAAACTTTAAATTAAATTCATATCTCAATAGAAATGTGCTTAGCAATAATTGCAGACCAAACCGCGGTTCGATATGAAAATAAGCAAATATTTTAACGAACTTGTCATGACTGTTTTGATACATTTTAATATAATTTACTACATCTATACCAGTGCCAACAGAATGTCAAAAATAAATCTGGACGTAATATAGTTGAAGTTCACTGACAGTCAAATCTATTAATAATTATTTAAATATGATAGTAATTAACGAATTGAGTGCATAAAGAGGAGGATAATTGCAAGAGTGGTATATTCAAGAAAATGAGCGACGACATGAGCGAGTTTTCTTATATACCACGAGTGCAATTATACCCCCGTACACACATGTTACGTTCAATATTTTTTCGTTTCCACTTAAGAATAATTCAAATTTTGAGAAATTCAACTACATCTTTACCATTTGAGGAATGTATTTGAGGACGTTATATTCGTTCTGAACTGGGCAAATTTTAGTAGGCCTTGCAGCGTATATTTACGGTCACCTTAGTGTCTTATAGAATAATGTTTGAAATAATAAATAAGAAGCGTTTGAAAATGAATACTATTTAACATATTCCGGATGAAATATTAGAAGCTGACAAAGCCATGAAAACATTACTTTGCAAGAAAAGTAAGGGCATGTACGAGAGAACATAAAGACGATTCAGTTCTGACTCAGACGTGTTTCTGATGTACTTTTCAGAATTGGTAAGTACAACTGACGACTACATTTATTATATTTTCAATATGTTCTGACCAAATGTTTTATACGTAACATGTTTATTCATGTTACATATTTTATGTTGTTTCATTAGCTAGTGTCCAACCGACATGCTTAAGGTCATACTTGTTATACTTGTTTGTGTTGAAGACGTGGAGTGTAAAGGATAATATGGATATTTTAAATGATAAACAATTTACTTTATTTTGTAAAAAAACAAGGAAGTTTTCACAAAACAGCTGCTCTCCCTAGGTCATCATATTCGAATAGGTGAAGTGAACATATCTGTGCAATATAAAGCTTGTGGGTTAGGATGATAGATGCCAAGTATGAGTAGGATAACAGTTTATAATTTAACATATTGTACTATGAATATTAACATGATAGTCTAAGTTGTAATAATTATTCGTTTATAATTTTGGTTTTATTCGTCCATCGCGTGTTTTTGATGTACGTAATGTGATGAACATATTCGTTCATGTTTCATGGTTGACTGTAAATACTTTCGCTACGTCTGTGTTATAAAGATATAATTAAACTATTTTGACCGTTTCTCTGAGTTCTGATCGGTTGTGATATTCTAATTGCGCGGTAAAGATTTAATTGCGCACATGCCATAAACACAGTGATAATCAACGATTTTTCATGGAATTAATCAGCATATTTAGTTAACTAAACGAAAAATATAATTGTACATTACATACGCTAAATCAACGTAAATTATCCTCCTTCTGTTTCCAATACTTTTGTCGCTGCTATTCGAGACGAACAAGAGGAGTAAATTTTAACAATGCGCATCTACAAACACTACGCCAAATAAAAGCTCAAATTGTGTACTTTTAAGCAAGAACCCGAAGCAACCTTTAGTTGATTTTATCATCAGATAACATGGCGACTAGTAGTGCAGATTGCTTCAAGCAGGAGCGCTGTATTTGCACACAATTCCTCTCTATACAACTCATGCTTACTGGCCGCAACATATAAAACAGAGTACACTCGAGTGAGGGATTATTACTGTTACAACTGAAAAGAACTGAGGGTATAGCGAAACAGTACGAGCGTATTGTGATGAACTCCATGCTACGTGGAATCTTTTTTGGAATTTATTATTGGAATTTAACATTAAACACGCAGTTATCAGCAGAACCATAGCAATATTTCGATAATGGAGAAACATTTTTGAAATTTTAATTCGAAAGGTAAAGTTTAGACATTTTATAGGTATTTTCGAGTACAAAGAACGAGAGGACTCTGGGCCGCGGACAAAGCCTGGCAAAAAACGGTTTTGGTGGAACATGTCAATTCGTCGGCCAGGTTAGAAGAATCTAACGAATGGAAAGTGGAAATAAAAAAAATGACTGAATAGGAATGTTCAAGGATCTGCTTGAAATTTAGATACAATAGTAATACAACGAACAATGGCCATTAGGTCTTAGTCAGTTGGTAAATGCACAGATCTGCGTATATGACGAGTGAATGTAGACGTTTGTATTCTAAATTTAGTGTCAATGTGACTTTATTTGTAATTAGAATTTTGTTGTCGTCACCATCATATATTGAATGGTATTCATTTTGCATTGGGAGCACATATCTAAGAATAAATGTATAACAGAACATTGTTTCGCGCTAAAATCTAATAATGTTTTTCATTTTGGTAAGAATTACTAGAGTTTCCATCAAAAATCCCGCAATGTAAAAGTTACCATCGGATACCTTGTAGAGCGGTGAATTTTCAAGCTCACATGATAAGAATAAAAATTCTCTAAGAAAAAAGACGATTTCAATTCATAATTGAACTAGCTATAATTTATATTACATCTAAGACCGGGCTAATTAATGTCGCATAAGGAAGTTAGTAGACTATTAATTAATTTTAATGCTATAAGAGAGAAATAGAAGAACAGAGAATTTCAATATGCAATAAGAAGTTCAAATTCTCTTATAAAGTGTATTTTAGAAGGTAATAGAAAATAGACATTTTGTGCTGTGTTTCAAGCAATTTGATGAGAGATTTGCTTAAGATAGCTGAAATATTTGAATAAATAATTTACAACATGCTTATTTTCATTTTATATATCCATTACACATAACATAAGAATCGTCGTCATAAAGTTCCGTAATTTGTTCATACCGTACTGCAAATTATGGGTACTGCAAATCATTCAATGTCATGTAATGTTTTAACATTGTGAGATATGACAGTATTAAAATAATGTAATAAAGTGTTTTATAAAATATGTTATATTTTCCTACTTACAATAATATGAGACAATACTTTCATTCGGCAAAATGTAATGTTTTGGTGGTTTCGGTCTGAGAAAATAAGTTAAAGTTGTAAATGTGCTGTCGCCTGTCAAGTGCTTTAGTAGGCAACCCGCTTTTCGTTCATGTGTTTAAGCTTGTGTTGCAGCGACCCCTGCATTTGCCATGCCATGTGTTTTAATATTTTACCTATGCATTGAGAAGAGAAATGAGAAGGAAAAGCAGTAGAAAAAGTCGAGAAAAAAGAAGAGGTAGAAGGTGAATAATAAGAATTAGATGAAAGATACGACAAACAGAAAAAATAAAGGAGGAGAAATAAGAGAAGGGGGAATAGAAATGACTAAAGATATATGGAAAAATAGGAGGAGAAAGTGGAGAAAGAAAGGAAACATGAAGAAAATAGGGACAAAAACCAGAAGAGGAAGAAAGAGAAAAAAGCAAGAAATAGAAGAAGAGGATCAAGAAGATAAAAGAGGGGAAAATATTAAAATTGTTGAATCAGTCCAATCCTGTGGGCTCCATGTACAGCCAATGAATCATGCATTCTGTATTATTATTATTATTATTATTATTATTATTATTATTATTATTATTATTATTATTATTATTATTCTAGAAGCCGCGGTACAGTGGAGCCGTAACTGTCAGTAAACTGCACAAACATCTATATCGCGGGAAACCAGAAGAAATCTTGAGTCGGCCATATGATCAAGCCAAGCGAGCAGTCAGAATAATTTGCAGGAGGATGCTTATATGAAGTGCTAGTAGAAACATTTGAATTATGCTAACAAGTGCGGGGGTTATTTAAATAATAAGAAATTATATTATTCGTGAGAATGCAATAATTCTACCAGAAAATGAAGGGTACTGAGGAGAATGGCTCCTTCCAGGAGAAATTGACATATCGTCCTTTTGTTTGCAAAATTAGAGGGAAGCTCTCATTGAACCATTACTCACTTCGCACCCAAACGCTAAGAAGGAGAAAATTCCACGTTCATAACACATTTATTAAATATTGCCCTTTTAAATAAGGTTATTTGATAAATCGGGCATCCCTGCGGCCCTCCATGAGATGTTTTACATATTTTCAGCCCTTAGAGTTTATACGGTTGTGCGTCTGGTATAAAATAATTACAACAAAGAGTTCGACTATTACAACCTCTTTCGAGGGAACCTACACTCCCATTGGAACTTCGCTTGGCTCTCTAGAAAAAGTGTTGCCGGTCTGTGGCCACCTACGCTGCGCAACTTGGTGACTACAGCACAATAGTACAATGATACTTTTGAGCTGGTACAGAACAAAAATCTACGGCTCATAGCACGCCCAACGTTTCGGACACGATTGAAAGTACTGAGGAAGGAACTTGATATCGAGTCCTTCACTCAATGCTTGAGAACGGCTTTCGTTTAACGAAGCCTATCAAGCTTTCAAACCGACGAAGCTCCCGGCAACGCTAAAACAGTTAGCTCGACACGTCCTGACAATACGGCAAAGAAGACAAGCACTCCCCTCTGATATTCTAAGGGCGTCGTGCAACACAAAAGTCGATTTGGCTATTGACTAAGGTCCGACACGAACCCACACCAGCCACTTACACATAGCAGTAAAATGCAAAAGTGCGTGCGCACTGCGACACATAGCGCACTCACACTAACCTTTGGCTAAAAAAAAATAACAGCAGTTATGAAGCGCTCGCGCGACCTCCGAGGCACCGATACTGCGAAAGGAAAGCCAGCGAGGCCGATCGATAATAGAATGCGTTTTGTTCAGCCCTATTCTAGATGTATAAAGACGAATATAACGGCAGATAAAGAACTTAATGGAAGAAATGCTTCCAAATACATTAAAGTAACACTTTACTTACCTTAGTGGATTGTATACAGCAAAAATTTATTATTCAGTAACTTGGCTAGAAAATCGTCAGCAGAGTATGTGTTCTATAATCCGCTATTGATTATCACTCTAGCCTAGAATATCGTTTAAACGCGAAATTCTACCACGACGCTTGAACGGAAGTTGCTTCTTAGACAAAAAATATGATCAACAAACGAGATGGAAACCTATGTAAATTTATTCTGAAGATGTGTACGGGTTCAAAACTAAGGGCTGAAGTTTCTTTCTTCAGCATACTTGTATGAACTCCATTAGAAACGACTATCCAAAAGTCTGTCTATAGAAAATCAAGGACTAACATTGCAACTAACTTGAACTGGACCGAACTCTTATCTCTAATGGAACGGTTGTCGTAGTAATACACTTTGGTTTCATAAAGGAAAAACTAATTAATGGAACGTTGGAAATGTGAAAATCATTCTACACTAGTACCTCATGAGCACTGGGCCAACGTATTTGTACTGAGATTATATAAAACCTTGCGCAGTGAGCATTATAGAAATAGATGACAAAAATAATAATAATAATAATAATAATAATAATAATAATAATAATAATAATAATAATAATAAGTTAGTTGTGAAAGACGGATCATATTACTTTCCGCGTTGCTTTCCTATGGAAAAGTTTATTGATCCATCAGGAAGAAAAACAGGAGGAGTTACAATTAGATTAGGGTAAAATTACAGCATACCGGTAAGATAACGGATGGACGGAGAACGCACGTGCAAAATAATGAGAAAGAGAGGCACATCGAGCAGGGATTTATTGGACAAACGCTACAGACAGCAGGCGCGAGAGCGCGGGCGTGCGCGGGCGTGAGGTTCGCGCCGTCTGCCGCCCGGGCGCTACACGAAGCTCTCGCCACCGCGTGGGTGCCAGGGAGGGGGCGGGGCAGGCGTGAGGGCGGCCACCGCCCGCCCCGCCCCCCCCCGCCGCCGCGCCGCTGCCGCGCCGCCGCCGCTGCCGCCGCCGCCCCAGGCCCCGTCGAGCGCCGCAGCAGCCGGCTCTCTTCCCCGCTGCCGCCCCCGACGCCCTCAGCGCCTCCGCTGCACCTGCAGGCACACATGGGTCTAAATGGCGAAAGCTTGTCGAAAGGCTTGTATAGTTATTTGTAATAAACGTTTGAACAAATAAAATAAACGATTGTAAATCTCTTTTGTTTTTTTAATTTATCGCCCTTACTTTGCAAGGAGAGAAAGTATTGTAATCGTTCGCCGGAAAACTGAGAATTTTCGACGGACAACTCTTATTGCCTGGCCCTGGTAACGAAAAAGTGGATAAATCTTGATTCTCTATAGTGTTGTAAATAACTTCGTTGTGTAGTCAAAATCCATGTTCAGTGGGTCATTGATACCGAAAACTCGATTGACAGCAAAACCTTAGTCTGTCTACCTGTCTGTGTGTTCTATCTGTGGTAAACACTAGCGCCTACACCATCTCGACGATTTTCTCCAAAGTTGATATTCCTCGATCTATTTCAAACGCCTGTATATCCTACGAGTTTGAAATGGATATTTTAATTTTGGAGGTACTTTACATGAAGCCTCATTTACATTTTCAAACATTTCTAAAAAATGACTTAACATTTTTTTCTTAAATTTTGTTCTCGGATAGTGCAAAGCCCCATAAGAGAATGGTGCAGGTTGAATTTTCGCTGATTTTTCGAAAATTGCAAAAGTATTTTTTTTGAAGTCTTCCCCAAACTACAATATTAATGATAGAGATTTTTATCCTTAATGAAATCTGTTGTTAAAGTTAGATTTTGAAATAAAGACTTCTACAATTTTTCGAACATTTGAATAGTTCTAGTTTTAAAAATAAATGTTTTCCTCGTAAGTATCAAAGGGCGGTAAAAGAAGTGGCGCTACACCCATTTCCGGATAACTCTGAATTTTCGAAAATTGCTGAAGTTAGAAATAATGTGAGGAAGTACGTGGTGTTGTAGCTTTACTAGTTTCATCATATGTGCCAGTACATGCTATAGCAGATATCTGGGGAGGAAACGTGGAAACTTGAAAAATAAGCTCTTAAGACAATTTTAAGCACATTTTGTCTAACAAACTATGTGGATATTCCGAATGGCTGAGCCACAATAAACACTCAAAAGTTGGTTTAAAAACATGATTTCTAGGCAAACATATATGTCTGAAAAAAGCTCTCCTCTCACTCCGTAATGGCATTTACGTGAATAATTATTACGTAAAATCGGTCATTCATTTTTCGCTAAAGAAATTACATATCACAGGCATTTTGCATTAACCAAAAGTGATTATTGGATTGCCATTATATTAGTTTTTGCGTGTTATTTCAGAAAAATTTTCAAGGTATGTAGTAAAACTAAGAACTGATAAGTAAGATGGTAAAATGAGAATTCTCATTACTTTATCTTTCCACAGTGCCTACCACATGTCAGAAAGGAGTAAAAGAAATCGGAACTGACTTCTGAATAATTGAAAGAAAAAATAATATAAAAAAGGCTCCCAGTCAATATTTCACGTTCGTGCATTGAGAACAAAATTCAGAGGCAGAGAGATTCTGTCGCCTTAACGACTTGAACTCTGTGAAAGAAAATGTTTTAATTTGTAATAATGAAGCCATTTTTTCTGTCAACATTCTTTGAGTGCTTTGTCGTTTTCATTATAGTGCAATACGAATGAATAAACTGAAATGTGTAATCTGAATGAGGAAATAGTCGATTATAAAACCAGAAGTTTTTTTTAATGTAAAATACAAACGACTTTTTATATTACTTCCTTCAAAATATTTTTCTCAAAGCCAGAAAAATTAATAAAAGAACCAGTTTTATTACTCCCACTCGACACTCTTGGAAATTGAAATCTCTGTCTTTAATATTTGATTCTTTCTTACGAATATGTAAAGGGGAAATTACACAATGGTAATGTACTTCATAGGAAATTAAATATATATTCGAATATATATTTTAATATTATGTATATATACCCTTTTTTCTAAATGTTTGTTTAATAAATGAGAATAGTGATATTCTAAATATTTTGACGCAATTCACGTAAAGATTATAAAACTTGCATACATACACATACGGTTCAGGAAGTAAAGATAAAATGAGATAATCGCGATTAATCGGTCACTTCTTTCACTGTTCATGTACACTTCATAAATTATCAAAGTATGTAAAATGTTAGTATAGAGACACAACTGTAAATGGAACGACGCACATAGTAATATCATATAGGAATTAAATATTACAAAATCAATTAATAAAAATATATTGTAATACATTTAGAAATTGATATTTCCTACATTCACTCGATTAAAAACATAATTGCAATTCCACATTTAAAAATTTCAGTGTTATTTTACAATTAACATTCCATCAGAATAGCCATTTTTTCACCAATTAGCATGATTCTGACAATTCATGTCCAGCATATTCACAACAAATCAGTTTAAATTGTCATATGAATTGAGTTATATGTGTGGTAAGAAGAGGATCGATTTAACAAAGGATATATTGTAAAATATTAAGTCGTAAACACAGCTATGATAATTTCTGGTAGAGACATAAGCGAAGCGATACAATCTGAGAATAATTAAAAAAATAGGAAAGTAGAAGAAAATCAATACTGCTACAATAGCACACACCTTCTCGCATTATTTGTAACAATTATGCATATTTTTTTTAATTACGAAGGATTTTATTTAGAAAGACATTTGAGATTTCTTCTTAACAAAATTTCATAAAATTTCCTTTCCTTTCCATGAAAAGAAATAGACCCACGATGTGTTATCACTAGCTATTATTAATCAGTTTTAAAGTAAATTTTAATATCTTAAAATTAATAGAACGCTTAAGTGCCCTCATTTGTTTTTAAGACCAACTACACTTGGTTGTTTCATTGTGCTAGTAACAATGATCTTTCAAAATTAATCGTCGTTCGTAGCGTGAGCGTTATGAAGTTACGAATTTTGGAGTTGGAAGTGAGTTCGAGTGTTCGAAGTGAGTTCAAGTGTTTTTATATCCAGACATTGGTGAGTGCATATAAACGACCTATCGAGCAATCGTCTGATACCTGTGATCCTTGACCAAATATGTCCAGTGATTGTATTGTACGTGATAATGATCGACTGCTAGAATTCTCCTCCATACTATGGCTGAACTTGACTCAGATATATCTAGTGTAGAAAAACACCGTCTGCCACCGTCGGGACTCGAACTTTAGGTCGTCCCTGTCAGAGGCACTGCAGTGACAGAGCACCCGGTCGCAAGAATTCTCCTCCGGACAGTGGCTGAAAGTGGCGAAGCAAGTGTCGAAAACCCTGCCTCCGTCGGAAACTCCAAAGCAGGACCTCACTACGGACTGCAGTGGCGTGAGCGACCTAAAGCATTCGCTGCGGGCCTACCTGGCGCGCGGAGGAGCCGAGCGGAGCGCGTGGCGGGAGCCGGCGAGCGACGAGGAGCCGGTGGCGGCGCACAGGGTGGAGCGGCGGCGCAGCGACGCCGACGCCCGACGCCGACGCCGCGCGCGCCGCCCCAGCCCGCGCCCGGCCCGGCCCGCGCGCCCGCTCCGCCCGGTCACCAGGCGCAGGAAGCCCGCGCGGAACTTGGACGACATCAGGTTGTACAGGATGGGGTTCACCGCCGAGTTGAGGTACATCATGGCGCGACAGAAGCTCAGGATGTTGAAGTAGCACTCGAAGCTCAGGTCGTGCAGCGTCTCGTCGGGCGCCGTGATGATCCACAGGGTGAGCGCCCGGAACGGCAGCAGGCAGATGAAGAAGGCCAGCACCACCGTGCCCAGCATCAGCACCACCTGCGGGCAGACAGGTGCTGCTTCAAAACGTAATAAAATTACACTGCGGCGAGATTCGGCGGTCAGGAATTTTCGGGGAAAATAAATTTTGAAGCAATTTCCGATTACCGGAACTGTTAGTCAAGGAAAGGAATTTAAACAACTACACACACCAAGTGAACTTTTGATATTACATAATCAAATCTGTAAGCTTCAATATCTTTAGATTCCAGTTTAATAGTTCAGCGATAATTGCTGTAATCAGTGACGAGGCGTTCTCACATCGATAGATGCGGTGAGAACTGGAAGACTCGATATGCGCATCTATAGATGCAGCCAAGCTATATAATAAAAATATTTCGTTTTAAATGTTTTATACACTAATTAGATAACTGATTATGTTGAAGGATATTTAATCAATGTTAGTTACGAAACAGGTGACAAATAGCCATAAAAACGATATTTTAAAGGAATCGCTAATATTACTACTTAGAATTGAGAGCATGACGCACGCCCCCGGTGACTCATCCCCCCCAAAGCAGCTCGTATCCTTTGGCAGGAAGATAAGCACTCCTACTCAGCGCTATTGCTCGGAGAATCTCTGCCGTTCGGCGGGTTCCCACCAAGCAGTTTGAACTCTTAGTATGAACTTACGGTGCAAATTCTTTGAGTGCCACACCATTCTTGGGTGCTTTGACTGAGTTTTAGTTTTTTTATCAGTGTTCTAATAATTTCCTGAACTATGAAAAAAAACGAGAAAAATAACGGGAAACGAGAAAAAACTTTCGGTTGAAGACAAAAAAAGTATATGGCTCACATATATTCTAAGAAAGACGTTTGTCACTGTAGAAAGACCCGACCATCTTTATTAAATTTGACAGCAAAAATTACACCAGTACAAAGTTTACACCAGGCACTTTGTGGCGTCTAGTTGAGAAGTTTACAATAAGGATCCGACGTCGATGTGGATGTTTTCAAAATACAGACGTTTTTATAAGATCATCGATGTTTTAATCGTCGATTCTTTAAATCCCGTGTTTTTAACATAGATATACTGATCTCGGTATTTTGACTTTTTTGATGTTTTTTTTGTCAATAGAAACGTTCCACAACAACAATAATTTTGTAAAAGTTAAAATTCGAAAAACTTGATGTTAGTTAATGTGTTCAATCGAAAGATGTATTTTCTGCCCGAGATATGACCCTGATGTTCTGCATTTCCCATGTTTTTCCTCGTGTTTCGCACACGGAGCGGCGATTTACGCATGTACGATAGGCAAAGGGTCTCCTCTCCTTCCCTTTTCATTCTACGTAGAACCGAGGACACTTCTACCTCTTAATTGATCCTGTGCGCCCAAATTTAAGGCTCAGTGTTGTTAATTGTTATTCTTTCTTTTGAAGCGAAAATTTATATTTTAAATTAATAAACACGACAAATGTCAAATTAATTCCCACCCTCGCGCGAATGCGAACGCTTATATTAGGGATTACTAAGAAGTTTTAAAAATATCGACCGTATTGAAGCTATGTATTATTATTAACATCGATGTTTTAATTTTTGAATATAAATTTTTTGGTATCGATAGCACATCCCTAGTTTACAAGTGGCTCTGTGGAAGTATCAGGTTCTTTATAAAAGGCAAGGCCAACAAAAGACTCCCGTAAAAATGTTTGAGTTTCTGCTATATTTGTTCATTTAAGAACCCGTACAAAATCGACTAAAGCTCAGGATATATTACAGTATTTCCAAATGTATTAAAAGCAATCCAGTAAATTCTAGTTTTATTCGTATCTCAAACTTAAACTCCATCTTACGACCGTGGTCACAGGAAAAAAAGAGCCAAAACTATAGCAATTTCAATTTCAATATGTGCTTAAGGAATTCAGAAGAGTTATTGAAACGAATGATGGAAAATAACATCAGAAAATTGAGCGTTTAAATGTTTAAATGACAGAACTTTGCATGAAAAATATTTAGATTTCATCTCCTAGTAGCTTTAGAAAGAACAGTCAGGATATTCGACATATCTTGTAACGGATATGAAAAAAAAAGTCACGTCTTGTCACTGACATTATTGTTTTTAATAGAAATTGGATCTCATAATAATCGTAATATTTTAAAAATATTTCTTCAAGAAAGTTTAATTTTTTCAATATTTTGTTAATATTTTAAAATTAAATAAAAGTAATTAATTATTTTTTGTAGTTCCCCTTTAATTTTTACATTTTCGCGTACTTACGTATATACAGAGAAATATGCGTAGTATAGGAAAAGTTATGTAATGCTGCGGAAAATCGATTTCGAGTTTTTCAGCAGTTTCAAAAACTCGCAAACTCAATTTTCTTAAAAACAGCTCCAAACTTTTCTAGCGAATAGTGCTAATTGCACTTTTTAATATGACGTAAAGTTCATTTCGTTTCTTTTGCTTTTTCAAAAATTACAGTAATGTTTTTTTAATGAAAGATCTGCCACGCCTTTAATATGCACATTTCCAGCAATTTATAAACACAAATGTATTTGTGAGTTAATGTGCTTCAAAAGACTTCTAATTAGATTTTTCGAAAACTCAAAAATTGTATGTGAAAAGAGCTTCACTTTTCGCATTTACAGTAGCGCTTAAACGCCATTTTCTTAAAAACGGCTCCAAATTTTGCAAAGTTTGGAAACTGCCATTTAGGACGAAGTTTTACTGTTTTTTAATATTCTTAAAATAATATTTCCGTTCTACCAGTAGGAAACCGAATAATTAAGAATTAAAAAAAGTACGTGGGCAGCGATAGAATGCAGCTACCAAAAGTTCTGGCAAGTCCGAATAGCTAGCTGAGACCAAAGTAAATAGAAAACAAATACGGGAAAGTTTGTGCCACTCTGTAGCACCACTAGTTATCCTGTAAATTGATTTAAGTGTAAAATATTTCCGGAGTCTTGCAGGAGCGTGGTCACACTCAATTGTTTGCCATTTTCTTGGTGGTACTTTGAGAATGCAGATTTTGTAATATGAGAAGAAATTTACACTGTTTGACAGTCTGTTCTTGTTTTTTCGTCTTTTGTTTCAGGATATCAAAAATGGTTCAGAATATGAAACAGTTAAGTAGGAGTACGAGTATTGCGATAAGATGTATTAAATATTATTTCAAGGAATATTCGCGAAATGAATTTCAATTATTATATTGATCTATTTGTCTTTCTTGCAGCTTCAAGTCCCCTAACTGTTCTGAAGCTTTAATGCGATTGAAGTAGAGCTTCAGATAAAGTTGTGAAGTGGGTTGAAAATGCCTTCCGGAACGAGCATTTCTGATGAACTCTTCGATTTTATCGGCACAATTTGAGAACTGTCTATAATTTTCTTGGTTTTTCATGGGTAAAAGGGATAAAAATGTATTACTATTTATTATTAGGTAATTTTATTATTACAATTTTAAAGGACTATACAAATAGATAAGGGCTCATTTCGGCCATTGAAAAAACGTTTGTTTTACTCGTCAATTTCCAGTATCTTCTCGTTTAATCGATTCCTTACAAATTTGTATTTTATACATTATATCCTTATGCATTACATAGTAGCAAGAACAAAATTCTAATTATATTTTGAATAATTAATTTGAAAGAAATTTACATGTAAAAGCAAATGCAACTCTTTGCAATTCCACAATACGTTGTTAGAACCTGATCCTGATCATAAAGTGAAATGTGATGGTTCTTTGGAGAATCAAATCTAACTTCGAGTAAACAAACGATAGACCTTGTTAATCTGCAAAGTTTGTGCGTTCGCAGTCCAATGCACTTCCTTCGTCAACTGACCACTGACACAGGGCCAGGGGAGGTTGTAGCGGTCGAATGGCGGGAGTTAGCCCTGGACTCCGGCGGCTTGTAATTATGCTAACCACAACTTTCAGGAACTCTAATTAGAACCGCAACTAGGCCTTAATTGTCCAAGAATCACCACAGCGTATTTTTCTTGGTTTCTATGCCGAACTTTGCGAACGTTGTTTCTGCGAGAAATTTGAAAGAAAAAGTCATATTGATTCAGAGCAGTTTGTGTAATGCATACACTTCTTTTCGTGTTACAGGTAGTAAGTATTTAATATCATTATACATAAAAATAATATACATTGTAACAAATAGTAGTTTAATAGTGTAGGCTTCAGTGTAAGTACATAGATTTATATTTTTGTTCTGCAATCAACCTAACCGGGAAACGCATATACCTAGGGTCAAGTAATTGACCAAGTAAGTCTGATAGTATTACATTGACCCAAGACGAAGCAGCAGCCTGTTGCAGAAGACTCACCAATGCATAAATTAATGGCAATGAACGATTATCTTTGATTGTTCCGTATGTTGCCAAAATGAAGTATTTGGGTGTCACTTAGCGTACAACAGCTGTTACGAGATGTTGCCCGTTAGTGTGTTTCTACTCTTTCAGGAACTTCTAAGGTCGAGGGTAAGGTTTGTTTGCAAAAGGTTCTTGAGATTTCTAGCTATTTTTTGACAAGTCCAAATTCAGTTCCTGCGCACCATCATGGACGCTTCATGGTTCATATTTAATTCACAATTTTTCAAAGAATTTTAATTAGAAACTTTAACTAACCACAATCTTTTTTATCCATTCACTTCTTCCACAACATTCCAAATAAACCCAATATAATCCCTCTACAACATTGCCAAAATTTAACAAACAAAAACCGCATACATTGATCTTTATATTATACAATCCCAAGGAAATAAATAAAACATCATGCAGGGATGAATCTCGAAGTACGCCTCCAAGTTAGATCGTTTTGTGTCTTTGCTGTTTTTGTTTCGGGTGTATGTTCGTCAAACTGTTTTGGCAATAGTAATGAAAGTCATCGAAGGCTCTTCCTCTCCCTGTATAAACTATATCAGGCGCGGATCTACGGCCAGGGAAATGAGAGAAATTCCCCCCATATCAATTTTTTCTGTGACTAATTTTAACTTGTCACGAAGCTTTCAAGCAAAAATATTTTCGTACAATAATTAAAACGAATAAATTCGTATTGCAGCATGAGCTCAGTGTAGCCTGCGACATTTTACAGAAAAAATATATCATATAACCAAACCATTTTTAATTTCCCCTCTTGTCTCTGGATCCGCTCCTGACTATATTCATGTGCAAATAAATGGTTTTGAATTTCGAAACGAAGAAGCATTCGAAGAAAGAAAAATTTAACTCATGAAAATAAATTAGAGATTCTCTTCCTGTTGAATAATTCAGCAATATGATAGGAAGGTATTTTTACAGTTGGAATATTATTGTTAATTCAGCCAGAAGACAATGCTAGTGAATGTCCGGCGCTTCCTGTAACTTTTCGTAACATCAGGAACAATCATTACTATTTTGCATCCCCATTCATCCACCTATTTATGCCTCCCTCAATAATTTTGTTTCCTGGAAGTCTAGATTTATTGAATTCTAAAGAACTTTCCAATGACCATACTACTTCAAACGATAACACTATGAGGCCATTTTCATCACCAACGCAAAACGTGATTGAGCTCAGTTGTTTAATAAAATCCTTCGAGTGTTCGTCTTTTGTTTGTTTCACTTGGTTTCTCATCTCTGCTTAGTTTCCGCCGATTCGATTTACGGCTCGACCCTATTCATTTGTTTTCGCTTCGCTACAGTAGTTCGCGGCGCGGCCGCCGGCGCGCTCACCTGCTTGCGGTGACGCAGCGCGCGCCGCGAAACGGGTGGCGGTGCGGCGGACGCGGCGCCGGGCAGCGCCGACAGGCGGCGCGCGATGGCCGCGTACAGCGCCACCAGCAGCAGCAGCGGCAGCGCGAAGAAGAAGGCGATGGACGCCACGAAGAAGAGCGCCTTGGGCGGCGAGTCGGCCTGCGTGAGGCACACGGGCACCAGCGACCCGTCCACGTACAGCTCGAAGCGGTAGTCCGCCATCAGGATGAGCGGGCTGCGTAACAAGAGCGCGCGCGCCGCCGCCGCAAACGCGGACGCTGCGGTTAAGCCCGTTTTACACGGTCATTTTTGCGTCATTATTATCTACAGAAAATGGATGGTTTCTACTTTTTTTTTTTCCGATTTCGAAAGTGGGTGATCGGGATCTGGCGTCGTTCACGGTCATTTTTACGGTCATTATTTTATATAGAAAATGAAAAAGAGACGCTCGTTTTTAGGTGGTTTTGTTTCATTATCGAAACTGGATGAGCGAGATCTAGCGTTTCTCACAGACTTTTCGTTTTCTTCAATAAGCGCTGAAAATCAAACAGTTGAACATCGCATCTGTGCTTACAAATCAAATTAGGTTCTTTTAGGACTCAGGACAGAACGAGACGTTAGAATATAATTCGTTTTATTTCTCACCATTCTAATCACTTCACACGACAATTCAACATAATATAACGCTCTTAAAACTGCCATAAAGGTATAAGTCGCACCACACGCATAGCAAACGAGGAAAACCGTGTTGAATCTGTACCAAAAAATGAAGTGTGTGTCATTTTACTGTAGTAATTTTATACCGTCTGTTCCGTCGATTTCTATAATTTTGAAAAATTAAGAAAAAATGACCGTGTAAAACGGGTTTTAGGGACTTTCACTTGGGCGCAGCTTGTCAACTACGCTTGCTGCAGAAAACGGGTTGAAGGGGCCCGTACCCAGGCAAGCACTGCTCGTCAGCCTGGCTTGCGCCGGTGCTAAATTTGTCGCACTCTCATTGTTCACGTAACCTTATTCATAATGGCAGCAATGCAGTGGTGACAAATTTGCGAAGGGCACAAACCACGATCGCTCGAGTCTGCCTGCCTTTAACTAGGAACACCCCATGTGTGTCTTTCCAAAACGTACTGGTAAGTATACCGAACAATAAGAAGACAACCCTTAATGTCTAAGTTATTATCATCCCATTTCGTTAAAAAAAAGAGTAATTTTTCATAGAGGAAATTGAGATTTAACATAAGATGAGACGTTAAGCTCCCGAGGGTGCTAATTTTCACGAGAGAATAAAAACTGTATTCTCTCGAAAGCTATGCATTATTTATTACTACCACGTAAATGAAAGGTAAGCTATTCAAATGTAGTACCTATATATTGTATATCATTTAACGTCTTTCATTGTTTTGTTAAGAATGTTCTCAAAGAGATCTTAACAGACCAATCTATTCAGAAGAGTAGATTTAATAACAGGAACATTATCCGCAGTGAAGTAATAGTTATTTGTCTTTTGAGGTGGGAAAGTATTTTTTGGGATAAGAGTGACGCACCAACAAGGTGGAAAGTAGATGACCTGAGGTTGGTCAAAAGCGAATTAAAAAAATATGTATTGTATTGTCTGATGGCCATGCAACAGTTTTTTTCATGTTTGGTCAGACAATTTTTAGACAGTCAGTAATTAGTACAATAATTATACACAAACACATTAAACAAACTTAAAATTTGTTGTTTGAAAAATTGTTATCTAAAAATATCTTATTTTCATTTGGTTTGGATAAAATATATTTATTAAAGTTTTATATTAATGTTACATTCTTTTTGTACACATACCCCCAACTACCTGTATTTTAAATATCGAATGTTTATGGCATAACTATTATATTATTGTGTAAGCTGGCATAGTTGATATAAAAGATAGAGTGTCTACTTGTGAATAATTTCAGTTGACAATGCAACAGGTGATACTTCCAAACACTTAAATTCGCTTAGAGTTTGAAACAAATTTTATCAATATTCTCAACTTTGTAATACAATGGATCTTCATTTACTTGTTAATGAAATGCAGAAGAAAGGCTCTTGATTCTAATTCAATTACACGGAGATAAATACTGCGAAATTTGGAATTCTTTGTTATATTACTACAATGACTGCTAAAACAAATATTGAATTATTTAATGTGCCTTAAATGTTATATCTTGTGTAGGTAATGCACCTAGTTACACTTCCTGTATATTCTGAACTTACTAACCAGAGACAACCTGACAGGACGTAGAGTAAAGGTTCTGGGAAAGGTTCTGCAAATGGGCTGCACGGACTCATCAAAACAAATAAATAGCGGTCAAGCAAAAAGTCTGTAGGTTAGCTTGGCTCCCTGCCATCCACTTTAGTGTGATGGTGGGATTTAGAGACTTCACTAAAGATTTTTATAGTCTCCTTCGGGCGTTTTCTGAAAAGCACCGGGAGCAGTCTTCTGTAATGAGTTTACATTTCAAACGTAACGAGTGTTCCGCAACGGTCACGTGAGCAGCTAATGTTTTTTTCCAAAGACGATTGAAAGCAGATAGGCTATAGCACGAAGAAGAAAGTAAGTGTTATGAAAACTAATGAGTTTTACCCGAACCAATATTACGGCAAAATATTACGTAATTTTGCATATATTCTGGGATATTTGTTTTTTTTATGTTTTAAGTTCGAAATAAAACAAAACTAAACTTTTGTGTTTTAACAATACTACTTATTGTGAGGCACGAATATTAGTGATGCAAGAAATTTTGGAATTGTAGGTTCTAACCATATCCATTGTGTGTCTTAGTCCAAACGTTATATAAAATTCAACAAGTAATACTATGTGAAGCAACATTAATGCATTTGTCATCAACGCTTGACCGAACATGCATAGAAAGATATATTTTTTATTTCATTTATAATTTTTTCATCAAACAGTTTCTTTTGTGGTTGTTGATACATTCCAGTTCTTTTATATGCAGAGAAGGAAGAAGTCTAGCATTTTATTGAAGTGAACAATATGCAAAACATCATTTTATAAAGATAAATTGGTCCCGAAATAGACTCAGATCCAATCATGTAAATGCATAAATGTTACCGTTTAAAAATATGAAATATGAATTAAAATTTGAAGGGAATAGCTGACAATAAAATTTTATTAGCTTGATTTGGTCATTGATCATTGGTAAAGGGACTAAAAATATGACAGTTCATACTTAGGCAATTCATCGCGAGGAAAGTTCTTTAATTTCAGACAAAACAACAGTTCCTCAAACAAAAGTAGAATTATTTTTCTGCCACTGCACTTATAATATGTGATATTAATTAAATGATATTCACAATTTCACAGAATTGAAGAAATATTCACGTTCTTCCAGGGAACCATTCGATATTGTCACGAGATTATCGGAAGTTCTCGAAGGAGACAATTTGAGTAAAGTGTAAACAATCTTAATATTATTTTCACATCTTTCTGATTCCACTATTTCAAAAAAATGGAACAAACTCGATATCAGAAATCGAATGGAAATTTCGATTTTATGCTATCATCGTCACACTGCTGGGAAGAGCGACAAACAACCTAAATAAATAGCTTTCCGTTGGGAGTAAAAAAATATATTTGGGACAAGGCCTGGCGAACTCCTCGCCTATGCATGAGGGTGAATGTCGTTTCCGCCAACGCTTCGTAAGATACGCACCGCACGTGGGAGAGCCCTGCCTTCTTGGGCGTCGCGTTGTTTTCAGTTCAGTGTCCCTCATCAGCCACGTGGCGCGGTCGAATCTTGGCAAAGAAAGACAAGTTATCATATTTTCCAAACCACAAGCCACGATTTTTCACCAAACAAATGTTCCTTGAAATATCCGATTTTTTATGGTCGGAAAGTGTAATCTTCCGGCGCAGTCACTCAATCCTGACACCTCAAAATGTTGAGAATAAAAAATGGAGGTTCGCTTAGAATCGATATTTTATGCTAGCGGAGAAGATCCATTACGGCGAAGTTATTAATGTGTCATCTTTCTTTTTGTGTCAGTGTATAATAGAAGTGTTTTACAATCATTTCTGAAATAATTTATTTCTTAATCACTAGGCAGTGGAGGGATTTTTTTCACAAGTCATTTTGACATTCACATTTCATTAACATTTCGCAAGCACTTGAGGTATTAAAATGCGTATTGCAAAGGAGAAATGAATATTTTTCATTTTTCATTTGATCAGCTTTGAAATTTTGTGTAATTATGTGCATACAATTTTGGTGGTCTTAATTTAATATCTGAAATGTAAATACCATTTACATGATTGGATATGTAGGTTTATTTTGAAGACAAATGTGTGATTGTAACCTTGTTGCCAAAAGGAGTTATAAGATATAAAGCATGGACCACCTAAAAACGCAAACGTGAAGAGTAATGCATCTTTGTAAGTTCGTTAATGTTTAAAATCTGTAACTGAGTAACACCTATCACTTAAGTGACAAAAAATATTTTTATAATAACGCCTTGAAGAAAAAATGCCAGAGAGCTTGGAGTTTGATAACAGGCATTATTTGTGCTCAATATGGCTTGTTCCTGCCGTAATGAAGGTAGATGCAATGTCCCTTTATTATCTATAATCTCCTTTATTATCCCCCTGCCAATGCTCATTAGGCGCGTGGCAGCCTTAGGTCCTACGGCATTCCCTGTGCCCTCGCCTACGCCGCTCTCAATATTACCCGCTTCCCCTCTACGCCCCCCACCACCACCCTCCGCCCCCACCGTGCCACATTGCTTGCCAGGCGAGCGTGTTCCAGCCAAGAAGCGCTTCCACAAATGGCACATAAAGTTCTCGGCACGTTTTTGCCACGTAGCCTACCCGCCTTTGGGTGACGTCTAATAATTTAGTGACGAGATGTGAAACTTGAGTGCCGACTATTCTATTCACATGCTTGAGTAGAATAAGTTCGTTTTTGTTTTTTAATTCGCTCTATTTCCTTTCGTTTAATGTTCTTCTTCACGCTTTCGTAAAATTTATTTTTTCTTCCGTACTGGCGAGAGGTGTAACAGTCTCGATTGATTGAATTATAGCGCGTCCGAAGTACAGGGCTTACGGACTCTTCTAGTAAAGAGCGTTTATCCTCCTGTTTAACGATTTCAGAACTGTTTTTAAATCCTCTAACGTATTTTCTATACATTACATTATATAAAATATTCCTTCTAATCCATTATATATCTAACAACAAGAATCGTGGTGGAATTTCTTATTACTACTATTGAATGTTTTTGTCAGAAGGGATACGTTCGCTGTTGGATTTAGCCACAAGTCCGTACACGTAGCTTCATACTGTCGCCTATCATACTGTGTCAGAAATAATCGTACCAGTGTGTTTACGTGGTTCGCGTGATTCCGGTGTTGTGTTGGTTTTTAGATGTAATGGGTTAAACACTTCGGTCAAAGTTAAATTTAATTTGTTTTTCTTTCTTTCATTCATTCTGAATTTTTAGGTTTGCAGGTAATTTTATATAATCTTACATTTTTTTTTTAATTATTTTTTTTGTTTTCACAATTAATTAATAGAATGTGAAGTGATTCATCAAACCAATAAAGCGCAAGAGTGGTGCTCCGTAGTGGGGGGAAAAAAAATGTTTTTTTGTTTATACTAATGTATATGAATAGTGACTATTTTTCGAACCAGGATTCGGTACTCAAAGCTATGGGAAATAATCTCCACTCCGGAGCCAGTGCTCTCGGCTTTCTGTGATATCAGATCAATTTCGTTTAACGTGGGCTGGGCTTATTTATGTCTCAAAGGAATTTAAAATATTTTTCTGTAAACAAAAACTTTATGAATTTCTCTACACTATTGATCTTATGAATATTGATTGTAGTTGCGCTTGAAATTATTAGATATCTGTGTGACGATAGAGAGCACTTTAATACTTAATATTTTCTTGTATTTCTTATTACACATTGCTGAAGCGCCAAAGGACGTGAAATCTTAACTAAATGTTTCTTTTACTGGAGTCTTATAAGCAATAGTTTTAGATTTGAGAAAATGGAAAAATACGCTTTCATAGAAATTAAGAAAGGTCGAGAACAAACTAATTTAGTGCTTAAACTAATCACACAGCCTATTGCCGCATTTGATCGACACCATTCGAGGCGGCGTTAGCTTCTTCATTCTGCAGACAGCAGAAAGGCGCCCCTTTGCAATCACTGTCGGCACAAGACGAGGCGTACTTCATTCTTAATCTCGGACGCTCCCATAGTGTTCCTGGCGCGTAACTGCTAATTCCATAAGTCAGTGAGATGCCAAGTGCGTGATTTTCCCTCGGATGGTGGCGGTTGATCTTTCCCAGAATGAATTAGATGAGATCCGGCGCCGAGTAGCTGTCGGGCTAGCGGGGCTTTACCCAAACCAGTGGGCACAACTTTGCCTCTCCAGGCATAAGTGGTAAGTGCAGTGCATGTAAGTGTGTGTAAGAAAGAGGTGAGGAAGAACAAGGAAGAGGAAGGAAAGTATCGGCGCGCTCCGTGGCCTGTTTATTAAGATACTCCTCCGCTCTCGCTTGGTAGTTGGATCGGAAAACAATAGGAAGTCAGTATTCACCGGCACTACGATCACACAATCAGCCGCTCCAGACACGGCCTTGAATTCGACCTAGCTTGTATCAGTGTCAAACACTTTATCCCCGCGGTTCGGGTATCTAGTGACTGAGAGAGAATCCGGCGAAGAGATGTAGCTGCAGTGACCATCAGCTGAATGCCATGAACCCCCTCTCCCCCGTCTCAACCCCTGCGGAACATGCTGTTCATCAGCTGAACATATACCATTCATCGAAAAATATTTTATAACTTATCCATCTTCCTACCTTACCAATTAATATTATTATTACAAGGGTACTAGAATTAGTGATCTATACTTCATTGACTGTATCTATACATTTATATGCATAAAGTTTGATTTAAAAAAGTTCCTTGCGATGGGAAGAACAAATAATACATATATGTGGAGAAATGCAGATCCGTTATATTTTAGTCTATACAAATTCAATATGATCCCTCTGTGACGTGGCGTTAATGTTTGGTTTAATCGATTTCTAAAGTAGCTATCCAATTTTTAATCGTAAATACATAGAGGCAGAGGAGAGAGAGAAAAGAGGAGAGAGAGCAGGAGAAGAGAGATCAAGTAGAGAGAGGGAGAGAGAGAGAGAGAATCAGTAAACTATCCAACCATGTCCCAAAATAACACGATCACCTAGCTGGCATGTTTATTTCTGTTGTTCTCTTGACGCACTGCTAGAGTAATATTTTCGCGACCTGTCTAGAAATAACTTAACTGATCATATTATCTAACGAAGTCTACAATCATATTATCTGTGTAAAGTGTAACACGGCAATGCTTCCGCTATGTGAGGGTGTCTTTAACGCTTCAATCCGCTCTGTTCACGTGAATTGGAAATGTGTGTGTTCTCTACGACACCTGGTTTGGATATGTTGCTCTAGTCTCTACTATTGTTAAAACGTTTCTCCCTCAAGGCTTGCACATGCGGTTTTGCATATGACATTGTTCTAGGATATATTTTGATTACTTGTCCGATATAATATTTTTATAATTCACAATCTGCGAGGAGCAGAATATGCAGAACTTGACACGTATTCATACTTGTTAGTGCACCGGTGCGTATAGCTTCTGTTCAGGGGTTGCTGAAGTCATATGCATAAATCAACAGCGCCCCCACTTGTCTGCTTTAATTCAAAAACCTACTTTTAAACACTCTTGGTATATAATACATAACAAAGTTTATGATCGAAAATTTCAGCAAATTGGTCTAGTAGCATTTTTGCGACTTTGTAATGCGACAGACATACGCACTTTTCCGTTGTATGTATACTTAGGTTGTTTTGATTTGAAACGTTTTTGGGACATGGCGTTGATTTGGAAAATGTTTTTGGGAATTCGGAATCGATCAAAGTGAAGTAGATATGTGTAATTTGCTATAATCTTGACTTAGTAAACTTTAACTGCTGATAAATTTCGAAGATGAGGCATAAGTGAAGCGTAATATTTAATCCGATTTAATTCAAGATCAACTTCTTCTTTCCTTCTCTTTAATTTGGTCTGCCATGTAGAATTTGATTATTATACGATTGTCTTTTGCTGCTCAGTGTGAAAGAACAAACCAATTTCTGTTTCTTTCTCTTATTTAGTTCTCTCAGAAGTGCACCTTAGGCCAAAACGAATACTGAAATATAACAGGCTACAAACATTAAATTGATGAAACATGGAGCAGTGACATTACGGCACACACACTAAAAGGACCAATGTGTATTCATTGTTAGAAGGTCCCCCTGTGTGTTATATCACAAAGAGAAGTGTTATCGCCCTGTCTGCTGTAAGTAGTTTGAATTGAGTTCACCCGGCGTTGAGATCTGGACGGTCGGCCAAGATTAAATTAGTGGACTGCTTTTAATGTTTACTTTTGATTCGTTGTTTTAGAACTCCAGTTTTAACTTTCCAAAGGACCAATTTCCTGATTTCAAGCTTAGATAAAAAAACCTTTTTTCCTTGGCTTTCGAAAATGTGCATTTGTAATGAAGTCCGATCTCCATTTCGTTCGCATTTCAAAACCCCATGTTATTTGTTTTTAATGGAGAACTTATGTTCAGAATGAAATGCAAATCATTTGGATGATGAGCTGGACTGTCATTGGATGATCCTCTACACATCCACACTACGGTTATATTAGTTACTTTGATTGCCAAAAATAATCCTGGCGTGGTACTGACTTCGAATTTAGTAAATGGCTTTGATGATACTGCACAGGTCCAGTATGATCGGCGAAGCATGTTTGATACTAATAATGATAAATCATTTTACTATTATTAAGCCAATATAAAATCTGAATATTAAGATAGAGTTAATTCAATATTAATACTTTGAATAATTTGTTTTAATATGAGCAAAAATAAAATTGCTCGAAATTTGCAAAGCACTGTCTTCACTACAAATACATCACAAACTGACATACCATTTCAGTTTCTTTTACATACATAGCAATATGACAATTTTTGCGGCATATGGTCAGAATTACTGAAGACATTAATTGAGAAATTTGCAATTTTTGCACGTTTATTACTGTTGTAGTGACAACTTCAGAAACGACCGACAACTTACTAGAGAGACTTGTCGCTCGTCCACAAAATGTTTGTTGGTTTTTTTTTAAATCCAGTCAGGATTTACTGCACATGCTTTAACGCGCAATAAAATGCCGACTCGTGTTGTAACCAGAATCAAAATGGCCGATGACTTGCTATTTAATACTATTACAAAATGAGTAATGCACGGTAAGCTGGATGGAGACTAGATTAGCAGCCCCCTTGAATTGAAAGCCATGTTTTCAATTTTCTAGGGTACATTACCGAAGGAGCGGAGGGCTGGGCCGAATGTCGACGGCGGAGGGCGAAAAGTGAAAAGCGAAATGGCAGAGCGGAGGGGCCGCCGAGTTAGAGGAACGTAGCCGCAGAGGGTGCAGATTAAGTGGGGGGCGGAGGGTGGAT
>BOPP01000030.1:6350267-6385056 GCA_017312745.1 Gryllus bimaculatus
TTAAAAGCAGGGGGATACGCTTCTTTACTAGAAGAGTCCGTAAGGCCCTGTACTTCGGACGCGCTATAATCAATCAATCGAACTGTACACCTCTCACCAGACGAAAGGAAAAATAAATTTTAGGAAAGCGTGAAGAAGACACATTAAACGAAAGGAAAAAGAGCGATAAAACTAAAACCGAACTTATTCTACTCAAGCCATGTGAATAGGAATAGTCGCATCAAGTTTCACATCGTCACTAAATATAGACGCTCAACCCAAAGGGGCGTGGGGTAGGCTACGTGGCAAAACGTGCCGAGAACTTATGTGCCATTTGTGGAACGCTTCTTGGCTGGAACCGCTCGCTGGCCAAGCAATGTGCGCACGTGCCAAACCTACGAATTGCCTTCGATGAGAACAGAAGTCGGGAAATTGAGACCTAACCATTTACTCAGTAAGCGTGGAAATTCGTAAAATCCAAGACAGAGAGTTTTGAGGAAGATCTCATCTAACTTTTCTTGCCAATTGACAAAACAAACGACAATGAATTAATAGGAAAAACCAACTGGAATAAGTATGCCAAGTTAATGCTGCTCAATTACGCGTACCCCAAAAAATCTTAATAATTCGAGTGGCATTGACAATGAAGTAGAAAAATTATCTGAAGCGATAATTGCTTCTTTCAAACAATTGACAACACCTTATCAAATTACAAAAGGGAAATCAATACCTTCAAATATATTTAATCTAATTAAAACAAAAAACAATCTGAGATGTTCTGACAACGCACAAGCCGACCAGATATTAAGAAAAAAGTTAATCAGATAACGCGTAAGATAAAAACCCGTCTTGATAAATTACGTCTACTGAACTACAATAAATTTATTGCGGAAATACTCTCTAGCTAAAGACATCTCTCATCTATTGTTAAAGAACCTACCAAAGAAAACCTTTAAATTCATTCTGTACGACATGGCTCAAAAAAAAATATTCTGACAAAGAAAAATCAGAAATCTTTGCTGTACGTTAAGAAAACACTTTTAAACCGCATTCCTTTTCCTATATACTCGTACAATTCGTACTTCGTACTCGTACTCGTACTTCGTACTTCGTACAATTTAATACAGAAATAGTAAATTATCTCAGTACTAATATCCCCACTGCGGCACTCCCCACCAAATGTATTTCCCCTTCGGAAACCATCTCAATGATTAAACTTAAAAAGATAAGAAAATCTCCGGTTATCGACCAAATTTATTGATCAAAATGCTGAGTAAAACATCTATAGCGGCTTTAACTGCAATATTCAATGTATCCTTACGATGCAACTATTTTCCTACTGATTGGA
This sequence comes from Gryllus bimaculatus, assembly GCA_017312745.1. NCBI lineage: Eukaryota > Metazoa > Arthropoda > Insecta > Orthoptera > Gryllidae > Gryllus > Gryllus bimaculatus. The sequence continues at coordinate 6,351,595 of BOPP01000030.1, forward strand.
AGAGCAGTCATCTTACCCGTCTGTAAACAGGGGAAAACCCAAGGATACCTGAAACTATTTTTATCAAAAAATCTACGAAGTTTAATCCACATAAGTATAATACATTTGATCAACAATATAAAAGCAATCCCGTCGGAACAATTCAGATTCAAACCAAACAATTCTACCCATCAATTATTGCTGAAGCCATAGCTAACGGTTTTTACGAAAAGAAATATAAAGTGACAGTCTTTCGCGACGTAAGACAGACACATGACAAAGTTTGGCATCACGCCCTCCTATAGAAAATGCAAATTTTACGTTTACTCAAATATCTACTAAAGATCACAAAAAGTTTCCTTACAAACAGATTGTTTATAATTAAAGTCTACACAGACACATCTACCTCCCACATTATTGCCGCTGGAGTACCACAGGGTTCGGTTCTCTCTTCCTTACTATTTAACATTTTCAGCCATGACATTCCCATCCAAGGCGACTCCGATGTCGCTTTATACGCCAACATTTCAGTATTCACCTATTACAATGGAATCATAACTGCTAAGGAGAATATTCTAAACGATCTAAACCATTATTTCAAATGGACTCAGAAATAAAGAATAAAGCTAAATAATTGTAAATACCAAGCAAAGATATTCACATTACGCCGTCCGAAAAATTCCTCCAAACTTAACATCAATAGAAATCACATTCCGTGAACCTCTTCACCGGTGAAGTACCTAGTAATTTTATTTGACAAAAGACTAACGTGGAAACCCCACATCCACGCAATTGCTTCTAAAGGTGTTGTCAAACGTAAAAAATGCTCCTTTTAATTAACTCTCGATCTGCCACTAGTATCGAAAGTCGAATATTACTGTACAAATCAATTATTCAACCCACTCTAATCCATGCATGTCCAGTATGGGGTGGCGTAGTACCCAGAAACTTCCAAATATTAGTGGCTTTCCAAAATAAATTTCTAAGACCCTCAAGACACCTTGGTATATTCCAAATTTCCAAATTTATCACGTGATAAATATATTACCACTAAACGAACTCATAAGCAAAATAATTGACCATTTCTATCAAAATCTCTTCATCCTGTTCCACAATATTTAATCTGGACCGCCATGCTTCATGGCCCCGTATTAAATCTAGATTCTCCAAGGATAGACTAAGACCACCGTAACTTCTGTTTTCTTTTACACCTTTTCTAGCACTTCCTTAACTTCAACGTCACATCTCAGGCCAAACCTTGAAGCCTGAATCTTCAAACATTAGACCATGTTCACGAGTTGGAATGAATACTTTTGCTATTGATAGCCATATCCAAAACGTTATTGTACTGTTTTCAAAACTCTCGAGACACAGAAACGTCGAACGAAAAGAAATGAATAAAAAAGAAAGGTCCCAATTACAATAGATAATTCCCATTTTAACTAATGTGACATTAAAAAGAAATATCATATATTTCGACAAGTTCAGTTTTGGACGTTTTCCAGGGAGATAGTAGACTGATTCAAGAGAGTCACAATTTCAATGTAAGAGATTTTCAATAATATTAAATTGTTAATCACGAATATTATATTACGTCTGTACGTATCGTGAACATTAAATATTGTCACTATAACTATAATAACAAAACTAATATTCGTTGTGTTATTAGTATTATTATTACCTCTAAATTCACGGCTAAAGATGGTATGTATCGGTCAAATATAAAATACACTTCAGGGTGCAACCAACAGGGAGCAGATTTCGTGACCTTACTTCTACGAATCATAATACTTCAAATTTGTTGTTAATAACGCAAATGTGATTGTATTGACCCGGAATGTGTAAACCTACCTTATTTCGAGAGATTTAGTGTTAGTCTTCCAAACTTATTTAATACTGAACGACATAAAATAATGTTCTTGAGATTTTTTATTTTCCATAAAGTGGAAGTATAGAACTTTTCTGCAGCCACATCCCACTCATATAGAATTGTCGGTGTACAGCCTTGATGATAGAAATTTTAAGATGTGTCCTTACTTTCCAAATTATTTTACAACCATATGGATTCTTATGGCTTGGATCTTTTCTGCATAAATCCATTCAATTATAAATCTTTAAATGATGACATGCACTTTAGTAATGTAGTTGTTGAGTATTAACACTAAGAGAAGTAAAAGTTTCTGTATGCAGCGCATTCCCGCTAGTTTATAACTGCTTTTCTTCACAATTTTAGAAAATGCATTTTTTAATTGTGATCAGTGGAATAAAATTGCGTTTGTCAAAGATTTAATTTATGATAAAATATCAAGGAAGTGTTTCAGATGCAAAATGTATAGCTGGTCCAACTTTCTAAAGTTTATCGAAAAAAGTTAATAAATTAACAAGACAGAAAGGAAAGGTCAGTCAATTGACAATTAATATATTAAAAAAGTTTATTAATGAAGAGAAGGAAGTTTAGATTAAGAGTTTTTTCTTTCGTCACTGTTTCGAAACTCGTGTCTTTTCTTCATCAAAGCATTGGCCATTCCTTTCCAGAGCAGGGACGCCGTTTTGTTTTTTCCGTCTTTCTTTCTCGTTTTTTTACTTTCTCATACAAATACATATGTAGGGAGTAACAAACGTAGGGCAGAGAAAATAATGCTGCGGCAAAAAACGGGACTTTTTCTACTAAACAAATCGTATTGTACAAACGAATGTATACATTAAGTTAATTTGTAGTCAATTAATTTCTCTAACAAACGGTGTAGTCAGGCCCCACGATTTGTGGGCCCTTGATACCCAAAAATAGATTTTTCTGCAAATCGTTAGTCCGTGTGTCCGTCCGTCTGTGAACAACACTAACGCCTGAAGACCTGGCTCGTCTTGAAGTTCCGCGATTTTTGAAGAATCCTTTAAATTGTGTGGTAGTTTACATAACGTCCCTAGATCATTTTCAAAGTTATCTCAAAATTGACATCAACTTTTTTCTTTAAATTTCTTGGAAAAATAGAGCGAACTACCTTTAAAAAGACGTCATATTTATAGTTGCCTTTCGCTTAAAAAGACGGCATGTCCGATTTACTGATATTTTTTAAATTTAAAATAGACGAATAATATATTATTTCAGTTCACGTAATTGTCAGTACGTTTTAATAATGCGCATGTAAATATTTTAATTCTACTTTTAATTCACCAACTAGTCTAAAAGAACTAAGTTCATGTTCGTAACTGTGGTCTATACAATGCCTATTGCCGACTTGCCACAAAAAGAGTATATGGCCAGTTTTTGAAATAATTTGGCGCTCCTTCAATAGGTTTCCTGCCTTGTATTCTATATTATGTGGTTTAATACATATTGTTAAATAAAGTTACCATTGTTCTTAATTTGTTCGTAATACTAGCGTTACTCTGAGCGTAAACACTAAACTGTTGACTGTGAAATGTGAACTGGTTGTCGATGATTTTAATATAGTTATGGTGTGTGTGTGTGTGTGTTAGTTTGTTAATAATAAGTCAATGCGTGTAGCTTGTGTTTCACAATTCAGAAAATGGATTTTGAGATAAAAAATGTTGAAGATCATTCTTCAAGAATAAAACACTTAATGCCAATCCACAATTACGCAATGCAGTACAACAAAAGAACATTCCGACTTCTTAGAATTCTCGGAACGCGCATTTTTGAAAACGCAAATTGGAATACAGGGCAATATAACCGCTCTTTCTATAACAATCGGACTTACATCTTTCTACAAAAATAATTTACCACGTATAAATAATGGTGGAGCATAGAGATGTTTTTGTTCTGAAAGAGTAAAACCAAATATTGCATAGAAAGAACAAATAGTGTAGTTTAATCTTTCAACACGCGATCTTTTTTCCCATGAAATGTACCCTAAAAGCATGTGCATGAAATTTAATCTTAGATCCGCCGCCGGCAGGGTCCACTTTATAAAGGAATATTCATGTATCAGAAACTTTTATTTATAGAGGTGTTTTTTTACTGGATTAAACTAGTTATTCGCATCGAACAAACAATACGCATTGTACAAAAAATGTTCAAGCTGAAAATTTAATAATTTTAAAGACATAATAAGGCTGTGGAACATTTAGCCACCCTCACCCCTCCGTACAAAATAACTTTGAAATTTAATTGAGAACTCCTTTTTGTAGATTCTGGTAGTATGAAAAAACGTTACTTTTATTTGAAACAGTTTCGAATAGTGACATAGGTTTGTAATCGATAAAATTCGTTTTTGTTCGGTTGTTGCTATTGAGAACTGATTCATCTGATTTTGCAGTACATTTACGACACAAATTTTCATTCATCATTCATTCTTCGAAACATTTGGTATTTTTATTAAAGATTTAAGTTACCTTGGAAAATTTGGATTTACATGAAAAATTTCGCTTTTAAACATTAAAAATCGTTAAACAAAGTAGTTCCTCTTTCTGTTATTGTAACTAAAAACAAATATTCAAAACAAAAGTGTGAGTATGATTCATATAAAATTTAAGAATTTTGAACTTGATAACTGAACGTGCAAAACTATTGGTAACTTTGATTAAAAATTTTAAAGTTTTCTCCGTCCCTGCCGACAAGAAGGTGGGGACGGCTAAATGTAGCAGAGACAAGTGCTTCTTGTCGAAGAATTACTATTCATCTCTGATATGTCTGTCGACGAATGCGTATTTTTAGAAATATTATTTTTCCTAAGAAAATTTTTTTTAAAAATCCATGCCCTATGTATCCACAACGACTCAGAATAAATTTTACAATCTTGTAGGGCACTTATAAGGCATGTAGGAGATTTGTAATGCAATTCTTCCGGCACTAGTATTCGGTAGGTAGCGTTAGGAAACAAAGAGATTTCTGTGCATGAAGGGTAGCCTATCAGGGGCAAACATCACGTGAATCTTCGTTATCTCAAATTTCTCACTTAAATTTCAATATATTTTTTTGGAAAACTCATTTAGTTTCTCTTCGGTCCCTCTAAAAACTCGTCAAATTTATTCTGAAATTATTTTCTTCTAGGAGCATATTCCAGCTTCAGGGAATGTCGATTCGACTATGCGCGCCGGGCACTCACTATGGGTCCCATAGGACCAATTAATCCCTACACTAGAAACTGACAAACTTGCGGGTTCCTCGGCCTGTGGTAAGCTGATTTCCAAGGCCTTCCCCGACAACACATAAACATGAAAGACAAGGGACAAACAACCATGCTCACGGCGGGACTCGACCCCGCGACCCTTCCGACCGAGGTTCTGAGTCGGCACACGCTCTAGCCACCTCGACCATCCAGGTCGGCGTAATATTTACTCTGAGATATTTTGTATTAACTGAATTTAAATGAATACATAGTTTTAATTGTTAGTACTGTTATAATATCCTACTAATATAATAAGTGCATCTTTATTCGAAAACATTAACTCAATCTTGCACACATTCTGTGTTTTTTTTTCATGTCCAAAATAAAATATTTAATTTTTTGAGTTTCGGGGCAAAATTAATATGCACAATTTTGTTTCCTTCCAATGGTTGTAATGTACCGAAACTCTTATATTGACGAATTACGTTTCTGTTTTGTTTTAAAATTCTGTTGTAAGTTCTGTTGTACTTTTATGTATTGTTTTTTGACTGTATCGCTAAGGACCAGCACGTCTAAGCAACAAATTAAATATAGCATATTTCTACAAAAAAATGTTTCCTTTTCGCCCCATCCGCCTGGATTCATCCCTGCCATCGATCCGGCCCGGTTCTGTCTTCCGCGCTGCCCGCGGCCGCAGGATGCGCGGGTGCCGCGTCGCGCCGCGTCGCGTCGCGTCGCTGCTAAGAGCTCGAGCAGCGCCCGCGGAAAGGCCGCGCGGAGGGGCGCTCGCGGGCCCAAGTTTTTAATGAGACGCTATCAGCGTCGTCAGGGCCGCGGCGGCGAGAACAAAGGAGTAAGTCAACTGCGCTGATTGGAGTGGGCGGGGTGGCAGCGTGACCACGCCCTGTGCCCAGGAATTCATATTTTTATGGGCGAAAACAATGACGGTGTTCAGCTTCACGACGCTAATAAGGCGCTAGGGCACCACAAGGATCTGTTGCTTTTGGCCCGTTTTCCGAGAACGTAGCTTGAGAGATCCAAGTCACATGAATGGCATTGATATTTTCACGTTGGGAAATCAGTGGTAACATAGGACATAAACTTAAGACATTGAAGTCACAATCTTCAATTCATGAAGGGGTGAATAATTTTAACCTACCATTTGAACCTACTCTGTATAATCCTGCAATGCTATTGTTAAATAGTTTAATGTAGGGATAAGGACAACATCGCAATATCTATTCATACACCACCACATCACATTCATAATTATATCAATATTTCCTTCCTTCTCTCCTTTTCACACTTGTTGAACAGCTTTCACTCCAAAAAGTTTCATCTCGGAATTGAGTGAACGCGTATATATCCCAACTTATCATCAGAAATTAAATGTGACGTCCTTTGAAAGTTGTAGAATCTACACAGTATCTACATACAATATAAAATTTATAGAAATAAATGAGCTCTTCAATTTTTACTAGTTTTTATGTAAGCCGAGAAGCATTCAATTTTTTGTGAACATCAAAAATTAAATGTGGTGTCCTTAGCAAAATGTAGAACTGAGAGGTTATCCACATTAAATATAAAATATAGAGAAGTAAATGAGCTCTATAATTTTACAAGTTTTTATGGAAGCCTAAATGATTATTATTCAGTTTTGGTCTTTTTTACGTTAATATATACACGTTAAAATGGTTCTTCGCTTTTCATCATTCAGTTCTTTTATTATTTATGACAAAGTATTTACTCTTCAACATCTCTTAATTACAGAAAGTTTCATTTAAATTTAATATAAAAATATTTTACTAAACATTCTTCTTTTACTTATCTGAAGAGAGACAGAAGAGAGAATGTAACTTTGCGTTCATTGAAAACTCGCATTTAGTGACGTTCATTACATTTCGAGCTGTGCATCCGCTCAAGGCTTTGTTCGGCTTTTCCCTGCGTCGCGATCACTGTGCCACGAAGGAGGCGGGTAGGAGGGGAGCGGGCGCATCGGACTGAGACAAAAAGCCAGTCCGCCAGGGAATCGCTGGGAGAGCAACGCTCGAGGCTTTGGCCGCGGCACCGAAGCAACAAACAGCCCGCTGGAGATCAAATAGACGCTCAAGAGCTCGCGACAGGCGATTACGCCGGCCCCGGCCCCGCAGCTCCACCTCCACCCCCGTTTTCTATTGCCCGGTTTCTCACAGCGTCCAGTAACTCCTGTCACCATTCCGCTTCTCTCTCTCTCTCTCTCTCTCTCTCTCTCTCTCTCTCTCTCTCTCTCTCTCTCTTCATCTCCCTGTTGATGTATCATTTCTGAGACCATCAAAATTTCATCTCATCTCAACAATTCTATCCTTCATTTCTCTTGCTTACTATTTTCCGTTTACATTCGATTCGTATTTTCGAACTGATCACAATTTAAATTGCATCAAAAATCCTTGTTCCCAGTATCAATAGTTCCATTTGATTCCTCCTCCCCCACTTCAACCTCCCCCAACCCAAAGTTTTAGTGCAGCGTCTTCTTACATATTCATTTCTTTCCCATTGGTGCCTCCCAAAGCCAGAGCTTCACACACGTCTTTCCCCACCTGCTTCCCTCGGCATTTCGTTGTGCCTGCTCTTCTCCCGTGGCTCGCGCTCTACAACTACTGCATTCTAGTCTCTCGCAGCCTCCATTGCCCCGCCCTTGCTCCCGGCGCTTTTGCTCTTCAGAGGGAAGCAGGACGTCGCTTGAGAAATCGTTTCCGACAGCGGAACAAAAGACGGCAAGAAGAGAGAGCTATTGCTTGACGAAGGCCACTGACAGACTCTACTGATTCTTTCTACTTTCACGACAACGCGTTGAATGGAATAATGGACCGGAAAAGCTGAGTGGATAATCCAACCGCCTGGGATTTCGCAGTTCTCTCAATCGAGATAGGCGACGAGGAATTCGGAGCTGTAGTCGATAATCATTGATTAGTGGCTGATAACTAGGAAAATATACTACTCAGGTCGTGAAAAATAAGATTTCAGGTGGCCCTCAATCTGAAGAAAAACACTAGTGGTGATACAATACATACTTTCTTGCACTTAACACTTACGTATTTTTAATTTAATATTAATAACGAGCATTAACACTTGCGGTTACGAAATACTATAATACAGCAATTTCTGTCAATATTAACACACCGCAGTCATCCCTTGTAAAACACATTACAAATCATAGAACATTAAGTGTGAAAATTAATTATTTTAAATTTAAAATATTAAAACAATTTGGACAATTAAGAGAAGCAAATTTTACAATTAAGATATTAAAACAAATGTGACAATTTTCATAGAACTATTACAACCTAACAATGAGAAGGAATTCTCCGGATATCAAACTGCCACGTCGCGGCGCGTCATTGCCATTTTCATTGCCGTGTTCCAATTTAATATCTCGAGCAAAAACAGCAAATGGAGTGAGGGAAAATCGTATTTGAAAATTTTCAAGTTTCGAAAAAATAATGCTAAACTACTCGTATTTTTTCAAAAATGGATATGGCATTGTTTAAAGAACTGATTATTTAGAGCAGATTTCATGAAACAAAAAATCTTTGCCATCAATATTGTACATAAGCAATGTTAATTTTTGTTTGTAATTTTAGAAAATGCAGAGTTCACCGAAAATTGGTCCAGCAGCACTCTTTACCGCTATTTGCTATATAAGAGTGAAAAAATGGAGTAATTTCTGAGAAAATAATTGTTTAATACTGTTTAAAAATTGCCTAAATTTCTTTAAAAATTACATAAAAATACTCAATTTCGAATACAACAATCAAACCATAGCCACCAGACAATCTCCTGGAAGCTTTCAAATCGAATCCTTTTTAATTCAACTGGGCAAACGATTTCCACTTTTCTGTACGAGCCTAGCGTATTATAGCACAGCAAAAATTCAGTTAGATCAGATTCGAAGCGGCCTGTTCCACAGTATTCAAGTGGTCTCCTCATCACGTTAAATTTTATTCCCTTTGTGAAAATTGAAGTCCTGCTTTAGACAGTTGTGGTATTATCACTACTGTGCATGTCATTTTAAAGTGTATTTTAATAACGCAGTAAGCGTCAGATGCACGAATTGTAATCCATTTTGTAATTATATATCAAGTTATAAAGTGTTCCTATTCAGCGAGGCAAGTACTGAAAAGTGCCGCGCGCCATCAGCAGAGTTCGTTGAACGAAATTGTGCCTCGTGTGTGAGCAGAACTTTTTGTACGCGCTCAAGTTCCTTTAATAATTACTTGCGACCGGTGTAATCTTGACCCTTATGTCCAAGCAAACTCTACCAGTAGACCAATATACAAGGTACCATCATATAAGGTGACATCGTTTATCATCGTGTATGTGTTGACAGAAGCTTTACTTTTGATGTGAATAAACGTTATTTTGTTCTGATCATCAACGAGTTTGAATATTATACGAAGGATTACGCCACCTACCTCCCATTCAAATGACTCCACTGAACTACCTTAGGGTTCTGGCTAGTGAATGTAACACCACCTCAATACACAGACCACTTTCTATTCAATCATACTCTATGCCAGATACCAGGTTTTATTTACACTATCTTTAATGAATTTTGTATTCCGATAAAAAACGTGCACTATTGTTATTTATTTAATATTAAAAACAAATAGAATATTAAAATCATAAAGTGCATAAAAACTAATTTTGTTAGTAAGAAACTAGATTAATTTGTACTGTGTAACATAATGCTCTAATCTACAATAATATTAATCTTGACTCACAGGATCGTTTTGAAAATATGTACTACACATAACTAATCACAGCCTTTAGCTCTCATCTCGGCTTTCCTCATTCCAAACCAAGAGGAAAGTCACTTTTAGCAAGAGGAGCTGAACTTAACGTTCAAAGTACGTGAGAACCTAGGAATACACGAAATACGAGGGTTGGTTCAGAAATAATATTTATAGGTATACACAAAGGATAAGTATGTCATACGATCGTATATAGTTCACATTTGTTCGCGCATTTACCAAAGTTGAAGTTGATCATCTTTGAAGAAAAAACGTCACATCCTTTATGTAGAAGGCTTCAAGGCGGATATAACAGGAACTGTTAGAGAGTATTGATGGGATGATTTCATTCTGAGAGCTCAACAGTTTTGGATTCTGATTCACGATGGATTGTGAATTCCCTGAGAAAGTAGTTTGCAGAGTCAAGCATTACATTTTTTTCAATTAGCCACAAAGGTCGGTGAAAAGAACTTGTCTGCTTGTGTATTTTGACAGTTCCGAAACGTTTGTGTGCTCTGCTTGGTTTAAACGAAACGTTGCCTCGCGAGAGTCATCGCAAAGACATGTGTGGGTGAACGTAGGCGGTAATGGGGAAAAGGTGCGACAGCTGCACCACCTGTGAAAAAGTCGCGAAACAAGAGGTATCGTGCGACAAGGTTCAACAGTTTACAGTTGTTAATGTCACCCGCTGGCCAGAATAGTAAAGAATGGTTTGCGATATTCACTGCTCCCGTATTACCATTGAAAACGGCGCAAGTGGCAAGAATATCTTTAAATGCAAATCGAAGTCACGGGTGGCCTCTATGAGCAAATTAGACACTACCGTATGGCCTCTCGTGAAGAGAGAGAGAGAGAGAGAGAGAGAGAGAGAGAGAGAAAGAGAAAGAGAGAGCACTTATTAAACATCTGCTTAATAGTCATTTGCTTCTCGATTATACTTAACTAATCGTGCTGCCTATCTGTTAGACCCACCAATGGAGAAAAGAAATCAAAATACGTCATTTAAACACAATCCGACCATCAACATAAGCTACGCGAGCCCCGCAGAAGGTAGCTCAAATTTTACTATGAAATCAATGGGCATATTTTGAACGGAGAAAAAGAGAAGCGTTGCAACGTCAGTGGAGAGGCATGGTTGGCATACCCAAAGAGAGAGAGAAGCGGGAGAGTTGCTCGCAGAGAGTGAGAGAGTGGAAGCGACCGCGCGGCGGGCGCAGCTCCCTGCGAGGTCTCCTCTCCCCGTGGGGTCATGGACGCGAGAAGACTCGCGGAGCGGCCTGCTGACAAACGGTAGCTGGACGTGGGCGGCTTTTGGGCGGCTGTGTAATGCCGTCCGCATGCAGCTCCTACGACGGCTCTAAACAACGTCGCTTTCTGGCAGGAGATGAAAGCGAATGTGGGACGTGGAAGTGAATCGGAGAAACGTAAATTTTATGAGGACGCGTGTGACAGAGAAGAAACTAGTAGTGCTACAACAGCACATACTTTCTCTAATAATTGTAACTTTCGCAAGTTTCGAAAACGCAGACAGTTCAAAGAAAATGGAACCTGCGCCATTTTATAAACCTACTATGCGTTATACACGACAAAAAATAAAAGAAAAAGTTCAAGCCGTTTTTAATACAAATGTAGTTTCTAAATTGCCTTCACTTCAATCAGTTTCCAAATAACTCAACATATTCACCCATTTTAGTAATTTTTGCATAATTTTGAGTGAAATATGGACAATAATAAAAATATTAAAATCAAGATTTTCTCAAAACCCGTTCCAATATTTTTCTTTTAAGGTTTGTAGTAACAGTGCTAAATACTGTATGAAGTGACATAATCGCCATTTCGCTGTATTCTTTTGTCGTTTTTCAAAAGTTACACAAATTTATTTTCTTAATCTCTCTCTCACGTCCTTAATATTTACAAGACAGTCGATTTGCTAACATGAAGTCTCTTGAACACCATGTAGTAGGTTGGGGTTCATCTAATGTCGCACAATAGTAGATTTGGAAAGTTACTACGAAATACGGTTCTTTGTATAGAAAAAATGCTTGTGCGGATTGGTAAATATTATTTAAAGGTGAATTTCAGAATCGGTAATAAAATGTCAGAAGTCATTTAGTACATAATAATGTAAATATTCGTAAACCCGAAATATTTCTGTCGTGCTTGTGTTTATTTTATCCAACAAAACTCTCTGTTAACATGGTCGTTTAGGCATAGTTTAGGAGGTGGTTCATGGCCGTAGCTTCATTAGGCAAGTAGTAGGCGAGATCCGTTCTGTTTGCGCAGATATAAGGGCTTTCAGGGGTCTGCAGATAGCTGATAAGCTCAATACACTCATCTAGTACCCACACGTGACTCACAAAATGGTGTGAAGCAGATAGTATGCTTTGGTCATGGATATTTCATCTATCACGCTCCTAACGCTTCGACAAACAAATGGCTGGTGGTTCAATAAACAAGAAGTTCATAACGAAAATACTCTTGATCTATCCAATATCATGATATTATATGAGTGGTATATGGTAATTCGAATGATGAAATAAAGTGAACGAAACAGTTTTGATGAATTGGTAAGTAAAATATATCGATTCCTGCGCATTATGATTTATTCTCACTGTAAAAATATTTTAACACTGCGGTTATATTGCTCAGCATGGCCCTTGTGCCAGAAAGAGGTTCGTGATCTTCCATTTCAAACCACCGTAGCCACCTGGAGTATCGTATGTACGGGACGAATTTCTATGTAAATGCATATTTATCTCCCATATTCAGAAAGATGTTCATTTGAAATGTGAATGAAATACCCAATTAGCAATTATTTAAACATATTTTAAGATGCACATCTAGCATATTTTGCCAATTTTCTAAATAAGCATCATATCGCTACAAATTGTTAATTTTTCTGCACACTGTGCTTGAAATTGTTTTTCTTTACTCAAATTTATTTAATACATTCACTTCTTCTCCCTCAGACATTAGACCTGTTGGTCCGTTGCTACTCGTTGATCACTCCATTTTCTTTTGGGTCTGCCAATTCTTCTTATCCCTCAAGGTGTATAGAAGAGAAATTGCTTATGTGAACAATTATTTTTCATCCTTAGGTCTTTCCATTTCTTTCTATATTCTTCGATTTTGTCGTTTAGATTGTAAATTCCAAGATTCTCCCGGATGATCTCGTTTATCAATCAGTCTCTTCTTGTTACTCTTAGGATCAAAATCTCCTTTCAGCAGCCTGTATTCTGATATAGGATTTGGAATTTATAATCTAGTTTTCACTTCCGTGTAGGTCTCAAGGCACTGCCATAACATTTAGGATTGTGTCTTTTTGTACTTTACCTCTAAAAGCCCCTTTAATGGTGCCACACATAAGGTTGAATCTATCGATATTTCTTTTAGTATAAACTTCTCTGAGGTATGATAATTCACATCCTAGAAGTCTATTTTGAAAAATTGGCAATGCTGATGAGCTAATACTTGAACTCCAACTAGTCACAAAAGGGTCTTCCTCTACAAATATTACCAAAACAGACTACGGAAAATAAGGTAACTTCCTCCTTTCATGGTATCAAGGTGGCTGTCGATATTGTGATCAAACATGGTTCTAATGGTTGTTGTTAAGTGTATTTAGAGGAATCTATTTCATTGTGGTGGAAAGCAACTAATACTACTTTCAGAAATTTCATTTAGGAATATACAAAGAGTAAAGCTCCGGATGAATATTCTGTGAGTAGGTAAAGTGTCAGAATTTCTTTCTTTCAAAATTGAGGATTAGTTTGAAGTGAGAATCAACGATGGTTCATGTGGCCCCTTCAGATATTTGTGTAAATATGTAGTGCTAAAGGCATGTAAACAACCAGTGGTTCACATTATAAATCCCAATGGATGGGGTAAAAATATGCATATGACATTTTGATAAGTACAAAATAAACAATTTTTAATGAAGTGAGCTCTGGGACAGTGAAGAGAAAAGAGGAATGGTTAAACAGAAACCAAACGTTTTTATAGATCTAATATCCAGTTAACGAATCACATAATTAAAATCTCAGCTGTTTTAAGATAAGGATTTGGATGTTATGGATGGGCATTGAAGATATGACGAGGCATTTACGCACCTTCTCTATGTATCAGTTATGTTTAAAATCAATTAACACAAGTGAATAATACAGTTCAATTTATTCGCATTCACAATACGTGAACAGGTGGAATATTACAGAACAGGAACATTTTGGAGTTTTATAGATACTGGAATACAACACTCATACAATGAAGAGGTTTTTAATCACATCTAACGTAATTGAGAAACAAATTTGGTTTCCATTTTTAAACAATAAAACACATTAATGAATATTTAACAACAAAATTGGCTAAGAATTTTACACACATTTTAACACATGTAGTATATATACGCACACTGATATTTGTTGCACCCACACAAAGAATTTAGGAGACAAATTCTGAAGATTTCTGTCAAAGATATAAATGTCTGTCAGTCAAATACTACAAGGTTTCAGTCAATATTTTCCTACCGTCACTGCGTGGAAAGAGTTTTCTTTGAAGTTAAAGGGTTCATTCGTGCATCAATCTACGAATGAACAGTGCTACTTTAATGTTAAATGATACATTTAGCTCAGAAGTTTTTACATCTCTACATTTATCAAACCCATCCAATACTCGATGAGGTCACGAGACAAGGGGAATAAATACTTTTTCACAGACAATATTTAATATTTTTTAAAATTTCCACATTAAACGAACACGACATAAATTTGTAAATTTTAAAGAGAATTAATATTGTCTGCGAAAAACTGATTCCAATACTTCTACTGTATATACAGACATAAACAATATTACAGGATTGTTTTATACGTACAAATACTACATATTTCTGAACGAATACTACGTCAGAATATATCAAGTAATATAATACACCAAGTCCAAAGACCATATACCAAGTCAGAATATAAAAATACCAAGTCAGGATTTGAAATAAATTTTCTTCATATTATCATATACCAGAATGAAAGCGTTGGGTCGCAACAGTATTTCTCGCTATTGCCTCAAATAAAACTTGAAAAGAATCTAAATTAACTATATACCTACATTTTTGAAACATTCTTTTACACTCAAACTCTTACGATGATAGATAATCATTACTTATTTCAGTACTTAATTCAGAAAGTACTCTTCTCTCACGGATTTTAGAAAGATAGAACGTGAAGTCTGTCGCATTATTCATTCATTATGATAGAAAAGAGACCATGGTATTTTAATATTCATATTTGACAAACGTTGATAGCAAAAATTGGTCAATTGGTTTCGGATCAGGATGATCAACACTGGACAAGCTGCGAGGTTCCCAAACCTCATTTGTATGAGAGAGGCACGAATTATAAGTCAGTCTTCATAGGTTACCCAACGCTTTTTCTCGGCTTGTTGGGAGACACAGCTACGCACAGACGCACAGAGTCAAGAAAAAGTTGCTAACTCTGTCAATAATATTCATACAAAAGCAGATCATCGGGGAAGATTGCCTTGCGTGTTTGGAATATTCTTTGGAAATGTGTCTGGCGTCTTTTAGTCCACTGACGCACGCATCACACGTAGATCTCCGCGCCTTTGCCCGCGTCCGCGTCGGCGCCGGCGTCGGCCAGCGCGGCGATCGCTTGCTTGCGGTCGGCGTGGGCGAGTGCGTGGGCGGGGTGGCGGGGGCGGCGGCGCGCGAGCGCGCGTGGGCGGGCGCGGTGGGCGGAGGCGTGGCATCGGCGCGCAGCAGCCGCGGGAAGCCAGCGCTCGCCGGCTGCTGGTGCGGGACAGCCACGAGGAGGCGGTGAGGCGTGTGCCCTCCGTGCCCGCCGCCCCCGTCCGCGCCGCGGCCCCGCCCCAGCCCGCCCCACCGCCCTTCGCAGCACAGGCGCAGGAAGCCCGCGCGGAACTTGGACGACATGAGGTTGTACAGGATGGGGTTCACCGCCGAGTTGAGGTACGTCATGGCGCGGCAGAAGCTCAGGATGTTGAAGTAGCGCTCGAAGCCCAGCGCCTGCAGCGATTCCTTCGGCACCGACACGATCCAGAGGGTAAGCGCGCGGAACGGCAGCAGGCACACGAAGAAGCACGCCACCACGGCGCCCAACATCACCACCACCTGGCAACGGAGCGCCCGGTCAGCGGAGCACGGCCTCCCACGCTTGTCAGAACGTTTTCGAGAGAGCTACTACGTATTTATCTGCACCCCCAATGCTCGCAAAAGAAATTCTTTTAGTAACTTAGTAAATACCAACTACGAGTACTAGGCAATCATTGTAGAGTTTAACTACCCAGTAGTAGGAGGCCAACTGCCCTTTGTAAGACATTTAATGGTTAAAATAAAATAAATGGACATATTGAAACAGGAAGCCCCGTTTCGTTCAGAGATCAATTGCTAAAGAAAACTACATAAAATTATTCAAATACTATAGAATAAGTGCAATAAAAATGTTTTAAGGAAATTAAATTATAAATAAAAATTGCTTTTGTATTGTTATAGATGAAAATTGGGGCTGAAAAATGGGCAAAGTAAACAAAAATATTACAAACTCAAACCTGAATTCCCGGGTCCCTAAACATTTTAATATACAGGTGCTCGAAAAGAATGTAGATATTAAACCCGGATATTACATAATGTATGAACTATAAACAAATATCTGTACGAAAATATCTTAAATATAGAAAGCTTTGTTTTTTCCCCAGATAGTATTAATAAGTTCCTTGAACTTTAGATCTGATATTCCAAGTCGCTCGCAATTAAATAGTCCCTTTTTATGGAATCTTTCTTTAGCGCCGACAATAGCATCGGATTTTCTTTTTCCTTCCGATCGTCATAATAAATCCTCAATATTTTCACACTAAAGTATTGACAAACATTAAATAATACTTTTATAACTGCCTTTTAATAAAGGAAATGCATTCTTTATTGAATCATGAGGGACGACCCCGCTGCTCTTGTTTGAATATGAATTAAAAATAGATATGGTTTCGAGAATTACTTTATAATAAGAATTAGCAACAACGTTTGAATTTAATTGCATCTCAAATAATCTCTTAATATTTGTTCTTTTGAATGGCTTGCGTTTATGTGCAATTATGGTAACAGCAAACATTAACAACTTTTTTAATACTACCTACGTAACTGTTTTCAAACAAGCCACAGCAGCGGGTGAAAACTGGCAACGCAATGATATTTTTGCTTAGAAAGTCAACATTTGAACGCGTATTTCTATTGTATTTTGTGGAGTTTTTTTATATTCGTTGCAACTCGTTCAAAGGGAAAACTTCTACCGCAACACAAAGCGAACTCGAACAAGGAAGAGACAAATGGGAGAGCCTCAGATATGAGTCGCAAAATATTCGGTACAGAAGTTTCATATGAAAACTGATGTCATAAAAAATACGGTAATAAAATCAGTTTGCTTACTTCATTAATGTAAATAATATGATTTGAAGAACTTTTAAATCAGATTCTAATGAGCTTCTATGACTTTCAATGGATAAGTGTCAACTACGTACTACTTACGATACACAGTTTTAATGTACTACAATAGAAAAACAAACCCTAATAAAACGAGATATCATTCACATCAAAGCACATTATTAATCAAACTTCGAAGACGACGCAAACTTTTTTCTCTTTCTGCGTGCTCCGATCTAAGGAAAAATTGTTAATCAGAAAATGAGATTCGCAATAAATACATAGAAAATATATTAAGATTATATTGGCAAGCGTTAAGATAAATGGTTTCTTTAAATCTGTAGGCATCAACAAGAAATTCATTGTCCGGCAACCTTCTTCGGTATTGGGTACTGTGAGAAATGTTTCTGAAATTAATGTAGCACAAAAAAAGTTAATGATTTTGTCAAATGAATCTGCTCTATTTAAAAAATGTTTATGAGTAAAATATTGCAGACCTGATTAAAAAATGAACTAATTATTAAAATTTCCACAAGGAGGATTGACTGAGAATTTACTTCCTTTCAGTGCGGAAACAAACCAGTTTTAAGAAAAAAATGGAAGCTTCGACTACATAGAATATAGATAAGAAGAAACCGTCCATGTCATGAATTTTGACTGGATTTTCAAATGAAAGTGTCAGTATCTAAAAGGTAAATACAATGAACAATTCTTCATCTTAGAAAGAACATTAACCAATACTCAGTCACTATTTAATGCTACATAATTCTGATATGTTTGATATTTAATTTGTGGGAGCATGATGAAGTCATAATGTCGATCTTGTTCTTCTGATCTGATAAATGCATTTTTTCGATAGTTCTTGAAATTTTACGAGGGTAAGTTGCTCACGCCATGACTATGATTAAACAATTCGAATCTTTTATTTCAATTTTTTGAAATGTTTGAAACCGCACAAATCCACCGATTCTATCACTTACATTTTCTAAGGAAAGAATGGATAATTTTTGTTACGGACTAGCATATTGAAAAATAAGTCAGATATTTGGATGGTGAAGTGATGGATTATCAAATATTCTGTGAATTTCCAAAGAGTGGTTTTAACATTCCATTTCAGATGATAAGTCATGAAAAATATTTCATAAGTTTATAATATTACAAAACACTAAAAAGTACGCTAAATAAGTAAGAACAATTTTTAAGTAGACTTATTCCCTTTAAAATATTTACGTAACAATGACTTGCAGTTGGAAATAGTAATGAATGTATAAATTGAGAGATAAGTTAAAACATATGAAACGCAAGATTCAAATTTAATGATTTAAGATTTTTGAATTGTAGTACCTTTCAATTGGATATAATTTGATTATATGATATATGATTTGTACATTTTAATTGGAATTTCAGAATTAGAACTGGAAATCATTTTACGCTGTACTGAATATTAAACAACATTGTATAACTGTATAACTCAACGATAAAAATTCTGCTCCTGTCTCAAGATAATCAGCCAATAGATTGACCTATAGAATGATATACGCTTTCAAAGAATAATGATTAACTATTAAAAAGTCCTCTTAGATTTTGACAGAGGCCCACGTTTTAATTTAATAATTTTATATTTAATTTTTGAGAAGAAATCGCACGAATAGTTCGAAATTCAGTTGCATCAAGAACATAAATATTTGTAGCACGAGAAATACTACATGCTATAACACCAACCAGTTGGGAAACATTACTCCATTACTCGACAACAAATTTTGGGCTGCCCTGTTGCCAAACAGACATGCAACATAGCTCTTCCAATTAGTAACAGGAACCACCCACGTACTTACTCTCTCGCTCAGTATCACACAGCGAATATATATCCATCATTACACGAATAAAGTGGATGGCTCAACGTGTCAATCTAATTTACATAGCCACGTTACAAAATTGTGTGACTACATTATCTATTAATAACTCCATCTTGATGTTTTTATTTTATAGCCTTCGCAGCGTGTTTCATTGAAATGGTTAATTTTAAAAATGTTTATGCTTGTGACGTGTTTATAGTGTTTGCTTTAAATTGAGTATAACTAATTTCAAGAGTATGTAGATATACCATCACATCTCTCACATAAGTACATGTATTTATATATTTTTTATATTCACGCTCGGTGTGATAAACAAGTTACTCTTCTTTTTTTACAGCCTCAGGCAACGAACATTTAGACACCGATATAAGAACTGTGATGAAACCAACCAATTGAAAAGTTCTTCGTTCAAACTGTATCGAGCGTGGAACTGCATCTAGTATTCCGATCCGTCGCCTTTAACCTTGCGCCCGGAGCTGGTCGGCGCGTCGTGTAATTGCATGAACATTAGTCGCATTCCGGCAGCCGAGTTGGCACGCGCCGCGCCACGCAGCACCGCACGCAGGTGCGCCAAGAAAAATAGGCACCTGTCGTCGCGCGTGCGTCGCCCGCACTTCCGCGACCGCCCCTCCCCCCCCCCCGGCTCCGTCGCGACGTCATCGCCCCCGCAACCGCCGCCCGCGCTCGCGTCGCCCTCGCAATTTGTTTGCGAACCGCGCGCCAGGATTTTCAGAATCGGATGGAGCACAATGATAGCTATCAAGTGTCATAAAGAGAGCAATCTTTCGAGAATTCTTTTGACAGTGTCTCTCAATTCATGGATGAGGGTTTCAATCCCTGTTATTATTTCCGATGTAATTGTTTAACGTATGATTTAATGATCGAGTTTGTTTTCAAATCAAACTGTACATAATTTATATGTTACAAGTAATTCAATAATAAACTCGTAACTAATTGACTGCATCCAAATGTGAACACGAACACAAGCACAAATCTTTGACAACAGGTAATGAATGGGAATTCGCTCCAAACTGCATGAATGGAGTCAAACGCTTCAGTTGACATAATATTCATTCTAGAACGTATGAAGGAAATCCGTTCTTTGAGCGCGCAATAGTGAAATGATAGTTCGGTGGTACTCAAGAGAATTTTCTTAAATAAACAATTGACAAATGAAGAAAGAAGTTAAATGTTCTGACAAAACAAGTAAAATCTAAAGAAGAATGTACTATAAATGTTCTCAATTCTTATTAATTTATTTCTCAATTACAGCTCAGTTCCGCTTCACTCTAACCAACAATTCAATTTTTCACTAAACATTTAGTACAAATAGCACCCCTAAAATCCGGAAATATGTTTGCAAAAACAGATTTGAAGGAAGTAAAATTCTTCGAAAAACCGTTTCAAAATTAGTTCGCAGTTAACCCCACAGTTAACTCTACATACTAAGATAAAATATTCAAAGAAATGTTAAATTCTTTCTGCATAATATTGGAAAGAGGGAAGTTAATTCTGCCCTCAGAAACCTTTTAATATGCAAGTTTAAAAATAGAAAAGCACTCATATTACACAATACTACTAATCGTGTGCTAAAGGAACTGCCCCATCAAGCAATAAGTTCATTAACAGACATTCATTTATAATGATTATTTAAGATCTGGTTTCTTCTCTCATATTTAGAAAATGGTCTTAGTTTTATCTATTCCAAAATTTAATATGGATATAATCTGAACCCAATATTTGAAACGTATCTGTGAAAACGCCATTCTATCGCGAATAAACTAATCCACGAGACAATAGGACATTCTTTGAAAGTTCAATTTGGTTTCCGCAGAAATCACTCCACAACGCTACGATTGAGCTGATGCGCATGAGTTGCTACGATTAAGGGACCACATTGCAGATATCTTTCTAAAATATAAACATACATTAATCAAATTCTTAGACGTTCAAAAAGCTTTGGAGCCTGGCACGAATATCTTCTCTACAAAATGAGTCTTATTGAATTTTCTTATTATACCCAAACTGATGGAGGTACAACAACACATACTTTCGATCATTTTTTCTAATTTTTGGAATTTTCGAAATTTCAGAAAGTTCAACTAAAACGACACATGCGAAATTTTAAGCATCGTTACTCAAGCATACCTCAGGAAAGAATTAAAGAAAGGCATCGGAGTAGTGTGTGCAAACAAACTTTTTAAATATTGGTTATATATCACGCAAAATTACACATATTTTTTAAAAAATTGTTCATCCACAAATCATTTCAAGAACTGTCTATGAAGAACAGATTTCAATCAGGAAAACATTTTAATCTTCAATACTGTTGTTGTAGGATGACGCCGAAAAAATGGAACTTTTGAAATGAAAATTGAAAGATTTTAAAGATAATGAGATCTGCGCCACTTCGAGCCATTTTCGAGAAATGCTTGAAAATGTGTTTGAGGCTTCATGAAAATTATTCCCCAAAATAAAAATATCAGTTTCAAAGTGGAAGGGCATCGAGTTCGTTTAGATCAATGGGGAAATATCATTTTTGGAGAAAATCGTCCCAACGGATTAGGCGCTAGAGGGACCACAGACGGACAGACAGACAGACACACGGACAGACCGACACTGACGTTTTGCCTTCCATCGATTTTTTATATCAAGTGTTCACAAAACGAGCATTATGACTGCACAGCATGTTACGGGAAATGATTTACTACATTGAGAAATATATATTTATCCACGATTTCCTTATCAGAGCCCCATTTTACGAGTTTTTCTGCCAAAAACTCGCCGATTTCTGCCGCAGTATTACACTATTTTTCCTTTACAGGAACGTGCCGTAAGATTGCCGTAAGTTGCATATGCAAATCAATCTAAAACATAATGAGAGTGCCGCATGGTTCTTCCTTGACACCTACATTGTTTAACATTCATTTCTGATACCTAGAATTTAACTTATGAATTTCCCTGTTTGCAGATGACACAATCATATACACACTAATAAATAAATGGAAAGATGAGCTTCATTCAAATACATATCAGACCAATGTATTTACTTTCACATTACATATAAATCCCATTTCACCATTGACTTTAAACAACCCAGTCATCCAATGATTTTCAACTTCAATTCCTGTCACAAACCTCGGACTTCAAATACACAGGCGACTAACATGGTAGACAAGATAAACATATCAGCAAAAAGTGCACAAATATAAATGTTAAAATTGTATTCATTTATAAATAAAAATTCATAAATATTTATTGATACAGCATTGACTATCTTCAGATACGTAATGCGTCCATTCTTAATAAATCGCTCTGGCCCTGAACTGAGGTACATCTAAAATAAATCTCCCGAATATTAAAAAATACAAATTACATTTCTCCGCCCCGCAATAAATGGTCCATAGCTGATACAAAGTAAACAAATTCAAAATAAACTAGCAATAAAGCACACTTTGAACGTATAGGAAGAACATTAACCCGTTTTCATGCCTATCTTCAAACCTGTCCCAGGTCAGCTATTTCAATACCGTAATATCAGCTTATCCTATCCCATGAGGATACGCTCACGACATTCAAAATACATGTTACACCCTCCCTAATTATCTCCATCTAAACAATTGCCAAAATTAATTATTAATGTAATAGTTTCGGGTTCTTTATACGAGAATAGGGTTAAAATAAAAATCAATTAGTTCATTTGAATGCGGTTGGAAGAATATTAAGATGTCTGTTCGTTGAGTAACCTCAGAAGAGTACTGTGTCACGTAATTTGTTCGAAAAATATACAATATAAAGCCTTGGAAGACAAAAATGCCAAAAAAGTATATAAATATGTTTTTAATTCATATAACTGTTCCCAATATAATTGTTTACCGTTTAATTTAAATGTCCCGAGTTTGGTTTTAAATCAAACTGTATACAATTCACGTGTTAAAAGCTATTGGATGAAATTCGTTATTGATTCCATGAAGATGCGAACATGATTACAAACCTGAAGAAGAGAGATAATGAATTGGCACTCTGCTCAAACTCCATGAATGGATCCAAACGCTTCAATTGTCACAATACTCTTTCCAAAATGTATGACGAAGTATTGGAAAGTCGTTCTTTGAGAGACAAATAGGAAAATGCATGTTCGGTGGTGCTCAATAGAATTTTCTCAAACAAACCATGACAAATGAAGATTGTGAGCAACTCAATCGTAGTAAAAGGTATCACCCCATTCCACGATCGACTCAATTGGAACGGTCCTGCCTCAAAGGCAGGAAACGAGAACTTTCAAAGCGGTAATGAATTGACGTACAGTCCAGACGACATTTATGTAACCAAATGCTTCAATTGGAACTCTATTCTTTTCAGAATGTGTTCCGAAACTTTACAGTTTAGGCCAATTAGAGAAAAATGTAATATTTTCGCTGTTCTAATTATTCACCGAATTCAATATCTGTCATAGACAGAAAGTCTTCTCGGTATCGGAAATTCGTTCTTTGAGCGGAAAACAGAAAGACAGCACCAGTTGTAGCCAAGAATGTCCACTCATGCCAAGAATTATACAATTTACACATTGTGAGATACTCATAAGGTATATCACTTTCTCATTTCACTAAAGTCTTGCGTAAAATAGTCCTGCCACAAAGGCTCGTTTCGAGAACATTCAGCAGAAGATAATGAATCAACAGACGCTCCAAAAGTCATGAATGCATCCTAACGGTTAAAATGACACGATATTCATTCCAGAATATCTCATGTAATATTCATATTTTAGGTCAATTAGCCCAACGTTTCATGCTTTTAATGTTCTAGCTATTTCACAAACTCAATATCCCTATAGAACAAAAGAACTTCACAATATTGAAAATTCGTACTTTGAGCATTGAGCGGAAAATAGGAAAAATGCTCGTTCAGTGGAGCGAAAGTGGAAGACAGCATGTGTAGCGCTACTTTCAACATATGCATGTGAAATAGGCAACATAGTGCATGAGGGGAATATTTCTCTCATGATGTCTTTCTCGAAGGATGGATGGCGCAATTGGAATTATTACGAGATAGTTATTTAATTTTGTGGAGAAGCGGTCTATCTTTAAAATTCTAAATACGATTTCTAACGTTCAATTTCACGTATTTAAAAATTTCTTGCTTTTATTCTGAATTCAGATCAGATGACATCAAGTTTGAGAGAGTGATTAGAAAATTGCCAATATATGAATGGATGTCAGTGAAACTGAACTCAACCACTGAAATATGTCTGGAAGTGGGCCCAACCATCAATCAGAACTTACAAGAAGGGCACGTGGGAAAACTGGGATGTCATTTTCATACATTGAGAAAGTACAGTTTTAAAGTTTTATCGTTTGTTTTCTGTAATTTAAAAAAATATAATATCGTTATACATTTGTTAACGAACAAAAAGATAAACCCGCATAGTTAAATTGTGCAGAATACCAGATAGTCAATTTAATTTTACTTAGATTTTGTATGCTTTTAATCATATGTATTACGAAGTAGATTGAAACAGAAGGTCCCAAAAGACTCATTTTGTAGATTAGACTTAGGAAACATATCCTATTTTTAAAGGGCCAAGAAAGAGGTTTTCGAGATTAGTTCGCTGTATTTGCTGATTGCATGAGCGCCTGCTGATTTTTTCCACAGCACAAACTACTAATACTACACTATTTCTCTTATATCTGTTTGGTGTGCCTAAGAAGAGTAATTCCTTCATAGAAGTAGGACATAGACTTTTGAGACGTTGGAATTTTGTAAATGGTCCAAACCGTCATTTTGTAAAGTCCAACACCCGTCATTTAACAAAATACAAAATGGCTGCTGAGCACTGCCAGGTGTGTCACATATTCAGCGGGACATCGACATTTCTATCATTGTACAACAAGGACATTCTCCTTTCTTGAAGGTTCCAATTCTTAAGCATAACAAGAAAAACCTTACACATTCTTAAAATATACACTATTTTCAACTGAGAGCTCGGACTTCGTAAACAAATCGTCAGTTTCAGTGTATTTTGTGTTGTGTGTTGAAATATTTTGCTTCCACAATTCGAAGAGGCAACTAATCTTGAGAAATACACGCCTCGAATATTGCTACCTAACAACTCAGAATCCTAAATATTCATTAAAATTTGAATAGTGGTGCTATCGACATAACGGAGGGCCGTGAAAGGAAATCAAAATTAAAATAAGTAAATGTCGAAAAATTTTCGCCCTTGAATAAATCCTCTTGACCTTTATTTCCTTGTTACAAGAATGTATAACTATTTCATAAAAATACTTAAAATATATAATTTAAGAATTAGGATATTTTGGAACAAAGCATATAATTTAAAAAAACGGCCATCATGGTTGATATCGCAAAGGAGTGAGTGCAGTGGTGGGCTCGGCAACAAAAACTGTGGGTTCGAATTTTTTCTGGGCATAGACATTTACCTGTGTTTATGGTATGGTGGCCATGCCAACGTACCAAGCATAATTTTACAAACATTACAGCATTTTTCAGGTCTAATTGAAGTAACATACAGAAACTAAATTAGTAAAATATCACCAAAAATATACATCACAAATTCACATGCCAATGAGTAGAAACTGACAGACTAAACTCAACAGCAAAACGTTTAATCGTAACACCATTGCGATCTCACGCTCGCTAACCCTAGCAGGCAGCCGTACGTCGTCAGGCACAAATGTTGCCGTCCACTCACGTGGGCTTAATGACTCACGTAGAGGGGCCAAGAAAGAGTGTGGAGAGAGGTCTACGTGAATTTAAAAATACGTGGAATTGTTCAGTAAGTCCCGCGGAATGCAGTGCAATTATAGTTATTATTGTACAAACGTTGAGCCTTTGTTGAATGTTTTCAAAATACGCTTAAGGTATGCAATTTCATCTAGAGGGAACTGGAAATTTATTTTCATTCACCTTTACTACAAAAGTTGTGAGAAAATATTTCAAAACGCAATTAGAAGGAAATTAACTAGGAAATTCATACTAAATGTATTAATTAACTATAAACAAAAATTGATGATAAATTAGCTAGACTATTCTTATTGATAAATTTGTGTAGAGTATTATATTGATGAGGATGATGATGGTAATAGTAATAATAATAATAATAATTATTATTATTATTATTGTGTGACATCATAACTCAACCGCTCACGATTTTTACATTCTCGTATACGTACGTATATACGGAGTAACATACGTAGATTACAGAAATGTATGTAATGCTGCTGCAAAAAACAGCAATTTTTCACAGAAAAACTCGCGGTACCAAGTTGGTATTGCGGAGCCCTAATGTAGAAAAGTGGATAAATCGTGTTTCAAATTGTAGTAAATTACTTTCTCAAACACTTTATATAGACAAATTTTATGTTACAGTGAAATACACTTATAAAGATGGCACAGGTCTAATTTTCACGGTTAACACTGAATTTTTGGGAATTACAAAAGTTCGAATTTGTTCGGTGTTAAACCAGAAGGGTGGCCCAATGTGAGACTGAAATCAGGCATACAAAATATTGTCCATGTTCCAAATATTATTTCCTCCGCTCTGGGTTTGCTGCATCACTTTGTTAAGGCACTACAAATAGCGAATTACAGCACGTAAAATGTTTCAGAATAAATATTACAAACTTCTAGGGCATGTAGGTTGTGAGACATTTCATGTAACGAAGTTACACATGTGATATTTGCCCCTCATTGGTAAGCAACCCATCAGACATTGTTACGGTCTCGTTCTGAGGTGGGTAAAAGTATTTTGTTTACCTTCTGAATCTCAGTGTATGATGGGTAGCCTACCAATTACTAGCAAATAACACATGTATAACTTCCTTACATATAATTTACTGATTACAGTGCTCGTCGATTGAGAAATTTTTGATTCCCCTAGGTGCTCTAGAAGTTAGAACCATTATTTGTGAGGCCTCTGTAGTTATCTTATTTTCAACGTTTTTCCCACGCTTAATAATTGAGAAGGTCAAGACAGCCGTATTTAATTAATTACATTGATCGTGCATTTATATGTAATAATAGGGTGGCGGATTTTGATTACATAAAACATCACCAAAAATGATCAAATTTTGACATATTATATCACCTACAAAGAAAAAAACTAGAGGTTCCAAAAAAAATACTCATATCTGAATGCGGCCATCAGACAGTTTTAGAGAAAATGTTGAAAATAATGTAATTAACATTTGTTTGAGCAGTGCAATCCTTGCCTACCATTCTTCTTGATGTGAAACATACGATGTTTTTATTGAGTTTCACAGGGTAGGTTTTTATTAATCCATACTACTATGCAATTTCCTGATAACTGTGATATCAATATACTTTTATAGGACTATTAAATAATCCTAGGTTCTGTTTTAATAACCACATTCTCGGATACTCCAAAAACAGCTGCGTAGCAACTTGGCTGCCCGGGAACGCCGCCTCCTGGGCACAAGAGCCAACGTTTTGGCTGCCATTCTGAGACCTCCCTCAGGGCGAAAGAAGAAGGTTGCAGAATAGCTGACCCGTTAACATCTTGTGACAAGCGTGACGTCTCCCGGACAGCCAAGTAGCTACTGACTCCGGCCGCGGAAGCCTGCACTCTCCGAAGTTGCAATGTGTATAACGGGATGTCACTGGGGGCTAGATATAGCACATATTCCTTCCCTTAACATAATAATTTTACTTTTTCTTCCCAATTTTAAACCCATTATATTTAATTAACTATCAATTTAGAGTTCAAAACCACTCATTGCTTACGGATGACCTGTCCAACAATGTCACTAACTACTAATTGTATGCTATTAAGATACCTGTAAGACTGTATTGCCAAACAAGAAGAAATAAAGTAATAAAAGGCATGCAGTCAGTTGCTAAAAAGTCTTCAAACCTATGAATATATGACTTTATTACGCCGCATCGCTGAAAGCAGATATAATTTTTAAGCAAATTATTCATCACAACAATTATCATTTATTTAGTAAATAAAAAATAATGAAGAATACTATTTAAAAATAGCATTAATTTTGTCAATTTAACTTGCAAAATGTAATTGTAAAGGAAATATTATTGTTTCTCTTAACATATGAGGCGTGAAGAGAACAACTCCATTACCAAAAATATTAATAAAAGTACATACACGTTTTTAAAATAACATATGAGGCTACAGAAGCAGAATTTATTTACTGCGCAAAACAATGGTAATACAAAGAAATATTCGTTATTAATCTAACGTATAAGGTGCCAGGAGCAGAATTTCGAGCACACAATTGCGTCAAATATTATTAATACAAGGGAATGTTCGTTTGAAGTCTAACGTATGTGGCGACAGGAGCAGAATTTCACCATTGCGTAAAACATTATTAATACAAGGAAATGGCGTGTGAGGCGACAGGAGCAGAATTTCATCATTGCGTAACTCGGTAAGCGTAACATGGTCGCGTGCGAACGCATATATATCGGAGCACCTGTCGTCGCGCGCGCGCGGCGCCCGCCGCCCCGGCGACGCCGCCGACACGCGCGCCGCGGCGGCGCAGGCGGCGGCGGCGGCGGCGACGGCGGCGGGAGGCGGCGACGGTGCGCGCACGGGGTGGCGGCGCGGCGGCGGAGGCGGCGGCGGGGGCGCGGAGGCGGCGCGCGATGGCCGCGTACAGCCCCACGAGCAGCAGCAGCGGCAGCGCGAAGAACACCGAGATGGTTGCCACGAAGAAGGCCGCGCTCTCCACCGTGTCGACGCGCGTGTGGCACGCGGGCACCCGCGAGCCGCCGGGGTACTCGTAGTAGGCGAAGTGCGAGATCTGCAGCACCGGACTGCCCCATCGGACCACGCAGCACCACCACCGCCGCCACCACCACCCAGCGCCACCGGGAACAGACCACAAAACACTGCGTTACTCGGCGGAGTTATGGAACCCCCGAGGCGCGCGACTGTCTGGATTCCGAACTGGAAGCTGGGTGCAGATGCCGAGAGGATAGTTGACTATAGTTAAACTATAGAATATCCATTGTTTATTTATTAAATATTCCATTGTTCTCTTGGTGAATATTTCGAATGAATGTTTTAAAAAATATTCCGGATTATCAAAGTATTTGTTAGGCTGAAATCATCGAAAAAATCTACAATATTTTATAATCAAAACCTTATGTTCGATCCAAAGAAAAAATGTTTACAATGCGCAAAAAAAGGAAATTAGTTCTATTTTATTTATTAGATTAGTTTTATAGTTCGCTTGTTGTGTATTTCAAAGTAACTGCTGTCTTCATAAAATAGGTTAAATTATCGTACAGACATATTAATTCACCTCAATTGCAGAATACTTTGTCCCAATTATAGTTGAAATTATTATAACTAAAAGACATGGGATCATCAGTTCTGTAAGTTTCTGAAGCAATCAACTTATTTGCAAACGCACGGTTAAGTATTTTTGTCGTTTAGGAAAAAGTAATATCGTAGGGCCAGTTTTTGCTTTGACTGTTAAAAACGTAAAAATACTTATAAAAACCATATGGAAGATATTAATTTAATCCTCAAAAGGATAGTGGATGGAGGCTAGAGTAAAAAATAAATAAATACATAAAATAAATATAAAACAATGAAAAACAAAAAATAAAATATAAAAAGAAATAAAAAATTAATAACTAAATAAAAAAATAAATATACAAAGAAATAAATAAATAAACTGTAAATATACACTAACACAGGAAATATAGGTACTAAATATAAATACACTTTGAGATACGCTCTTGAATCCTACCAACTAATAGTCTGGTTTTGAAGTCCGCCACTTCGTGTATGTGTAGTAAGTTTCTCCCTAGTGTTCAGTGACTTACAAGAAGATACAGTGTTGGACAAGTACACGAAATCTCTTAGCACCAGAGTGTTCCCACCAAACAGCAGTGCACTTGAGTTATTGAGAAATTTGTAATATACAACTTAGGTTTATGAGATTTCCCATCCCATTATCATTGACAAAAAAAGGGATTGCCTTAGAAGTCCTACATGCCTTGGAAGTTAGTATAATTTATTCTGAGATGAAATACCTTGGTAGGAAGTATTATGAAAAATATTTTGGTAAGTTATTAATACTTCTAAACAATAGTTATTAATATAATTACAATATATAAATTAAATACGTAACATTGTGTACTAATTGTTAACGTGATCTAATAATTAACATTGGCAAAGTATTAAGAGTTTAAATGTCACTATTAATAAATGCAATTATTTTATCACAATTTATCATGGTTTCTTGATACGTTATTTTTTATCTTGGTAGAAATTTCAATTAAGGCATTGATACAAGCGTAAGAAATATATCGTGGTGTTTGATTCTAGGAATGAAGCTATACAGAAAATGAAAATATTTCATATTAACATGTTTATCAAAGCAGGAAGGAAATTAGACCATCATTAAAAAAATTCTCGTACTTACTCTCTAACCCTCTATTTATCTCCTTTTCAGTTCAGAACTACATTTTGCAAGTATTTGGAAATGTGTTCTTGTTGTGTGATAGTGCTGAATGAAGTTTGTAATTTGAAAATAGTTCTAATATTTTTAATACATTCTTAAATTAACTATAGACTGAAGGATAGTGCACGAAAAAAAGGAAAACAAAAAGGAAGGTGGACAATGCATTGTCTTTCACCATTGCATATTTCACAGTCGCAAGTTCATATTTTACAATAATGTAATTGTAAATGTTTGAGTTAAGAAGTAGTTTGTTTAAGTAATGCCGAACAAATATTATTATACAGTACACCAAAATGTACGAGGTGATTACGAGATTCACTAACTTTCATATACTCTCTTCTTTACCTTTTGCTGTAGTGAAAAAGTAAGTCGAACCCGTGCGAAAAACCGTACTCTGTTGTTTGTAAAAGAGAAAATTACTGTAATGACTTGAAATGATCGGGTTTCAGCTGGGCATAAAAATAAGTCCGGATTTCTGTTTCGATTTGAAATAAATATATAATAAACCATTGTAATTACATCATAATCACAAATAAATAATGCCATTGTAGTATATGTTAAGTCTGCGAAATTTTAATATTAATTTTGCTTCTGAAACTGATTTGCTGGGATTCTCGGGAATAGATAATATGCCGTCTTGCATAGGGGTTTGTGTCGACGGCATTTTGTAGGAAGAGACTCCTCTCAAACGACGAGAAGAGTCATAATAAAACATAATTTGAGACTTCTTATGACAGGGTTTTCACAGCCTAAGATTCACTGTTTATGTTATGCGCGACAGGTAGGTGAGTAGCAGCGTAAAACTTGTCGCGGATTGCATTTGTCTTGTGTTTTTAATGACGCAGTAAAATTGCACATATTCATCTTATATCTGTTTAATCCAGGCTGGGAAGTATTTCTCTACCAAAGAGTATCACATTTACGGACATTTATCACTATATTGTCTTATAAATGGTACGAAACCTCCATCTTTCCTTAGCGTAGTACATTTGTAAAGGGAACTTAAAGGAAAATCATAGATAAACCAAATTAAGCTTAAAAATTGCTTTAAAACGGGTCTCCCATATATAACCTTGATTTTTAAAAATATTTATGTGAAAACGCGCCGGAAATTATGTGTTTTTCCTTGAACTCCGCTTATTTAGTAAATTCTACTCCAGATCAAACATTAGGTAATACAGTTTAAAAAAATTACTTCAATATAAACAATCTAAATATTGCGCGACCAAAATACATCATTCAACGACAAAAAACGACATATTCATGTGAATTACAAGAATGCAGCCACATACGCAACACCTGTTACATTGGGCTTACGCGGCGATTTCCTCGAAAATCGCAGGCATGCGCAATAAATCCAGGCGGCGGCGCAATCTATCAAAATCCCGACATATTTATTGCGCGATTACTTGCTTCGCATTTTGCCTCTCCACGTCGAGGGAGGAGTAAAAACGCCCGCGGGATGTGTATTCCGCATTTTCGGGCCGCCGAGCACCGTCGTCGCTGTCACCGCCAACGGTGCCACGCTTGTCATGCCTCCGCCATCATCCACGCCACAGACGGCGCATCCCCGTCGCCGTTATGTCCACCTCCGTTGGTTCGTTGGCACAAAGCCCCTTCTCCCACTCTCTTCTCGTCCTTCGCGCCGTTTTCGGCCGGACCTGTACGGGATCCTTCATCTGTTTCCGTCAGAGTTTTGGCTTCTCTCTGCCTTACTCGGTTTCTTTCTACCCCTCGTTCAGTGTCCTCGTTTCCACTTCCCCGCCTGCCGTCCGCGAGCCCACGCCAGGCGCCCGCCTTTGGGCCGTTTCCCAGCACTCTTTCCTCGTCCACGATCAGTCTCCTCGCCCTCCGCTCGACATCCCGTTGCCGCCGCTGACTCATTTCGGCAACAGCTGCTACCGCCATCGCTACTACAAGCACACTCGCCTCTAAGCGCACGCTTCCTCAACAACATTACTAGTTTGTTTCAGCTCTAAAGAAACATTCTTGATGGATTTCCTAATAGGTAGCCATTTCTTGAAATGAAGCCTGAGCAAAGTGATGCTGAAATATTTCTTCATTGGCCAATAGAAAAGTGTAGCTATACTAGTGTACTCGCTCAGTCAAGTTGTAGTTGAAGTATGAAATTATTTATAGATAAATTATGTTTTTAATTTTTTAACATTGAAAGCGTAAAAAAACATTTGATTTTCCATTCTTTCTTTTTTATTTTGTTTTATATTGTTAGTAAGTCACTCTCAATTGAGTATAAGAGGTACGTGTTTATCTCCTTGTTTCACACAGAGCCAAAGCCTTTCTCGTCCCGCAATAAAAGTCCCATCCTGTTCCGCGTTAAAAAATCTGTTTGGAGTTTGAATGCGACATATCCAGCGCCCGCCGCCGCCGCTTTGCGCCGTCCGCGGATCAGGCGGGCGGTTTCCCTCGCGCGTTCCTCTCTCCTTTGCGTCCCGCCGGCGAATTCCTGGCGGCCGCCGCCCGCCTCTTCTTTCGCAAAGCTGCGTCGCCGGTATTGCGGCTCGGCGCAGCGCGGCATAGAGTTGGGGCGGGGACGCACTGCCGGAGAGCGAAACGAACTATGGTGGTGAGGCACGAATGGAGGACAGGTGGGGATGGTCGCGATGGGACGGGGACGACGCGGGGAGAGGACGGCGGTGATAGTGACGGGGCGGAACCGAGTTGCAACTGGGGAGAGCGGGGGCGGTAGGATGAGAGGATCAGGCGAGGAGAGGCTACAGTGGGAGAACGGGAACGCAGCGGAGGTGGAATCGGCGATAGCAAGGAAGGGACGGCTTCGGGTTAGCGAGAGGGTGAATGACATTGCGGATGAGCGGGAACTGCGAGATGGGGAATGTGGTGGCGAGTGGGGACGAT
>BOPP01000030.1:6385216-6453462 GCA_017312745.1 Gryllus bimaculatus
CGGGGACGGGGGCGGAAACGGGGGCGGCGAAGCGCGGCGCGGTGCGGCGCGGCGCCGCGTGTTATCAGGCCGCCTCCGGCCGTTGCGGCCCCTCTGGGCGAGTGAGCGCTTCCGCTCAAAGAGCCCCTCTCGTCGGGGTCTGCGAATGACGCGTGAGGCGGATTCGGCCTCGACAGAGACCCGCCTTTTATTTGCTTCGCACGGACCGCGTTATTTTGGGTACTCCTTTTCTTTCCGCTTGTCGGGAAGACGATGCGCCGCGAATAGAAATGTGAGAATTGAGTGTTTCGGCGAATTTTGCACTTTGTGTGTTTTGGCCGGTGACAAAGAATCTAGTTAGTTCACGCTATATAAGCCACTATTCGGATACTATTCTCGTATTTCACGCTAATTCGAGGACTTGGTTGGGGTCCAGAAATTAAAATCGCACATACGGTAAAAGGCGATTTGTACATTTGAACAGAAAAAGAAAGGGGTTAGTGCAATAATCTTCTTGATGGAAAAGCAAATAATATCAATATCTGTACTGTGTGTTATAAAAATAATCACACTTTTATAACTACAAAATTTCTATAAAAGGAGTAGATATATGCATATGATACCAATTACAGCAGATACAATCAAATTACTAATTTTATATCCTATACTAAACTTATTATTATGTTGAATAAATACTCGCGGCACTCTTGGTAATCAGATAGTAATAACTAAATATCAACAAAAGTATCGATAGAATGCAACAAATATATACTAGGTATGTGTTTTGAGATGTATACTGACTAAAAGATGCATGCGTTGATAATTTCAGATTAATATTACCATAATGTAAATTATATAAAATTAATAGAATGCTCACACGAGTACTCTCCATCTACACGTAGGTTCCAGAAGAAACGAGATAATTATTCCTAATGAAAAGTTTTAATATACAGTAGTAAATTAGTTTGTAGAGTTCAGTGGAAAAATATTTATGAAGAATTGAGGAAAACATTCAAATAAAGTTCTGTTAGTTAAAGGGCTGTTAGTAAAATATTGTTCTTATCAAAACACAGAAATAGATGATACTATCAAATGAAAGATATTTCCGTGGTGTTTCCTGTGGATGCCGTAAGGACTAAAAAAGTATTTTTTAAACAAAAATTGCTATAATTATAAAACGAACTTCTACTGCAATTACCGAATACAAAAAAGTAATTTCTGTTTGAAAGTGCACAAAAATTAACTACCACTTTACTGCGATACATGGAGGAATATTTTTAATAGAATATAACTTTTGATGTGCATTTGGTATAGGGTGTTGACATTTTGCATCTCGCGCTTCAATGGAAGGTTAAAAAAATGGGAACCGGCTGAGGTGGCTCTGGGCATTAACTGGTGTCTCTGCAGTGCCTCGGACCGGGAGGTCCACGTGTTCGAGTTCCGACAGTGGCAGAATCTTTGACATTAGCTGGACAGCTAGGGTGAATTCAGCCAGTACGGAGAATTCTACTGGCCGGTAGTTTCTTATGATTTCTGCGATAAATACTACGAAAATGCCGGAGCAGAACCCTAACCAACGGACCATGGATCGCACATTCTCTTCCTTGTCCTATTCTCGCCTCTTACATGCACTTGCACACAT
This sequence comes from Gryllus bimaculatus, assembly GCA_017312745.1. Lineage (NCBI taxonomy): Eukaryota > Metazoa > Arthropoda > Insecta > Orthoptera > Gryllidae > Gryllus > Gryllus bimaculatus. Next base: position 6,386,838 of record BOPP01000030.1, read on the forward strand.
GAACACTTACATGCACTACACTATCATTCATGACAGAATATTAGTTAGGAGCTTAGAGCGTGTCCCGGCAGGGACTATGCCCTATAAGTGGGAGATACCTGGTTGGGGAAAATCCCACGAGCCGACGTATAGATCAGAGCCAGCACTTACCATCCGCGAAGAAGAAAAAAGCCATGCACACCGCCGAATCCCGTGATAAAAAACTTGCACTACATTTACGGGACTAATGACAATAGCAGTTAATGCTCCCAGAAACACGAAATGATTAATCAATTATGAAACACTCTCGCAATGAGTCCACATTCATGATCCCACTGTAATAAAGTGGTCTCTCCTGTTTCTAGACTTGCCGGCCGAGGCCTTGCATCAATGCACCCTAATGATTCCGGCTGAGACGCAGGGGGCGCTGAGCTGTCATGAATATTCGTAGGAGCGCGCTCCGGCCCCTTGCGCGCACTGCAGCGCTGCAGCGACCGAACTTCCCACGCGCCCACGCGTCAGGCGTTCCCCAAGGCCCTCGCACGCGCGCGGGCGGATACAGGCCTGTGCCGCCCCTCCGCAGCGAAAGAAACTGCACACATGCAATGCTACGGCGTGGAGAACCCGTCTGTATGTTAATTAAATGAAGGTACAAGATAGGCGGAAACGTTTACTGCTGAATAGCTATGATAATCGTAAAATTGCGGCGATAGAGCTGATGGAAGGAGAATCGCAATGAAAGGGTGTTTTATGATTTAAAGAAGATATTATTTTCCAAATTATATCTTTACTTATCTTAGACAAGACGTAATTCGGCACAAATAATGATATTCAATAAATATACTAGAAGTTATATAGTGCTATATTTCCATTTGATTACAAATATTAATGTAATTGACATGTAACAGCAAATATTCACATGATCTACTCGCCCGAATTCTTTTCTTTTATAAGACGTCTCTGCAAGAAGCTCATTTGAATAATGATTTAGAAAACAGCATCTATTACACTTTTTTTCTACCTTTCTCCTTGTTTACTTTTAATTTGTACTTTGGACTGCAGAGATAATTTAACTTATTCTGGGAATACATTTTTTGCGTTTAAACATTCTAAGTAAGTACATTATATTTCTAAAATATTCATTTCCAGATTCCTAGTTTTAAGAGAGCATCTTCACAAATAGAATCCACTCCAACAAAATGGATGAAGCTTTCATCGGAAATATATTCTCATAGGATGTTCAAAACCAAGAGTGTAGTTGAAGTTTTGATCGAGGACAAAGTAAGAGTTCCTGCAGATCCACCACACTTCAGTGGAGTGAACGCAAGATGCCCCAAGCGACCATGAAAAAGGAGATTGAAGGAGTAGGAGTAGATACAAAGAAATGGGGTGGTAAAAACTTAAAAAGAACTTTAAATAAAAAAGAGCAGATACTTCGGAAGATATATCGTACATTTAGCGTTGTTATGAATAATATCAAAGTGATCTGGCCATTTTGCCCATTTAATATTTTAGTTTTATTTGATGCAGTTGTACATCCAATCATTGAACTACCATCTAATGCTTTCAATGCAATTTTTACTTCCCTAACGAAATGTGTTTTTACTTGAGAAAATGTGATAAAATTAATGTTTGAAACATATTTTTTCTTACGACGAGAAAAGCAAAATATGTTACGAATAGTGACAACCGATATCAGTAAAAATATATTTGATCGACATGATTGTAGCGATACGGTAGTTTGTATTTGTGACGGGGTTTGAACATAATATTTACAAAGTGTAAATTTCATCCTTCAGAGAGAAACTTTCGCAACGTTTTAGCTATGAGGGAAGCAAAGTGTGAGCGCAGCAAACTGTCTCTGGAGATTGGAACTGACTTTTCTTCCTCTTTCTTTTCGCCGTCTACGCCTTCAAGGAGCACGAGAAGCGTGTTAAAGTGGCTCCTCCCTAAAGACACCACCCCTGAACCTTGCTAAAAGTAAGAGGAGCACGTAAAATCCCATTATATAATAATAATAATAATAATAATAATAATAATAATAATAATAATAATAATTGTTTCTGCTCGTGAGCTTTCGCTCGGGAGTATCTTTTCTGTAGGACATACCAATACAAATTAAGAAGACATAATATAGGAAACATACAACTACTAATTACTAAGAAAATATACAAAACATAAATACTTTGCATCACACACAGTTCCCTAATCGATTCCGGAAACGACGCGCACTACAAGGAAATGTCGCTAGTACTGCAGCAAGTGGATTGTTCCAGTTAGTTATTGTCCTTTTGGTAAAATAATATTTAGTTTTTTTTGCTTCCTATGTTTACTTATGTGAGGATGATCCCTTCTTCCGAAATATTGGAGGAGCTCTATTAAATTAGTTTGGTTCACCAGTTAAATTATTCCTGGTTTATATTCTACCATCAATTATTCTAAATTCGAGAACAAAACGAAGACAGTCACCTATAATTTAAAATTATTTTTTGATTGACCATTCAGTATTAAACGATTTCTTTCTGTAAAGAGCTAATTTTGCCTCTGAGATTAGAAACCGATATTTTCTATTTGTTACTGTCAATTTGTACTATAACCTAAATAATTTTTTAATTGTTAGTCGTAATGTATTACTTATTGTTTGGGTATTCATTTTGAACATGATTATCATCATCATCATTAGTAAACTACCATTTTCAGGAAAAAAATGTTTTTCTGCGGAATTATGTTGTATGTACACCAGACCTAAATACTGAAGGTAGCATGTTCACTCTTAGTGAAAATTCAATCAACAAATTCATTTTCGTATATATCGTGTGTAAACTTTAAATACTAATAAAGTCGTCTGAAGGTACTTTTTCATCCATTGTGCTCGCCCGAACCTTCATGAACTTTTTTAAATTAAATTCAAGAATACACTTCATAATCCAGAGATTGTCCACATTGCCACCATTGCAGAAATGAATTGGAGAATTTGACAGTAAGTAGACAAAAAGCCTTTGTAAATAAATTAGTTTACGATTCAACATTCTAGCGATTACAAAATATATCCCGTTCTGTTTCGTTAATTATTACGACTTAAAATATTATGCTGTACGTGATGCTATAAAACAGGAGATAATAGATTTTATTTCGTTTTATACTATCTGGTTAAATCAGAATTCAATAACATGATATTTTTAGTAAACTGTCACATCGCATAAACATTTTTTAATAACATAGAAAAGAACAAAACACAAAAAACACATTCAATGTTTTTAAAGCACATTTCATGTTTTGTTATTATAAAAATTTGAATTATATTTAAAAACGTTAAAATAACTTACTCTTTTATAACACTGATATAATATAACGATAATGACTTTGTTTACGAACGAAAATTTTAAATTGAAGTTGAACTCATGCACTCTAAAGGAGACTCAAAATGGCACTTCGTTGATGAAATAATTAATTTTGTTAATTCACTCAGTAGGTTTAAAATTTTTTTAATTTTACTTATTGTAGGTTTAATGTACATTACAAATATCCACAATATGAAAGAGTATTTAGCATTAAACTGTTATAGATGACACGTATGTACTTTCCATACTCTCCAACACATTACACAATCTTGAACTTGAAAGTGTTTAACAATATTCAACTTCACACTGAAAATATCAAAATTAGAATCATTCGAGCTTCCAACAAATTTTTCGTTGCAGACATAGATTATCAATTAGTACTGTAAGTGCATTTTACATATGCAAATTTCATAATCATGTACTCAATTTAAAAAATGGAAAGCAAATTATAAACTCAAATTCACACATTTGTATTCACATAATATTCTCACAGTTTCATATTCACCGAAACATGGGAGGGCATCCATTTCGCTGTTAAATTCCATTAGTCCTACAACTCCTGAGCTTTGAAATGCCATTTCTATAAGCTAACCGCGCGCGTCGTCTCAAAAAATTATCACTAAGGGCGAGACGCGCGTGCCTCTTCGCCGTTGCTTGCTCATTAAGCGCCGTGAAGCTCCTCCAATTAATTCCACTGAAGCCGCGAACATGTGCTCCTGACGGCGCGGCGGGACAATGCGCGGCGGCGGCGACGCCCTGATGTGCCGATTCAGAGCCCTGCGGGGAATTTCATTCACGAACCTCTATGTGCTCAAACAGCGCGCAAACACACTCTATGGCTGCGCAGTTGCCCGTGGCTGGGGGCGGCGTGGTGGCATGGGTGGAACAGACTGCATGCCGGAAGTAATAGTGAGGGGTGAATATGTCGTTTCGATTACGTAAACGGAGTTACTAGTGGGAGGCGTACAGAGAAGCACAAAGAACGCAAAAGTGCATAGTCTGCTACAAGAATTAGCCTCTGTCGATCGGCCTACTAATCTGGTAATTGGGGTGTCGTTTGAGAGAGTGAATGTATGTGATGAAACTGTCGAGTGGGGTTAGCGCGTCACCGTTTAATAGGTGTGAGAAATGAAAATGGAATCAATGATCTGCTGTCAGAGAGTCTAATTCATATTTACACTATGAAAATGGTTTTAAAGTGATTAGAAATGTGGGTGGAGGGAGGTGTGCTGATGGAGAGTGCGTCAAGCCCTTTGATACAGTTAATGTCAAAGAGGAAAGGCGACAAAGAATGATAGAATAGATGTGCAGTGCGCCCATCACTAAAAGAGATGGCGGCCGGAGTCGTGACATTTGAAGCCAAGAAAGGTCTAGCATTCCGTGAAATTATTGGTACATAGGAAACCTGAGGGAAAAGAATGAGAAGTATCTGAGTTGCCTGTGGACTCAAGGAGTGCCTTCAGTGACGGTGAAGCAGTCTGGGGAGGTCACAAAGTCAACGGAAGAGACAACACGCGGTACAGCAGTAGTACGGGCGACGACGGTAGCGTTAGATGGGGATGCGGTAGAATTGACATAGTTGTGAAACAGCAGTGGGCGGCGGTGAAGTTGGGGCTCGGTTCGCGGCGGCGGCGGCGGCGGCGGCGGCGGCGGCAGGAACCCGGGTCTGAGCGCGGAGGCGGTGGCGAGAAACTTCCGAGCACCGGGCGAAATCACACGCGCTGCGGCGGCGGCGGGGGCGACGGCGTATGAGACCGGTGAGGGCGATGGGGACGCGAAGCACAGTGGGCTGCAACAACACCAAACGCGTGATGCAAATTTCATGTGGGTCATCAATATACAGTACTCGAATAAAACTCTTGAATGTGCAGATGTGCGGATGAGTGAGATTCCGTCACTGGCGACTAGACAATTTCCCGTGTACTGATTGGAACGTATGAGGTATCATTAGACGCGTCGCGGTCTCCTGAATGGGAAACAAATTTTTTGGAGGTTTGGCTAGAAGATTCAAATACATTTCCAAAAAAAACTATTTTTTCGTGTTTTGGTGCTGCGATCTTAGTGATAATACCAGGAATTAAACCAACTAAATCGATCTATGTAGGTGGAATTGATTAAACATGAGTATTAAGACCAGTTCATATCCCGTATGGAGGTATCACACATTGCCATTGGGTGTTGGGAACTTTTGAACGGGAGTATACCATTATCAACTACTATGATTTATGGGTAAGTGCAATGGCTGATACTGAAAGATCATATTTGAATAAAGCTTGGCATGAAATAAATTTTCAACACATGAAACTATTTTTAAAACAGTTAACAGCGTCAGCGACGTCACATTTTACTAGTTTTAAATATTCATTTCAGCTGAACACGAAAGTAAAGATCCGGCGAAGCCGCTGCAAAGTCGTTGGCCGGGAGGTTTTGGGTCGAAGTCGCAGTAACGACGGATTTTTGACCTTAGCTTCATAATCAGGACTAATGCAGCCATAGTCTGGAGGAGAATTCTAGCTCGCGGGTGCTCTGACCATTAGGTTTTTGCAATTTCTCTGACCGGAGAAGTACTCTAACAAACGAATCCAGACAACGCGCGATCTTCTTTGCTCATCCTTATGTCCTCAAACCGCAAACAAAAGGAAAAGGCGGCGCCGGATCTCACGTTCCTACCGGGTAGGAACATCGTTACTTTCATCCCTTGATAAAATGTGCACTACACTTATAGGATAATGCTCATAGTATGTAGTTGATGCGTCCGGAAACACTAAATACTTAGGGAAATATAGAGTATCGTATATGAGCATCTGTAAGTAAAATTAAATCAACATTAAATGGACAGGCTCGTCATTTACTTTTTGTACATATGTACGACCATTTGTGAACATTATTTTCCAGGGGAATCAAAAATTGAATGTCACTTGTTGCAGAAATTCACTTTTAATCACAATATAAAATAGAAATATTATCTATCCCTTTCAGTGTCCCTTTTTATACTCATACAATTTTATTAAGTAATGTTATTTTTTATTTCACAAATTATTCGTAGTTTTTGTCATATCTTTAAAAGTTCCAAAGAATAGATTTAAAAATTGCTCTATTTTATCACTTGTGGGTGAAGGGTTGAAAATAATAATGATAAATCGTTCGAGAAAACCAAATAAAATTCTACAAATCCAGGTATAACACCTAAGTAGTTATGAATGGCTTTATTACTATTTTTTTATACATTTCACTTCCACGGCAGTGAATACCACGATTTCATTTGTGATAATGATCTCGACGACGTAAAGGTACCATGTAAGATTTGTGTAACTTACGAATGTATGATTACCATACGTCAATTTTAAGATGCTTAACAATATTGCGGGGTGTATACGAGGGAAGATACTTATAGCTTTCTTCTCTCCATTTTTCTATCTACGCGATTACATTGGTGGTTTCCTATTGCCTTCCAGTGGATGATGATAAAGATGACTATTATAGGCAAATAAAGCGGAGGGAAGGGTGAATGAAGTAGAATTCAATGGAACGGTAGAGCGAGAAGTCGATCACGCCACAATCACGTGGTGGGAACACCCGTTTCTTACGCGTGGCTCCAACACACAGCCTCGGGCTTGAACGTGATCCAAGTTCCTACGCCACCAAGGCATCTTGAAGTAACAGGTCTCGTCTTCTGGCATTTCCTTTTGTTTGCGTTTACCTACTCGGAACGCGGGCTTTTGGACCGTTCGGGAGCAGTGTGCGCGTGGACGAGGGTAAGGGCGGGAACGGAGGCGGCGGCGCTGGCGGGTGGTGGTGGCGAGGTGGTGTCCGAGGTTTTGCTGCGTGGGATTTCTTTAACTGGCAGGCGGGTGGCTGTCTACTGCCTTCCTTTTACTTCTCATGTTGGCGACTGCGGAAGCCACGGAGGACGCCTGATATGCGCAAACGGCGCGGGGAGGGGATGGGAAGGGGAGGAATCAGGAGAGAGCGAACGCGCGGAAACGGGCAACGCGAGGTAACGAACGCGCAACAGCCACAGAGGACAGGAGGAGGGCGATAAGAAGCGGCAACTACTGATAAATAAATAGATACATGACGGAATAGCACTTGGCTATAAGTGGAAAGGAGAAGGGGAAATAAGTGGGGAATGAGAAGATGAAAAATGAAAGGCCAATGTCGACATGTAAAATAGATAAAGAATTTGAATAGGGGGATGAATTAAAATAGAAACTATTTAAATATGATGTTCATCTTTTATACATCATATTTCAGTGGTTGAACAGCTATGAAGAATGTATTAAGTAGCTATCGAAATAGATACTGTAACTCACATCAGCTAACAGCGTAATGTTTGCTTCAGTTTCTTTCAATTCCGAAAAAAAAAGAGATATGTGCACGAACTATGCCATTCATTTTAATACTATTTATTATGCATATTTAAATAGTAAACATTACTTTATGAATTTATTAAAACTCTTATAAATAGTTGCTTTTGTTTAGAAAGTTTAAATATATTCATTAGATTACATAAAACATGTAGAAATGCATTCAAAAAAGAACTTGAAGTTCATTCATAAATCTTTCATACCAAATTAAACCAAACAATTTTCATTAAATTTGTTAAAATAGTATGTCATATTTTTAAACATCCATCAATTAAAAAATACGGATGTTCCTCTTTACTATTATAAATAATGCTATGCAATAGTCTGTAATGAACCATCTCTTCTATAACTTACTCTCTAGGCGTACTATATTACCCGCCACTCTTTTATTAGTTTGTATGATCTCCCGACTAAAATAACAGCTCCATTTCTTTCAGTCGAAAGAAGTAAAATAGAACATTCCATTGTTTTCTCTACATCTCTTTCTAACGAATACACACCCCACAAACCTTTCAGTCACAATAATTTCTACAGTATATCACATTTTGGAGAACATCCGGAAATGACACTCATCCGTCACCTCTAACTCCACTTAACTCAGTACCGTTACTGCTGTTCCTCGCAACAGTGTATTTGTGAATCGTCCAAGGCGGTGTCAGCGCTGTGCGTCCATGAGCTGTATCTGTTTCAGCGTTTGTGATCCTTCCCGAGAGCCACCGACAGCCGCGCGAACTGTTTAAGTAGGTGACTGCTCCACGTTCACTGAAAGCATACGCTGCTCTCAGCCTTCTACGAAGCGAAACTGAGGGTGAGAAAGTGTTCAGTAAATGCTCACCGCAAGGGTATTCTCAGAAATGAAGTCTGAGAATACTAAAAAAAGGAAGAAATAGAAAACCATTTACCAATGAATTGAAAGTAACGTAGAATAGAAATGAAGGAAAGACAATAAAGAAAAATAGTAATACATTGATAATCTCCACAAATGTCGTCGGTGCACAGGGGAAGTGGTTTTTCAAAAATTATCGTTTTGCAGGAGAATGTTTTTATCCTGAGGAGGGCAGTTTATTGCCCGTCAAAAACAGTTTTACTACTTAGGTTCCGACTGTTTTATAAATTATCTTTTTTTCTGAAAAAATAGACTATTTTCTAAATATATTTCTTCCCTAAAATAAAAATTGATAATGTTTATGATATTCGTCATAGTCTTGTGCACCGATGATGATTACTAGATTTGAAGATAGAATATTGAGTACACCAAACTGATATAGAGACTCGGAAAAGCAAAACAAAAATATAATTGAAATTTATAAAGCAAAATTAATTTTGAAACGACTAAAAAAAGCAGAAGAAGAGCGCTCAAAATAAATATGAAAAACAAAGCAAGAAAAAAGGAAGAAAAAAATTGCTTGCAAAAAATAAATTATAAGACAAGCAAGTGAATGTATACATAAGTATGAAGTCAAAATAAGTTAATAAATGAGTTGGTACACATGAAGAAATATGTACCATTTATGAATACGATTTAGGGTAAAAAATAACGGATGACAAACAACTCAGAGAACAAATCGTCAAAGGGTTAGAATGAACCATCAATTGAATAACCGAGGAAGGAAAATACAACATTATCAGAGCTAGAGGATAGGCGAAATGTAATAGAATGGAGTGAGCATCGGAGTTGCGCGGGGCGGCGCGGCGGCCGTTGCGTCGCGTTCGTCGCCGCCGGAGCCGTGGGCGGCCGCGGGACGTGAGGCCGGCCACCTGCCCGAGTTGGCAGTGCTCGGGGCTCTTAGCGCCCCGTTAATTCCCGCTTAGACAGCGCGCGCTGCTCGCCGCCCCGCCCAGAACGCGCGCCGCCGGCCGTGAGCTTTAATCTCCGCGACAAGGGAGGGGGCGGGGGCGGGACGCGAGGTGGAACGGGCTCGAGTCAGAGGCAGCGAAGAAACGAGAGCAACACGGAACGGGAGAAGGAAGCGGGACAAGGCGTGGGGCAACGTACGGGACAAGAAAACGGGCAAGAGTGTGGGACAAGGGAGACGCGAAACTAGTGGGGAGAAGGAGGCAGGTTAAGGAATCGGAACAAGGGAGGGAGGCAAGGGGACAAACACAACGGATGAAATTTGCTCAGAGGTTCAAGCCGAGATATGAGTGGAAGAAAGGAATAGCATGGGCACAAACGGGGCATAGAAAGGGTTGAGATGCCGGCAGGCCAAGGCAGGGTGGGGAACAGGCGGCGAAGGCGGCTGAGGTGAGGTAGTGAGAACCCGCGCCAGAGCACCTGGCCACGCCGCCCGCACCGCCCGCCCCCGCGCGCCTGATCTGCGGTTGGCTCCGGAACGTTGATGGCTCGCGTTGACGCGAAACGCCCTATTGTGCCTTCAACGGGGCGACGACTCATCGCAGGGGAAGATGGACTGCGGACCACCGACGTAGAAGAAGAGAAAACAGGATGAAGATGTGTGGGTCGTAACATCGCAACGTTCTTACAAAAATATACACAATAATAAAGGGTTTCTGTTAAATGCAGACTATCCAGTTAGAGTCAGAAGCCACATTAAATTACTAAATTTTTAACTTCAACCATGAAACAGCAAATAGTTTGAGGATATTCATGCGAAAAGAAAAATATATTCAACATATTTTTATTCGTTTCATAAATACGCTCCACAGAATTTTGACGAAAGAAATAAAAACCGCAAACTGGGGGCTGCAGAATCGATTCTGTATTTCTTAAATTAGATTTGGCAACATGTAATACGTTTTGAATAAGAAGCGTTTCGTTGGTTTAATACTTCTAATATTTGACTCCATTTTGCCTCTAAAACCAGCATCTGAAATTAACTTTCCGAGAACTCTGCGAAGAAACCTACCTTAGGTTAGATTTCTTAAAGAAAAGATGAGGAAGGGACTTCTATGTTTCTCTTATTCCTCGAAAAAAGTACAAATACATTTATTTTAAATGAAATTTGTTTCGTCACGACCTCTTAATCTAGTTTGTTGGGACGAGGTGCTTTTAGCGTTTATTCTTTGAGCAAGAATCTCAGAGTTCATTGAAAGAGATTTTCCAGTTATTGAAGTAAGCCTGGTTTCCTCTGGGGGTGACGAGAGCAGTAATGACGAGTGTGAGTGAGTCATCGACATCCTTGACCTGGTATGCGTTGAAGGATTTAAAGGGAACGAGAGACTCGAGGGGGAGGAAAGGAACTTAAGAGGAATCGAGGGGGATGGAAGGAGGGCGTGTGTGGGAGAAGTAGCAGGAGAATGGAGGTCTCCCGAGCCGAAGGCCGGCGGCTGTTGCTACTGCGGCGGCGGCGGCGGCGGCGGCGGCGGCAGCGCGTTTCAGGCGAATTTCCTGCCCCCCGCGCGGCTTCCTGGCGGGCGCGCGCCCCGCGGCGTCGCCGGCCTACTTTGCTCGCGCGCCGCGCCGCGCCGAGCCGAGACGCCGTCCGGCAGCCTGCTCAGCTCCGCTCTGCGTCGCGCAGAGGGCCAACGACACAAGGAGCACAAGGACTGTACTGTAACCGTCACAACCGACAAAAGAGTCAAGATGTAGAAATAAGGAAGAGCCAACATATACCGATTATGTTCACTTAAATAATAATACAAAAAGTTTGTTTCTTGAAATTTTTATTCACATATCCTTAATCCAGATTTTGCAAAAATCTCTGATAACCTTAAGCCTTCGTTTTCATGGCGATAGATGCCACAACGTCACAATCTCAAGGGTACTCTTTTACTTACAGTATAAAGTATATTACCAGGTTAATCTCTTTTCAGAAATAGTTTGAATGCACATTTTAATTAAGAATATATGGTGTCATTTCATGTTCCGCTGCCTCTGAAAATTGCACCATTTCATTCCACAAATTTTTAACAGTATTACATCGTAAAATATATTGTGCTAGCGTATTTAGTGAAAAAAATCCGGGGCAATTAGAACTTACATATTTACTCGTGATTTATTTTACTTATTCTCAACGGATATGTTGGCAAATTTCGACCCTGTGCGGGGGTGGGGGGGAGATTTAGGTTCCACCTCACTCCTCGGACATCCACGCGCCGGCCGCCCCCAACCCACCGCCAGCCCCATCCCCGGCGACTCACCACTTGGCCATCGCCGTGTGGCTGCCGCCAGCTGCCGCGCGAAACTGACACGTGTCAGGCTCACACAACCACGTTTCTTATGAAGGAAGCAAGCTGGAAATTACATCTTTGCAAAAGCCCTGGCTCATAAAATGGAGAATACACTTCTGGTTTCATTGAGGGGAATCGTGTGTCCCAAGAAAACCAACGTGGGTAATACCTTCTTCTGGCCCCCCATTTTCAACAGGACAAACCTGTTGCTACATCTTTGAAGTTATTTTAAATAATTATTAATTTAATCTGATGAAATATAGAGGAAAAAAATTGACTCAAAACTTTCTTAAGTTCTAATAAATGGAAACTATTTTTAGTTGAGCCTTGTGTTATAGGTTATTAGAAAAAGAATGGAGTGCTTGATAAATGGTACAGAACTAGGTGGAACTACCTTTCGCAGCAAAACGTGATTAGTGCTTAGTGAATGAAAGTTATATGATTTAGAGAGATTAAAGGGAGTCTTTAGAAAATCGTTGTTTAATTATGTTTAGTGTATTTTACCAAGTGGGAAAATTGATGTACTGGGTGATTGAAGAAGGGATAAAGGAAATTTAAGGACTAAATGATTAAAGTTAGTTTGAAGGTTTTATGTTCTGTTCGTTTTGGATTTGCAGACATGGTGCTTTTATAATTTTTATGAGAAATTTTGAGTCAATTCTATTTTATTTAGATTGGTTTGTCATACATTGTTCTAGATAGGAAAGGCATATTTGAGGGTTGGTCTAATGATTGGTTCGCAGATGATTAAGCCACAATAAATGTTAAGAGTGGATTTTGCGTTTATTAATGGATATAATTTTGATATTTTTGGAAAATGCTTTGTCTGCTATTGATTTGATACGAGGTTTCCAGTTTAGTTTAATATGAAGTAATACTCCATAATACTTAGCTAGTACATTTATATTAACACACTGAAGATTTGTATTTTGAAATAGGAGGAGGGGTGGTTGAGGAGGTTTACTAACATTGAAAATGTTGGCTTCTGTTATAGAAGCGTTTATTATTTTCTAATTTTTGACCCATTCGATGAAATTAACTAGATCAACCTTTATGTTATCATATGCGCAGTTAATGTTCGAGTGGGAAGTAAAAAGTGTAAAGTCGTTAGCGTTTAGAGCAGTTTCGGTGAGCAGTTTGGCTGTGGCAGATCCGACAAATATAGTGAAAATAGTAGTAATAAAAGACAAGAACCTTGAGGGAACTATTTGTTTCTTAATGAAAGTAATATGTGTCTCTCTTTAACTTAAAATGTACTCAAATAACATTTTTTTCTACCCTTTTCAAATGTTAATAAGTGAAGTATTCCTATCTTCTGAGAAGTATTTAATAAACATCAATTTTTCGTTGCAAGTGCGACAGTCAAACTGATGATTGGGAAATGTAACGTTGGAGGTAATCCTACCATGTGTATATGCCAAATGTGATACATTTTTTTAAATTTTTTAAATATATTTCCTTTATCTACATAAATGTGCTTCAAGGTTTTAAGGAAGAGGTTTTAAGTAATTAATTAGTAATAACCAAAAAAAGCATATCAATGCATTAGTTTTAAATATATGTGCACGTAGTATAAACAATACACTCGTAGATATGTAATGAAATCTAATTCAGACAGTGAAAATTCAGGTCAGACTTATGTGTACTAACAAATTTACAATTTACGCACTTTTACGTGCAACATCTATTAATAGACTGCAGTTCTATCCTTGCCCGACAAACGAGTTTCCTTGAGCTCATTTCCGAGTATTTGAATTTGTAGTTTCATATCTCATACGTTAGCTGTCTCGTTGCTTCTTTGTCTCGTATTTACTATGTATTAATATTATTCGATGTCTCTGTTGAAATGATAATATTTATAAAATATCCAATTGTCGCATTCTAGGGATGTTTTATTCATAAACATTTCAGTTCGCTTCTCTCCCCAGCGTCATGCATTACTGGTCACTCAGTCATAAACATCACAACACAATTCATCGCATACGCAATTCACTTCGTTACAGTCACTGTAGCAATAATAAATTCTTAATAACCCATCTACGGAACATCAAAAAATCATCAAAATATGTAACTAGTTCTATTACCACTGGTATATTTTTCCTTATAATTGAAAAATTAAATCACATCCTCCTAATATTTCACACAAAATCAGCCTATCTAAAAATTTTGTTCAGAACAAAGCCTACAAAACAAAGAGTTTGGGATTGTGTAGAAACGCAATTTTAAAAATATAATTTTAAAAAACACATTTCATTAAGTAAAAAATCTATATCATAGATATTTTAGTTTTTCTATGTTCATTGTTGGCAATTTTCGAAAATATGGAGAATTCACCGGAAACGGAACCTCCATTATTTTCATAACTGCAGTTTGCTCTATTCCAAAACTATTCCAACTTCTATTCCAAAACCAAAGGAAAAAAATGGAACCGTTTTTTGAGAAAATATTTTTCCATAAATTTCCAGTATTTCAAGCCAAAATACGCGAACATTATTCAGATTTTTGAAAGATTATAGATGACCTTATTTAAAGATATAACTTCGGAGGCTATATTTCTTCAAGAACCAAGTGTTCGTGTGTAATATTACAGTTGTAGGAATATGCCGACAATTTTTCGAACTTTTACAATTTCCGAAAAATCAATCAATTCAAGCGGCATTTCTATAAACGTTTTTTATTCTATTTGCAAAAAATTACGAAAAATAGAGTCATTTTTTAGAAAATTTCGAAAATGTTTCTGTATTCTATCCCAAAAATCAAAATGTTTCCAATTGAAGGGGCCCTACATCAACCAGACCGATGGGGGGAGGATATCAATTTTGGTTTACCAATCATGCTTACAATTTACCGCTAGCGTTGTTCACAGAGGGACCGACTGATATGACTCAGGGCATCAACTGATATCACTGCAGTGCCTCTGACCGGGAGGTCATAGGTTCGAGACCTGACGGTGGCACGATTTTCGACACTAGCGTTGTTTGCTAGGTCGAATTCAGTCGATGTCTGGAGGAGAATTCTAGCGGCCGGCTGCTCTGATCGATAGTCTTCCGTGGTTTTCCCGATTAACACCAGGCGAATGCCGGAGAAGTACCTTAACAACTGGTCCACGGACCGCGCGCGATCTCACCTTTCTCTTTCATGTTCTATCCTCACTCATATTAATCCAAGTTTCAGTAAATGAGAATTTGCCCGCAAGGTTGCCCATATTTCTTTAAACATTATACTTGAATAACCCCTTTGATATTTACTTTGTAACTAAAAAACGTGTTTTTAAACCATCACTTTTGTCTTATATTTTCTGTTTTATTTTAATTGAAGTAAATGAATGTGTAGTTACATACCTAGATAATAACTAGGATATCGAAAGAATTGTGAAAAAGAAGATAAGAGAGTTTAAAAAAGTAACAGTCTTGGAAACATATGTGTTTAAGAAATTACATTTACTACTTTGTAAGAATACCCAATCAATATATAAAATTAAGGATTCACTAGAATTTATTGAGACAATAAAACTGAAATAAATATTATACTCGTATTTATTCATCAATGCACTACCTTTCGTGCGGTGTCAATGGGGCAGCTGGGATACCAAAGGAATTCGTTTCAGTAAAAATCTCAAACAAATGAAAGCTTTATAATCTCTTCTAAATGAATTTGCCAAGAAAACAAAGTTTTCCAGAGAAATCTACATTGCCTCTGTATTCTCGACAAGGATAACACCGTAATTCATTTCAACGCGTCGTTTATTTTTGGGCTTTCCATCGAAAAAATAAACTGAACTTGCAGACGTCTTAAACTTGACATAGCAGGGCGAATCTGAGGGTCAAAGCTCTGCAAATTGTGCGGCGAAAAGAAAAGATACGAGATTGGAACAGGAAGAGTGATGAATGACTAGAAGAAGAGGAAAGGAAAGCAGTGGGAGCCGAGGAACGAAGAACAAGGAGAGAGTGGTAATGACGATATTGTGGGATCGCACAATGGCCACAAACAGGAAGTAGCGTGATGAGGAACGTAGAACGGAGGCAGAGTATTTATGGATTCAAACACGGGACAAATGTAATGAGTAATGAAATGCAGTGAGAAACGCAGAAAAAGAAGGGAATGACGCCACCTTGTGGGATCAAACGAGAGCCTAATGTGACGAGGTGAAGTGAACTGAAAAATGGTGAAGACCGTAGAAAACAAGGAAGTGATAACACAGTCCAGATGCGATGAGGTGGAGTGGATTGAAATGCAGTGAGGAACGGGAGGGAACGCTAATGACGCCTCGTTGTGGGGTCGACGGGGCCAGTTGAGACGAGGTGGAGTGGACTGAGGTGTGGAGAGATACAAGACAGATGACTAGTGGAGCGCGAGTGCGGCGGTTGGGGAAGGGGAAGGAGGAGGGGGAGTGGGTGGATGTGGCGTTGCCAAGGCGCGGCGGGGGCCCGCGCCCCGTGACGCACGTCATTGGGTTGCTAAGTGTTCGCAGCGGGGCGGGCCGGGATGCGCCAGACGTCGCGACGTCTGGACTCGCGATCGGGACCCCCCGAGCGCCTCGAAAACGGCGGTTTCGCGACTCCGCTTACGTCAGAGCTCTCTCATCGTCGTTTACGGTTCATTGTAAGGTCCTCGACCTCTTTGCCGATTCCTCCGGCATCGTTTCTTCCACTTCATCACTCTTACCATACAAGGCATTTCCACAGCCCGATAATAACACAGTTTTAATTTTGTCTCATAGGTATTATTATTCTGTCAGCATTTTAGCATTGAAAGAAACGAAATGTGACCATAAATTCTTTGAATGGGCATACAGGATCAAATATCATGCACAAACAGATGGACTTTTCGAGACATACTAAACAAATGGTTGTTTGTTGCGATTCGTTTTAATACATTTGGTGAATTATTGATACAAGAGAAATGCACGAGTTAAGTACATGGAATGTCAAGCCTACAAATTCTCAAATATCTTACAAAACAAATTTGGTTTAATCTCTTATCCATAAAGGCTTGATCCATAAAAGTTTTATACAAAAAGCATGTCTGAAACGTAATGTTGTGCTGTGTGGGTTGAAAGGAATAAAGCTTTAAATGGAGGCATGCTTACAATAATGACAGTATCGAATCTACGTACCTCATTAATGTAAAGGAATGTTACTACTGGTTAAAGAAGACGTAAGAACACAAAAATAAAAATGTAATTTTATGACATACTTAGCAACTTAATAGTATGATATTTTCATTCCGAGAAGAGAGATGTAACAAGTGCGAATTATAACCACAACAAACACTTTCACTTTTAAGAACGTAATAGATTGGATAAAATATCTGGTTGCTTTCCAGTGGCCACTAAAGTTCTGTCACTCATTTAAAACTTCAGTAATGAAACGAAAAGGTAATGGTAGAAAATCCCTAAATGGTAGCAGAAGGGGAACCGTCAACCAGTTACCCAATGAGGAAGTCTTCTAAAACCCCACTCATGATTCAGTAGAAGTATTCGAGCATTCGCCTGGATGACCGAGGAACGACGAAAACACCGGTTACGGTGGCCGGCACGGGGATTGAACCTAGGCCTCTCGAATGCGAAGTCAGCGTGCTACGCTCTGAGTCACAGCTCCATGGTTCCGCTAAAGCGTGTCGACATTTCTGCAGAGTAATACGATGGAGAGGGTAACGCTTTGTCTCCGGTTAGTAACTTCACCATTAGCAACTTCTTAATGTTTTATAAGCGTCAAAATTCTCTGTTTTCTTACAGCTGCACAAGTTATGTAAAGCTGTGACGTATTCAGACAAAATCAAAATAGTTGGCTAAATGTATATTCCCGTTTCATTCACCACTCCCTAAATAGTTGAGGAAATGTGTAAATACTAATGAACGAATACTTTGTGTAGACTACTTTTCAGTTTTACCTACTTAACAAACTTAAGAAAGGAACAAAACTAAACCAACGGCAAAAAACATTTCGCCGTCGCATTCTTCGTTTAAAAATACTCTCTTCCAGACTGCCAGATAGATCACTTGCAGTGACGTCACGACAAGGCGTCGAAAGGAGCGAAGCACGGGACGTAGTGGACGGCTCTAGCTTCAAAAATGCGAGTGTTGTTTTTTAAAGACTAGTTAGTCCAAGTTCTTAAATAACATCCGCATTTTAAACGAACCTCTCGGCACGCTTTTAGGGAAATTCCGGTGACAATTTTAATATTGTTGATTATTATTTACCGCGTTCCTGCTATTAAACGGTAGTTTCATTAATTTTATGATACATTAATTGTTCACAATTAATTCCGTAGTTGTTGTATGATATGTTTGTAAAGCGAAGTAATTCTACAAAATAGTATTAAATTTATGAACAATCTACAAAAAAATTTCGAAAGTATTATAATTACGAGAAATTTTGCTCGATGAAGGAAAAGTTAGTTTTGCCGCGAATGAAAGTAAAGTGTGAAAGTGAGACGAGAAGGATAGTTGAAGAAGGTATTTGGAAAATTAGCAAAAATTTCGACGAACTAACCTAAATATATAATTCGTAAATTTTTACACGCCAAATTTATTTTCTAGTAAATCATGTAGGTTGCTTTACTGTAGATTTACGTAACAACAAAATACCTTGCAATTTCACTTGGGTTTCTATTATTATGAAATAAAAGTATATGTGTTCTATCATTAGGGCCGTTAGTCACCGTAATTAAAATTTCATTTCCAGAAATTATTTCATTTAGAACATATACTCGTATTGTAAAAATTATAATTATATTACGTAAGGATATAAGTAACTAATTAGATGATAACTCTACAGGTATGTTACAATCTATTAGAACTGGAATAGAGAAGATTTGTTTCTCAATAACACTTAGAAACTGTTTTTACATCCAAAAACGTGGATTTTTTTCGTAATTCGAAGATTAAATACAAACATTATTCGCTAATATTGATTTAAAATTATAGTTGTCATTTAAATTATAAATTAATTAATGAATAATAATTATTAATCCCTTTAAATTTAACAATGCGTCCAAGATTCATAATGCTAGGATTTGTCTTTTATGACTCAATTTATCACTCTCGTCCTACAAAATGAGTACTTTTACACGTTATATTGTCTAATTGGGTGCTGAGATACTCTTCTGAGTTCTTCCACTCCGTATCACGTTTTATCAGAAACACTCTACATTTGTTTATGGTATTTTCACTTTTAAAGCAGATATTTAAAAAGTTAAAAAATTCGCTCAAATTAAAGAAATTGCTTTAGTTTTAATACATCATGATTATTAATAAAATTATAATTATTTTAAAATGCCAATCTCTCTGACCTGCATACTTGACAAGGTTTCTGTACAGAAAGAGTACATACCAATACAAAAGGTAACATTTCAGAAAGAAAACTGAATCTAACAATAAAGACGAATATAATACGTACGGACCGGATTTATATGCAGTAATAATCTATGAAATATATATATATATATATATATATATATATATATATATATACTACTTATATATATATATATTATATATATATATATATATATATATAGCATTTATTCAATACTAACTTCGAAAGTATGTCCTAAAGTGTCATGTCCTGTAAAGTATGTTAAATGATCATAACATTGTTTCTAACAATTTTTTTACACACAATACATTCACCTTGACACTTTATTTTTACTGTATTGTTCAATGAAATTTTGAAGAGTAGTAGTATTAGTTTCCAGAAAGCATGATTCTTGCTTGAAGCTGTCACTTGTGATGTTTAACAATTAACATTAGAACCAACTTTGAACAGTGTTGTAAGAACACTATAGAAGCCACATACATACAATGAAAAGGAGAGTTCCTACATTTTTTAGATCTTGTTTCCCTTATATTTGTAAGGGAAGCCCCTGTGGGAGATGAAGTCACGTCCTTGTTCATAATTGTCGTCAAATTTGAAGACGAACTCAACAGCACATAATACTTGCAAAGATTGTGATTTTTAAATTAAATGTCATCCGTAATTCAGATACAGGAAATTGATGTGAGTTTAAATTAACCACGAATATAAAACACACATTATAAAATAAATTAAATTTACTAAAATATTCTAAAAAAATATGAGTAACATATATTAAAGAAAAATTGTAGAATAATTATTTATTTGCATAAATATTATGATTTTTAAGAAAACAGGCAATGTGTGAAAGATATGGATCATAAAGCCATATTTATTAAACTAGAAATTGGGCCTTTCATGCACATGTCAAATGAGCATTCGTTTTTACTACAGAGACACAAATGCACACGCAATGAAATTCGTACCTTAGTAATGAGAGGCAAATTTAGAGTAGTCTAGTTTCGACTGTGAAGATTAAACATGGTGGAATTCTCCAAAGAAGTAGGTTTGGTGGTAAGTTTAAGAAAATCTAATCCAGAAAAGTGTTGGGGAAAAATTGCTGAGGTGAGAAGAGAGAAGGGTGTTCGCAATGTGAGAATAATAGAAAGAGAGAACTGAGACTGGAGAGAAAAGAGTTGTTAACAAGCTGACTTAGCGTAGATGCTGAAAAGAGAAATAAGGGTAAGACGATTCACATCATGCGTTTATGAATTGCGCGGCCTCGCAAGGTTTCATCATCGATGTAACATTAATATCTAATTAAGAGGGAAATTGTCACAAAAAATGTATCAGAGACAATACAATACTTATTAAAGAGGAGAAAAAAACGAAACAAAGAAGAAACGCGATAACGGGGGAATCGAGCTTACTGAAGGCGTTACAGGTGTACTTAAATTGGCTTAACGCTGAGATTATTAATACTGTAGAGCAAATAATAATTATTAAGGAAATACAAAAAAATACACAATTGTTCATTATTGTGTAGATGCAACGTGAGTTCGCAATATTGTTTTTTTAATTTTAATAGTTTGTTCTTTATATTACAACTAATGACTATATTTCATGACAACAGAATTGCTAGTAGCTTAAGATTCAAATCCCCTTGTTCTGATGGATTAGGTCAAACTGACTTACGTCACTTGCATTATCAACCCCCTCCTATGCCATATGAAAAATGAGTTCTTCGTAAAAAGGGGTTAGCTAAGGTTTTCTTTTATATTCTCCCTAAATAAAAAGTAAATGCTGTAAAGAAAATGTTGCAATGTTTTTCAATCTGCTTCATACAATATTATATCCTATGTGTTTCCCCAATTGACAACATAAATATTGGTTCACATACGTCAGTGTTCTCAGACACGTGTATATATGTCACTGCTGGAAATGCAATTGTGAATTCTTCTACAGCTTCCCAACAATTCAGTTAATGTGGTCACGATAACTCTTTGTGCCACAATATATTGTAACGAACATTATGCTGAACGCTCATGTAAGCATCATGCTGAACGCTCATAGCTTAAAATATTCTCTCAACATATACTGCTCCTGATCGTCTCGTAAGAAGTAACACTCGCATACTTTTTGTGCAACAATGTCCACTTCCGCGGCATTCAAAGTAACTATCTACACATACCAGTTTTAATTCACGGCATTCCTAAGCTTCTAGATGCCACCAGTGCTTGCCAACCGTCACCCTCATCCTCTCTCCAGGCGATTCACAACACGTACCCTACAGATGTGAGCAATCTTCGAGACTACGATGCATCAACATGATACTGTTTGTAGTCAATGTATCATGTTCTTCATTTCAGCACTGATACATCATGCTATGTTGCGTATTCAACTTTTGTTAAATACTAACTGCAGCTAACAGTTTTCAACTGTAAGTGCTTACGGTCCTTGCAGTCTTTCAATGTTAACTGTAATCAATTGAATCAGCTTTGAACTGCACATGCTTACAGCTATTGCAACCCTTTAAAAACTTTAAACTTAGATGTAATTATCATTGTAATTAATTGTATAATATTCTTAGTCTAAATTATACGCTTTTTCTCTTTCATCACTACATGCCAACTGAATTGTCCCAAAGTAATAGTGAGGTCCTCTGTAGATAATAACATTTACAGGCAATGCTTCTGCGTTGCATTATACGCGGTGGTCATCCGAGTTGATAACAGAGCTAATACAGGTTTTGCTAGCTCATCCGAGCCATTTCAACAGTCCACTGCCTCCTCAGTCAGCTCCCAAAATAGCTATTGTGTCTTCCCTTCTCTTGGTGAAAATACATACAATGGCTAAACTATTCAGGCTCATTAGAAAGTATTTTATTGATTTCAAATTACGGCGATTAAGTGAAATTCTTTAATGCTTTGTTTTAAATTTTCTAATCGTAAAAATAAATCAAACCTCAAACGGACACTCCGTCGACACGGCGTTAAGTTTCAGGAAGCGAACGCCTTCCATTTACCTAACCTTTGCGCGAGTATTTCTCAACGGATAACTTGTATGCTGTGCGAAAGCACGTCAACTGATCGACGTTGTCAATTACATCGAAATTACATCACCAATAAAAGTTTGTGACAAAAACCTATTTTCAAGTTTTTAAATAATTAAAATTGATATTTACAAAGTTGCAGATGTATGACATTTTCTTTATACCGACAAATTATTTACTCGTGTACCCTACGATAGTTGTATTGTCACATTTAAAATTGGCGCGCTTGCTTGCGGGGCTCACCGCCCTCTCGAAGGCAGAATACCCTGGAAAGAGGTGCGTGGCGAGTCACAGGCGTGACATCGCCACCAATATAAAAGGTAGCTGTAAGCGACGGTTGGCAGTAGGAAAATCGACAGAGATGGGAAATGAATTGTCATCAGTTGGGGTAACTGAGGGGCGAGAGCTCGAGTTGAGTTGGGAGCAAGAATCTAATGTCCACGTGATAGAGCCGGATCGCGATCTGTTGTTGCGTGGTGAGGGATTTAGTACTTTGTCTACTGTGTAACTAGTAATGTGGCTTATAGAGGATTTAATTGTTGTGAACCTATGCGAAATAAACTGTTATTATTTTGTATTTCACGTTTACGTCTGTACATAACATAAACGAATCAATAGACCTGCAGCCTTAACTCAGGAAATATTTCTCCTAGTAAACTACTCCCTTGGCGTCTCGACTGGCGGATGCGACAGGGGGTGGAAGCGACATGCGGGGGCGGGGGGGGGTGCGCCTCACCTGGTGAGCACGGCAGCCAGCAGCCAGGCGAGCCCGCACAGTCCCGCGGCGCGCGCCTTGGTGCACACGTAGCCCGCGCGCAGCGGCTCGCAGATGGCGTAGTAGCGCTCGAAGCTGATGGCCAGGATGGTGAGCACGGACGCGTGCGCCACCGTCATCTCCACGAACGGCACCGTCTTACCTGCGACAAGGATTGTTGCTCTTTACGTCACAATGCATACCTAAATGAAGCACTAGAAAGAAATGTAATGTTCCCCTTTGGTCTTAGTTATAACGCAAGCGTTTGATAATGTGTGGCATCAAGGATTACTGGTAAAATCAAAAAAGTCTGCCTCATCCATTAAAAAAACACATAGTTCGATCTTTCATTTCTGATCATCAAATAAAATTTGGAGATGAAACAAATTCATTCCAGCCAACACTATGAGGGGTACCACAGGGTAATATTCTTGGACCAATGCTGTTTGCACTGTACACCTCTCACTTACTTCAGTCACTAAATGTCACCATTGCAACATATGCAGATGGGGCAGCCATACTAGCGTCTCATGAAATTCAAGAAAAGGAAACAGAAATATTGAAAGATCACCTGCCGCAAATAGACAAATGGTTTAAACTCTGGAGAATACTTTTGAACCAAATGAGGTGCAAATGTATCACGTTTACTCGTAGATGAACAATTAATACAAGATTTGAAATAAACGGAAAATTAATTAAAAATGTAGATACCATGAAATATCTACATTTAGATAAAAAGCTAACCCGTAAGAGATATATTTTAATAAAAAGAAAGGAAGCAGAATTAATATATAGACAAATGGCATAGTTAATAGGGAGAAATTGTTCTTTACATTTAGACAATAATGTTTTACTTCACAAAACCACAACTGAAACCCATGTGAACATAGATAATGGACTCAGAAACATCCTCAAATCCAAATATTGAAATTCTTCAAAGATTTCAATAAAAAACGTCTCAGATGAATAAGCCAAGCTCTCTGGTTTCTGTTAAACTTTACCATACAGCAAGACCTCCATATCACCACCGTCATAGAAGAAATTACTCTCAAATCTGATAAATATCAACACAGACTCGAAAAGTATTTAATCATCTGGCCATATACACATCTTAGACATTAGCATGATAAGAAGACTAAAAAGAATACATTCTCTTGACCTAAACCACATATATGAATAATAAAACCTTTTAGTAATTGTTGTTGTAGAATATATCATTTTCATTGTGTCAAAGTGATTGTACCATTGTGTGTATGTTTATATTTGTATAATGGTTATGATAATTATAATCAATTTCTATTTTCTGTTTGGACTATTTAAAAATATAATTAGAAAAATCCATTACTGGATGGTTTCTTTTCAGACCAGACATTTATGTACAATTGTTTTTGCCGAATGTTCAAGAAGAACAAATTGTAAATAAAGCAGATGTAAAAAACATAACGCCCTTACACAAAACATCACCACGTCTAAGACACTACATGGCAAATTATTTTTCATTCCATAGCCACATACTCTTTTAATAAAATACACCTGGAAATTGAGCAACAGCTAAGATGTCAGCTCGTTGCACATGCTTAAAAGATGTTACAACAGTATGTCCTTAGTGTTTTTGAAAGGGAATTGCCGTTAACTCACTGCCTCCCACTTGGAAATGCGCGGTTCTCATGCGAGCAAAAGCTGGTTAATTTTCTAAATGAAAACAAAATGCGATTGCCATATCACGCTTGTAGCAAATTAATGAGTAGAGATGACGTACAAAATAAAGTTTTCCAACATTTGTCTGTCTTACTAAATTTCATTTTCGCTGAGTGATTGGATCGAGTGAATCAAAATCTAAATGGATAATAGAGCAATAGGTTTATGTAACTCCTGACCGCGCATATGAGAATAAAAATTGAACCCAAGGCCGATATGTCGAGATTTAAAATATTTCAGGAATCTGAGTTATTTCAGCACCCTCAGAGTTATTCCAGTAGTCTCAATGGGTCACGGAGCCACTCGCCTAAATAATGCCATTCAGACTCGTCCCGACACTGTAAACGTACTCTATTACGTCTAGTGAAGTTCTGGAATGATCTTTCAGGTTAAGTAAACTAGGCGCAGCCTCGATTTACTTTAATTTACATCTTACAGACAACTTTCATATTTAGTTTATTGAAGGTAAATGCACAGTTGTAGTCACATTATTAAGAAATGTTTACTATTCAAAAGTCTCAAGCGTCATACCACGGAACCACGCGCTGTGTTTGATATTTTTCATCATCATATTTTCCGCTGAGAAAAACAAATCAATACAAATAGACCAGAAAGACAGACCAAAAGAACAAATACTGATAAAACCCAATTGGTCAAACGCAGAAAAACATTTTGTTTCATTTAAAGTCCAGAGCAACTTTTGCCGGTGCGTGACGATTTGTAGAAAGTCTCATTGATCAACAAGTGAGAATGACGCTTCAATCGATTATGTGGTACAAGATATTGTTAGGAAGAGTGGAAAATTATCTGAAAAAGCCATTTAAAGCAACATTATTTATACCACTTCACCAACTTCTATTCATTATGGGATCGTTCAATAGTGCACGCAAACGAACATCGTGGCTTTCCTACTGTGTCCAACTCCGATCTGGTTTGAAGTTGAAAAAGGCAGAGCACGTAGCTGCAAGCTGTGCGTAATTCCCTTGTGTGGAATTTTTAAATTTTCGTCTTTAAATCTGATGAGTGAAGCATTCGATAGAAGTTGGTTGAACCCAGTTTGGGTGTGGATAGTTTAGCCGAAGAATCTTTATTTTCGTGTTAAGTGCAAAGTAGGGATTTTTCCATGGTGGAGAATTTTTTGCCGAGACCGTAGGTTCTTTATCTCACGAAATATCAACAAGATTTGTTTGAACTGTACAAAATATATTTGAAAAAGTGTGAAATTTTATATTGGAATATGATTCTGATATCTCGTGTAATAGCAGTATATTAAATGGGTCAATGAATGCGGAAGTGTTTCTGTTCACTTCATTATATTTCCGTGTGTGAGATATTTTCAGAAACGGTAACAAGACGGTTGTCTTGACAACCGCCTTTTTTAACGGATAATGAAAACTTATCTACTTCACGCGCATATGGCAATGAGAGAATATGGCTTTTGTATATAGTTGTAGAAAAACACATTTTCGATATAGAATGTTTAAAGTGTGAGGTCCTTTTTTATTTACTATTGAATACTTGTTTATTTTAAGTTCACATGTGAGCACAAAAATCATTACATACATATCCCTCGTACTGCAATATTAATACTGAGTAAAATAATTTCCTACAGAATTAACACAATATTATATCTGTTTGATATGTGTAATGCAGTTTTAACGATTATCAGTTGGAATCAAATAAGCTGAACAAACGTATTACTCTTTCTAAGATTTATAAAAAAATATTTAATTTTTTTCGATAAAGTTAGTGCATTTTGCAATGCATTGAAGCTCAGATGTTAGTGAAGCCTGTTATAAATTGTATCAAGTTTTCTAAAAATTAAAAATATACATTTGAAGTTTTTGTTTTAGCTATTATAATATGTTACACCAGTAAAATTACTTTTAAGTGTCTACTATCAGTAAAAAGTTAAAATGAAAAGCTATAATTACAAGAAAAGAATTTCACCTTATTGTGGCAAGAGTCACTCCCTTTTGTGATTTGAATCGTATAAAAACACTTATTAAAGAATCATGGATTACAAATAAGATATCTTGAAATAAGTGTATAACAATGTTGAGTTTCAAAATACATTTGTTTAAGACACATTTCACTTCATTTTACTACAGAAGCAAACATTATCAACTCACAAATCCCTTTTTCGACCGTTCATGTAATATAAAAGACTTAATGTAACTTCTTTATCTGTATAAACTTTCTTGATCTCACTGCTTTGTTTTCAAAGGTGTATGCACCAGAAATTTTGAAAGTTTTAAGATGCCTGAATAGTTTAGAAAATTTAAAAATGGCAAATTTGGCCAAACTTCTCTTATCAAAATTCGCGTTTCAAGAAGTGTTGTTTCAGACAACTGTTTTTTTCATTGAGCGAGAGTCAACGCAAGTTGTAACTTTTGCTTAATTTTATTTCGTAGAAAACTGACATACAATAAAAAAAGACAAATAAGAAACGCCATGTAACTACAATGAGTAATTCAGTAATTCACGGTATACGACCTTGTTTTGATCAAAGGTACATGAAAGGACACGTTCCAAAGAAATCTTTTCAATCTTAAATTGCTGCATATTTTAGGATACAATTTAAGAGGAAATACGGCATTTTAAATTACTAACGAAAAAGCAGTGATTTAGATGAAATGTGATTTTAAACAATAACAAAATGTTACCCTTAAAAATACTACGCCTACACCTATTTTAAAATGGGTTTCTCGTGATCTAAACGGCATGACAGTTATTCTGAAATTAATGAACGAAAACCCAAATGAAAATGCAATGTAAACATAAGGAACAAAATATCTGTTCTACTAATTTCATTGTAAATAGAAGCTATCTTAAAATTCGTATTATTTTTCGAAAGATTTTTAAGAATAAAGAGAGGTGCAAATGTAAAATCAATTTTTAAACCGACGTCTAGTAGATACAAACATATGTTTGTGTTCATTGTGAGACTTGAAAACGTACTACATTATTGCCGGTCAATTTTCCAGTTCGATATTTATGACTCATCATTCAAATTTTGACATAATTTTTACTTTCTCATCCTTATTTATTAAGAAGAAAAAGTATTGCAATAGTGCGTCGGAAAACTTTACCCAAATAGAAGGGTGAATACGTGATTTGAGACACAAAAAGTTTCAGAAGTCGAGGAACGTCTATTCGCTTTCGATGTTCTGCAGCGAGCTGCCCTCCAAGTAGAAA
Organism: Gryllus bimaculatus; assembly: GCA_017312745.1. NCBI lineage: Eukaryota > Metazoa > Arthropoda > Insecta > Orthoptera > Gryllidae > Gryllus > Gryllus bimaculatus. The sequence goes on from BOPP01000030.1 coordinate 6,414,653, forward strand.
GGAGTCGTATTGAAATGAATATCTGGATTGATCGGAAGCCTTTCACTCTGCCGATGCATGACCTGCATGCGCTTGAGAATATTCAAGCTGAACACGCCTACATCTGCTTACTGCAGCAGGGCAGGACGGGAGCGGGGCGGAAGCCTTATATGCATGGACGGCTCTCGCCTGCTACCCTCAGCGCACCACCCACGCTGCGGAACAAACGACGGGCAGAATGTGCATCTGGCGCGGGCAACGTGTACAATGTATGAGACCAATGTATAATCCCACGCTTACGAATGTAAAACGAGAGCATTGGGAGCGCCTTTTCTCTCAGAAATACGAAAGAGAACGTCAATGAGAAAAAATGCACGATCTCGCTGAAACAGTTTCGCCACTGCGTGTATCTAACTTACTTTTCCTTTCTGTCCCTCGAATGAAAATAAAGCTACGCGTCAATAAACGCGTTCAAATGAATGTGAAACATAATTACTAGATTTTCAGTATAAAATTCTCACTATACCGTTCATGTTGACCGTTGGTTTTATTTCAAGCTTTATGTCGGTTTTGTTTCTTCATCAAAATATCGGGAAATATAGGAATACCATCATCTTTTCTGGCATCAACTTCAAAGAATAGCTTACTAAGAATATTATGTTTTGACTTTTGTAAGAATGTAAACGACATGAGAATGATGATATGAAATAGTCCGCATTGAACACGAAAAATTCCCGGTTAAAGGTCTCTTCCTGCTGAAATGTAACTGGCAGAAACGGATCGATATAGCGGTGAAGAGAGATATCAAGGCTACAATTTCAAAGCACAACACTCGCATGACACAAGTTAATGTTACCATTACTAGGAATTGCATACAGATAACACGTTTATTGGCAGTGACAAATCATTGGGTAGGAGAGAAAGCACTTTTCATGTTTCCCCTTTAATTAGAAAGTTAATTAAGTTTGCACACGTTTTCCTTTTCAAATTGAACAAATTTACATATAATTTATAACGGAAATTTTTAGATTAAAATTTTTAAATCACGATTTCTTTAATCACAAAAAAATATTTTTTCTACATAAACTTTTGTTAAAATTGTTTAACAGAAGAGACATTATTGAAGATGGATCTTTTTCTTCTGAATGAAATCTCTTCCACAAAATTAGGTCTACGAATTCAGACATGTACTATTTTTTCGAAACATGAGTAGTTTTTCCGTAATTTTGCGGCAAATAAAAACAATTTTAACAACAATATTTTTTGAAAAAACACTCGAAATGTTTTTTAAAGTTTTTGAATGAATATTTCTAAATGCGCTAAATAACATGAATGCCCTTCGGATATAATCATTTGACTTAAGAAAAAAATCAGAAATGTAATGTTTTTTTTACGTATTTCATACTCGTACATCCTTAATATTTACATTTGGGTGTTTTTGAACATTACTGCAATTGTGAGTACGAGTACTTTAAATGCTTTCTGGTAAAAGTTATAGAAAATTCATAAGTTTTAAAGTAAGCTCAATATTTCCCAATATCAGAAGCACTGAAAGCACAACATCAATTTCTCAGAAACGGATCCAATTTTTTAAACAAAAAAACAACAACATACAAAACCAGATTTTACTCTTCCATGATAAGAATCATACTTCATATCCGAGTCATGATGATACTAATCTAAAGATTAAGGTGAAAAAATGTGATTATAGTGTGTTTTTTGTGAAGGATATCGGTTTACTGACCGTATCAAAACGGTTTTAGTTTGGGACATTAATACATTAGTCTCGTTTTGCCTTGCGTTGTAATTATGTCAGGAGGTTGCTGGAGGATAGACGGTTGCTAGGATTTGTGAGTACCTCAAAATGTAATAAGGAATTTGTGGATATACGAGTTTCGAAGAGACCTAGGTGGAAGTGATTATGAACAGAGCAGAATCAGAATAGCGATATTTAGATAGGGAGATAAAATGAGGTGTGAGAGGTATAAATAGAATGAGAAAATAAGTAAAAGATTTAGGAGGTGAAATCTCAAATTTAGGTTCAATTTCCTTTAATTCTAGAATAGCCAGGTAAAGGAAAGAGCTGATCACATTGTAACGACCAAATAATACATAAATCGTCGAGCAATACTGGCAGCGTCGCTAGCCGAATTCCTTCACTAGGCCCCGTGAAGTCACGGAGGTTAAGTGAACTCGAGACTCTGGGTTTCCTGGTTCGGTGACCGTCTAGGACCCCCGGGATCTAACGGCGACGACCTCCTGGCCAAAGAGATAAAAGGCATTGACTGACTGCGACATGACGATACTTAAAAAATATAGTAATTATTCAGTAATGACAGACAAGATAAAGCGCTCAACGCCCAGCAAGTTCCAGCCCTACTCGCTGACTCGTTGCGACAACAATAACGCACGAAATATAATAATCGTTGTTAATAGACCTTATTCACATGCCTCGGGTAAGAAATAATGCAGCATCCAATACAAAAGTTCTATTTGCACAATTTAATTTTCTGTCTGATTTCTGCTAAATAACTGCCTCATTTGCAACAATTTAAGCTACAGAGTATATTTTGAAAATTGCCGCCATAATGTGTTCGTCGATCTATATTCGTGCTTGACCTTTCTCAGAAATTTGTTTGATGACGTTCTTCAAATATTTTATCAGTTTTAAACCCTCTTTCATTAGTCAAATGTTCTATTTAATAAGTACCCTTTCTGTAAATTAAGTTCCGTATTACATCGTATTAAATTTGATTTCAATATACTAACTGGACCCTAGTGAGCATTCCGTAAATTATTGTCTTAAAATTGGAAATAGTTTCATTGCGGATCCCAACTTCGCACGGCCAGCGGGACCGAGTCCTCTAGCCCCAAGCGCTCCACTCGCCCCTCTCTGTTCCGTAGCTCTGCCCGCTCCATCAGGTCGCGTTGCCCCGTCCGCGTGACTACGTAATGCCTGGCAGCACTGTCGCGCAGATGCACCGAGGATTGCATTTAATGAAATATTGTGGAAACATTTAGGGGTATCATTTGGAATAGCAGCTACGATTTGCTTTTACATTCTTGCTCTCTCAAAAGTATTCGTGCCAAATTTGCGACGAAACACTTCAAAGTTTTTGTGGCACGAGAAACATACCTCATTTTGTGTGTTTTATTACATTACATTATTATAATATAATAATATTACATTATTATTATTACTACATCAAATTAGATACATAAATATGAAGTGTCTCTCTGTTCGGCTTTTAAATACTTTTTCTACAGACTTATTCTATTGCTAAAAGGAATCTAAAGGCAAATCATTTGTTGGCTCTCTTTTACTTTATAAGAACTGATTTAACTAAAAAACTACTTGATCTAGCAACATGAAATAAAAACGCACAGACACTATCTATAGGATCAACTTCGTTTTTGCTTTATCCCTAACGCATTTGAAGATATGATTTTTTGTCGACTCTCCCCCTCACTATTGTTCAGTTACAACGTGGTCCTGTTACATAAAGGTATATGTACATTCTACAAAAACTTTTAAACCTACTGTATAATATCTTAATCTAACTGTAACAAGTATTGTATTTCTAGGCCAATGACCCCATCTTGATCAGGTTTTGTTCAGTTCCCTTGATCTTTGGAGCAAATGCTGAGATGGCCCCTTATTTGCTCCTGAACAGTAATATAACTTCGCTCTCTCCACCCAAGGCATCATATTGAATCATCATACACGATTGTAATTGTATATGTGACTCAATAAATATTATTATTATAACCTCAGAAGTGATTCCTCCAAATTCTATATTACAATATCATTAAGCTCATTTGTAACATAATCTACAGTCTATGATTAATTAGTATGTTAGAATTAATAACCTTTAAACTTAAAGATTGTCTGCAATTAAGAAACATTCTTTTGACAATTTTTACTCCATCCCTTGCCTTGGATCTATTAAACAAACATAATTAGTATATATGGAAAATGTTTATGACATACAATTTTTACATTTTCTAAAAGCGTGTAATCGGGATAAAATGAGAGAGCCATCTTCCAGGATTCGAAAAACACATTTGAACAAAAGTTATATATTTTTGTTAGAGAATCAGAATTTTGAATTTTGAGATTATGTATGTTTCTATGTAATTTGCCCCTCTACAATCGGTGTGTTAATTCATGTCAGTTACATTCGTTTCTTGAAAATAATATTTTATCGTATCATTTTTAGTTTCGAGCTTATTTTGCAAACTATTTAAGATTTTTGCAACTTTTCTGAATATCTTTCATGATCAAATTTTCAGCTTAGTTCCCAATGAAATCTCAATACCAACTCAATTACTCATAATGTCAATTACAAAAGAAATTAAAACTGCATGCCAAAATCATTCTACATTCTTTAAGAAGTTTGTAACAAAATATTTACTGTCAATACACTCATGTTTAACCTTAAAGCAGATATGTTTATGTACATATAACTACATTTAAAACCCTTTCAAATTAACTTTTACAAGTATGTTTAGAAGTATTTTTGAGTGAAAAGGAACAATTACTGGAAATGTTCAAACTGATGTAAAAGATTTTGGGTAATTGATGAAAAATCATGCGCCTTAACAATATTAATATCATGGAACGGAAAGTCTAAAAGGCCCTGGACCTTTTTGTGCGAAGAAAGAAAATGTGCAAAGTAAGGGTGACAAAATGAGGCCGTGATTATTACGTTCCCCCACCTGCCCTGTTCCTGAGTAGCGCAAGTAATTAATTGTCCCCAGAGACTCTTCCTGAAGGCGCCCCGTAAAAGAAAAAGAGGTCGCTTGGTCAATGAACGTAAGAAAAAGGGATAGGGCAAAGACATCGTGTGTTCGTTCGCCTGCAAAATTACTCTCTTCGGGAAATGTGCTCTTAATATGAGAAATTTTTATTAGTAATTTTGATAGTTTCTCGCAAATAATTATGTTGTAAAAGCACCCTGTCTGATGGAGAGGATCAATATTTAAAACATTAATTCTTGTACATAAAGGTCTTGAAAACACGACGTGGATGACAGGTTTTGAACAATATGACGGCTAAAAAAATTATGTAAACATTTTGAAAAATATCGCAACCCTTTCTTACCCCTTTTAGTATAAATAACAATAAAAAGAAAATGGATCAACAACCAATCCAGGATTTTATCTTCCTGAAACCAAAACGTGCATTCTTTAACAATCCAATAGACGTTGGAGTGATGCCCTGCGACTTAAAAATATATTACAATTGTTATCTTCAGGCACACTCATTCTTACCAGACTAAAATTGTAATGTCTCTGAACATTTCTAGAAACTGATTTCTAAAGAACGCTTCCTGCTTAAATTGTCGCTGCAAGTGTTATCGCTGTTTGGCAGTACTACATATGTGAGTGAACGTGCTCTATTTTATCTCAAACGAATTAAATAAAAAATCCTAAAACGTATTGAAAGTGCTTCACTGAATCGGCTCTGAGACTTTGTTTTACTCAACTTACAGTGGATATTGATAAAAATGTATACGAATATCATTGCCAACCATTATATTGATTTATCGATTCTAAAATAATGTGATATATTAAATTAGTGGCTTGTACTACGATACGTCTACTTGTGAAATACCTACACTCTGATATTCAATATTTAAATACATATATAATAAATAAAAATAAAATCTACTAACGATAGGTATATTACCAAAAAATGAATCGCTCTGATTTGTTTGATATTATTACTTTCCTCTTTGGGCACGTAACGGAAATTCACATAATATTGATAAAGAAATATGCTATCAATTATTTGCCCTGATAGGGATATAAATTTGCCCGGTACTGAAATGTTATCTTGATTCATTTCTATTTTGCTTATGGGTTTCGACATTAAACATGCTACCTTCTTACCTGTCGTATATGGACGAACAAGTCTACACAGAATTGCGATTCCTGGAAGTTCTGTAAATTGAAACTGGTTATTTTGAATTGATATCAACTAACTACAAATTATCAGCCTTTTTTAAAATAACTTAATATGTATTATAAATTTGTTACACATTATAAATGAGCCCATACACGATCTGATCTTATTTTTTTCTTATACAATACTTGCAAATCTGTACGATCAAGATTTAAAATTCATGGCATAATTTATTCTTTACGCGCGTCGTTGATTTCCCGGGTACACCAAATCTTCTGTCTTGATGCTGTCCCTCCTACCGTACTCTCAATGTCAAAATCAGTTAGCAAAATGTCCCCGGAGTATAAGTATTTACATTCCTTCATAAAAAAAGTTGTTTAATTATTCTGCGATCGTGACTTTCCCTAGCTGTATCCCAGGTGGATACCTATTCGCGAATGTTCATCACGTGTTGTTGAACATCATTTCCATCTATAAATCTGTACTACATACGTTCTCTTAGGAAACGAAGTGTATTTAGATTTAATTTAAAGTTACAACACAAATAAGCATTACATCTTTAAATCATTAACATTTGCGACTCTTCAGCCTATCAAAATTAATTTCGTATCAACCACTTCCCTACAATTGAAAACACTAAACCCAATGTTAACTGAAGATACTCGTGCCATTCGGTCAAAATGCGTCCGTTCTGACCAATTTGTAAGAGTGAATATTATATCACTTCTGCAAAAAGAGCACACATCTTTCACTGACTCCTCCATACATTCTTTATATGCAATCAGGGGCTATTGACTAAACATTCTAGATGCATTCACTTACGTGGTTTAACCCTGTTCATTTTTCTGTTCAAATAAAACTTGGGGTTTCTCGCTGATCACAGTAAATAATTAGTTTTCTTTCTTTAATGTTTCTGGGCGGCACTTTCCAGTACTGAAGTTTGATTGGCCCTCGTGTAACTAAATGTTGGATTACACTATTATAGAAGAAAATAGATTTTCATCACGAAACATTTTAAGAGACACAAAACACTTTCAAAAGTGGAGATTTGTGAATTTACGCGTCTACCATAGGTTTGAACCACAACGCCACTCCAAGCTATTTCACTTCAAGACATTAAACCAAATAAATACTAATATGTATATGTAATGACGTATACAAAACAAAATAATGTACTTTTTGTAGATAGATCATCTAATACGATACATAGAGTACAAATGTGTGTCATGTTAAAAATAACATGCTTTTTTTCTACGATACATATATAATCAAACTTTTTTATTTGAATTTTCTTTAATGTAATATTATATTCAGATAGATTTTCCTCTTTCTACTCGGCAATTATTTTATCATAAGTACGCTAATTTTATTCTTCGATATTTTATTTACTTATTTACCCTGATAATTTCCCTATAATAATATTTAAATACCGAGGTCGATCCGTTCTGATAAAATTTGTTTGTGGGTTTGACAAAACCATCTACACAGATTCTCGGTTATGAAAACTAACGTAAGAAATATTTACTTCTTTATATTTCTGCTTCGGGAAATTTCCTTAACATTACCAGCAACTAATATTATCCGTTTCAAAAATCAAGTAACAATGTAATTTCTGGTTCTCTACAATTTCCAAGAACAATAACAATAATAATCCTGTCGTTATTTAATATTTCTAGTTATCTTTCCTTGCATGCATGGCCATTACCTATTGTTATTTCAATTGAAAATTTATTAAGATCTTTTCCAAAACTTGGTCTTCTTACATAACTCAGATTTACATGTCCCATTTAATAAATTTCCTGTCCGAGTCCTCTGCATTCTTGGCCATCGCTCTCACGTCCATTTTAAATTACCATTTTCAGCCTAGTCCAATTCTGTCGTGGCATTTTCTTCCTTTCCACACACAGATTTATACTTTGTTACACTTACATCATTTCCACTATCAATCATTTTCGCAATTCCTATGTTTGACCATCTCGGTGAACCTTCCATCACCATCCGATCATCACTGGATCGGAGTTCGTTCTGCCCGTCTGTTTATAACATGCGCCATTCTTCTGTCCCACCCAATGCGCAGTGCAGTAGCTTACGCGCAAGTTTTCTTGATATTCCACAGAAGGGGGTGCGGGGAGAGGAGGACTCTGGCTACGTCCCGACTTAAAAGGGCGTTCCAACTGTGGGCATGAACTATACTCGCCAAAGCGTGCCGTGAGAAATGCTACGATTGTTTTGAAAATACGAGTCGGTTGTTGCCAGCAATGTAAATTGGTACGTGCCGTTCCGAGTCGAACCTAAATATCTCAAAGTGCCGTGCTATTCATCTCTGGATGAGAAGTAGGGAGACCGTGTATCAAGAAAACTAGCGCGAGAAATACCTACTTGCGTTTCTCTTTAGTTCTATTACGCAGGTTCATCCCTTCCTCGCACTCATTCTCGTTTCTAACTGGCTGTAAATACCAAGCGGCTTATTTAGTTACTCCTTGACTACCGATCCTTGGATTCTTCTTGTAATTTCGTTACACATCCACGAAAATTACACACGTGTCCATGTGATATTCTATTTGTCAGTAATTCTACTATTTCTCCTCTATTATGCATACTGCCTTCCCTTACATTTTCATTACTAACCATATAATTTCTTTATGTTCCCCTTTGTTGCCGTCGTTCATCCTTAGTTATTTAAAATTTGTTTAACGTTTGCTTACCTTGTGATAAATCATCACAATACTTATCAATGTTTGCATATATTAATTATAATAGCTAATTAACTATGACAACGTAGTAGTATACTATCGCTTTTAGAGCAAAGTGAAATGCCTCTTTTCAGTTATACATTTTCACTAAATAAAAAGTTTAAAATGTAATTTTGTAATGCAAACTATTTGCATTAAAAAATTCTGCAACATTTCAATTACTTTTTATTAAATAATTTAATATGGTATTTTCCTTCAGAATATTTCTGAAGGTTTTCATTTCTCTGAAGTGCACCATTCTATCGGCCGCCACAGACTACGTACAATATACTACTCCAATCACCAATATTTTTATTCTCGTCGGGAAGTAGAATTGTAGTCTCTTCAAACTTCACATCACTTTAGTCTTTCTCTCCTCGGTCTGCCCACTGTTCTCTTACCGATTAGTTTATAATTTTAGCGTTTGTTTGGGTACATTCGAAGCGGTCAATTTTTCAATGTTTTCTCAATACGCATCGACAATTTTTCGAATATCGTACAATATCTGCAGTTCAGATTGTAATAAATATTCCACACACCTTTGCTTACTGTATCTGACATCAACGTTTTTCAGTTTTATTGTTGCTTTTATCTCAGGTTTGCTGTTTTGAAACAGCAATTCGTTCCAGTGTTACGTTAATAAATGTTCTCTTGCTCAAATTTGAATTTCCTGGTTACTCGACACGTATTTTTGTCTATTAATTGCAAAATGTTGCAGGTTATTATGAGAAAATCTGACAGTCAAACTCTGAGTAGCGAGTAGGTTGCAACAACCGACAGCCGCAGTCATATGACTTCTCGTCAACCAGCGCTTAATGAAAATTAATGAACAGCATTCTATCTAAAGCTTTTTGCAATATTGCAGCTTCGAAATGAAGTAAAATAACGTAATACACAGATTTTTAGATTGATCATCAATTTACACTGTGTATTGAGTAGAAATGTGTTCCATATTAAAGCTCACATCCTTTCTCCCTACGATATATAAAACTGACTCTCAGATAATTAAACATTACGTTTAGTTCTGAAATAACATTATAAAATTGTGGTGATTAAGTAATTAAAAGTGCATAGACCGACCTAAATACAAACGATCTGCTGAGAAAATCCGGTCACAATTTTTGGGATTTTATGTCACCTTTGCAAGAACATGTGTAATATATTTTATCCGCAATGAAATGTTTTAAGTATAATGAAAAGGAATAATGGTATTTGTAAGTGATAAATGTTCACTGGAAGAAATTAGAAAATTTAAAGCGGTATACATTTACTACGCACAGATATATGTTCCAAGTACAAGAATGGATATGAAAAATGAAACATGATTTCAAGAAATAATACAATATCATAATCATTTTGTGTTATTTATTAAATTAATCTAGTATTTTTTTGAATATTTTATTACAACTTATTTTTTACGAGAAAAGTACCATATTATTATTTTGCATTTACAATTTTAAACATTTTTTCGACATTTATTAATAATATTTCGAATTTTGATTGATGCGAGTATATGTTTTAATGACATTAACAGCGAATTCTTTCAATATTTTTAAAAGTAAATTGAAAAATATAAAATAAAATTGTCCTTCATTCCTTTAAATCCCAAATCATTGTTAAATAATGAAAAATTTTTAAAACTTAATTTTGAGTTATAATTGAATATTTTAAAGAAAATACACCGATGTTTCAAACATGTTCTCTAATTTTAGAAACTTCTATACGTTGCTCTCAGGCAATGGTTTAAAGGGTAGTTTGTAGGTGATAGCAAGCACGTGCATACAAAATGTGAAATATGTAATTTATTGAAAATTACTTGATAATAAGTTACAATTGAACTTTCATTTAGTATGAAAATCACGAAAACAATTTTTAGTAGTAGACACAAATTCAAAAATATAAAAGAATGGTGTAGGTCTCGTGTTCACTGAAAACTTTGATTTTTTGAACATTAGAAAAATTCCACATTTTTAGGCTTCTTTTTACAACTACAATTATGAAGATATAGATTTTTCAATTAATCCGTTTCTTACAGATAGATTTTGAAATAAGGTCATGTACAATTTTTCGAAAATTTGAGACCATTTTGGGTAATTTTAAAGGAGAGTACGAGCGAGAAAGTTCGTGCTGTTTTTTTAGCACCATTAGCTTCAATTTCTTAGCTATGAACACCATTGACCGTTTCTTTCTTGAAAAAGCAAAAATGAAAAGTAAAAAAAAAACGCGTAAGTAAGTGTGCAATATTAATTCTAAACAATTTTCGAAAAATATCATTATCTTATTATTTCCATTACTTTATTATATATTATATATATATTATAGAAAGTTAAATTGCGTACCAAAATATAAAAATATTACTGAAATGGTTAGTAACAAAATGTAAATATTATCCTCATCGAGGAAACATCGAGGCACCCACAACTTTACGCACTAAGAACTGGGGCCCTTACCTGAGTTATAAAGACGTATGTATAGTTTGCGACAGTACGTCAGAATGTATGAACTCAGATTATACTACTTGGCTATAATAGACCTTTCATTCCATTTACATGCTAATACGATTGTGTAATTTCCAAAAATACTTCATTTACATTCACTAATTAGCTGTGGCGTAAATGCATCATTGGTATTACTGGCTGGTTGACTAGACGAGTTAGATATATTTGCTTCCTGTAAAATTAAACAAGAGTACGTAAAACAAAATATTACAATTCTAGAGGTTAGGTAAAAAGGCTGAAGAAACAACATAATCATACCCTGAAATTGTCTTCGGTTTCCAATTTCTCTACTAATCCCAAGGAGAATGTAGTTTCATCTTCTACATCTGAATATATAATTTCTTCAATTTCAAAGATATTGCCATTTTCAATCTCTTTGCAAGATGTTCAACATTTTTTCATCTCTTAAGATACCTAGTTTTCTCATTTTTAGATGGAGGAGCACGCGAGTGGATCAACTTATTTGAACTCACTCCGTACGGTTACCATCAAACACCACTGTTACTTCTAAGAAACGAGTTTTAGGGAAATTTTACAGAAAGCCAAATAAATATTTAAGTAAAGTAAACTATTAATTATAACTGATTATATATGTGAGCAAATTTAAAGTTGCCAAAAAATAACGCAATTAAGATACAGACGAAAATAAAATATAAAAACTAGGTACGTATTCATCAATGAAATCTTTATGTTTATGCGTAGTTAGCAATATCTCACACACCACGGAATTAAAATACTGCATTCTAACTGAGATTATATTAACTATACGGCCCTAGCTTCATAATGGTTCAGATAATAGTTCAATACAACGATTATATAACCTTAGAAATAAGGGGTCCCCGTGGATCCCCTGACCCTTTGTTTTCGCTGGGCGCCCCTGCCTGTGATACCGGCCACCGGATTATGAGCGGTCAACGCTAGGTTACATATAATTTATTTAGTAACCATCTCTCCAAGGATGAAGACTAAAAATCTTGTGCTATCTGTCTGTCAAGATTTACTTTCACAATGTTAAATGTTTGACTAAATGATCGTATTTTCTCTGTTTATCTTAACAATTATTTATGATGTTTTTCTTGCCAAAGCTGGGTGAAATTTTTTATAAAATCTCTAAAAAGGAATTGGTGGCACAAATTCCGCCGTGTGCTCGCTGGATCGTTATGAAAAAAAATATATAGGAGTGCTACAATAGCACATTATTTCTCGTATGATTGAAAATAGTTACGTAATATTAAAATATCGTAATTTCTGCCATACTAAAATCTCAGTTATAACTTGAAAAGGTCTAATTCAAACGAATGGCCACTCGTGCTTATCTATATTTACTTCTATTGCCAGAAAGAGTAGTCATTTATTATTTTTAGAAATAAAAAGAACACGAACAAATCTAAATTTTACAGAATTTACGGAACATGATATAGAAAAGCAAGAATAATTTCACGCAAGTTTAGCTTGATTACATATGCAGTAAACTTTCAATGTTATAATATTGTAATTACGAGTAGCTATTAAACCTTCTTATAGTATAGATGTGTGTTTGTTAGATCCAATTTTAAATTTATTCAGTCTATTTCCTTTCATAAAAATATTATCTACATCAATTATCACCATCGACAACAAAGGAGATGAATTCGAAGAATTTTGAAACCTGTTTTTCCGAACTGGCGACATATGAAAGGAAGCGTGTGGAATTCGAATTTACAATTCCGAACAATTTTCGAAAATGCAGAGTGCACCAAAAATAGAACCATCATCGCTATATTTACTATTCTTCGCTACATTTGAGGATAAAAATGAGAGACCAAATTTGAAGCCGCTTCTGATAAAATTGTTTAAAATGTTTTTAAAACGATGGAGTAATTTTTTGAAAACTTTGAAAGTGTTCCAGAAGCTTCATGTGAAGACCCCAACCCCAAAATATAAAATATCGGTTTCAAATTCAAGGAGTCGCGCCATCAGCCAGATCAAGTGCGAAATATTAGTTTTGGAAAAGGGAATAATCTAGGAATACTTGTAATTTCTTCAGAATTCAAATATTTGCTTTATTTACGAAAGCGAATCTTATATTGTTGAATTTTAGGATTTTATGGTAATGTAGTATGGATGAAAATATCAACGCAAACTGAGAATTCGCTCCGCTACTCCCAAAGTTGAGGAACAACACTTTGACACTCAGCCGTCCATTCACTGCTCTATCATTACGTCTATTACAGCAACTATATTATTGAAATTTGAAAGTTACATTATGTATACAAAAGTCAATTACGTTTCATGGGCAGGGAATCGAGGAAGCCTTTAATCTCTGTACTATTACTATTTACCTCTCGATGCACGTTAAAATATTGTATATACTCCCCATTGTTAGTAGGTCGGTATAGAGAACGTAGTTTTGAAAAACCCCGTTAGTTAGCGCAGACAACAAGCAAGAATGTCCATCTACGGACATTCCTGCCAAGGCATTTTCGACGCAAGCAAAATATTTTTCCAAGGGTGTTAATTTACCTATTATAAAAACGATATTTTAAAAGAAAAACAAAAAAACGTGATGTCAATTTAATTAAATTCAAAAAGTTCGAACTATGGACGCAATATCTAATGAGGAAACTATTCAATGAGTAGGAAATTAAATGTAAGAAAGAAAATTTGCACTAAGTTACAATTCCTTTTTAAAGAAATAATATGAAATTTTCAAGAAGGATAGAAAAACAACTGTTCTACTTTTATATTTTTTTATTACTTTTCAAGGAAATGCATACTTAAATGTTCATTGTTGATTAATAATGCTTTCTTTTACATTTCACCTGCTGTACTACGTTTTACATGCACATTTTGCAATCAATATGTAAAGTGAGCAATTAAGACTTGTATAAAAGGAACGTCTCAAACACAGGTTTGTAGCATTTCATTACTTTTCCATACAAATTTCACAATGAACGGGACGAAAATGAAATGAGTAAGAGGCATCGCGTGTTCGTGTTTCATAACACTGTGCCGCATAAGAATCGGCCTCGCATGCGGTAGTTGCCCAGCGCAAGGCAGATTGAGATCTCCGTGCTGCGCCGCTCCGGCTCTTTTGACCTTCCCCAAGGCAGCCCGCTGCGGCGGATCACACGCGGCGCGGCGCTGCGCGAGGCGAGGGCGCGGACGTGAGCGGGCGAGGAGACGGCACGGGACGAGCCCGACCGCGGCTCGCCGCTCTATATTCATACGCCAAATCAAACACGCGGCGGCCAGTGAAGCCGCTCCTTCCGACGGGAATAGGTAACTATTCCTGTGCGTGTGTAATGTCGGCACGCGGCGGCCAACAAGGCATCTGCTGGGGCGGAGGCGAAACGCGTTGTGCTGGCTCGTAGGCGCTGAGCCGCCCCCCCCCCCCCTCGCTCCGCTCCACTCCTCGCCGCTCCGCGCAGACGGTGCAATAATAATAAATACTGAAAAGGTGGACAAGCAAGCAGGCAAAGATAGAAAGAACCCGCGTAAAATCCTGTTTACGCGACCATCTTTTTATAGAAAGAGCTTCCGCTTGACTTCCTACTCGGCGCGCATTTCCGCGAGGGGAGGTTGCCGTCGCCCGCCCCGCCCCTCTGCTCCCTCTCTCGCCCCCTCATTCCCTCCCGCGGGATCTTCCTGCTCCTCTTGCATCTCGCAGCCCACTCTCCGCCGCGGACGGCCTGGGTGCTGTGGAGAGCTTTGTACTATTTACTCGGATTCCGTGCTCGGAAATGGGACCCACGAACAACAGTTCTAGTATCAGGTTAGTTCTACTTTCGTTTCTTTGTACAAGGATTTTTCTAGCCAACCACAAAACGTCAAGTGAGACTAAATTGCCCCTCCTTTAATAAAAGACATTGCAAAATACTAATAATATTTGTGTTAATAAACGACAATTTTACTTTTGCCAACAAACTAAGTTAAACATCTCATTAAAACGAGAAATGACTAGATTTCAAATATTTTAGAAGATCATACTAGCAAAAATAAAAAATAAAAAATATCACCTTTATGTAAATGATAAAAATATCTCATTAGAATTTAACTCAAGCTGCAACACTATTGTTAAAGATTCAAAGGAAAAGATCTCAAGTTTTTTCTTCCCCTCTTCCACGTAGTGGAAGTCTCTTCGTGAAGCTTTTATTTCCTTGACTGCGACTCTTCCATTTAATTTCGTTCAGCTCCTTCCCACTCTACATTTACCTGTTCTGTCTCATTTTGCTGCGCGGAGACGATTCATCGCGTCTCGCCCTATTCGTCGCGTATACTCCCTGTTAAAGGCTACCAATTCTCCTTCAATTTCTTGTTAAATTCCCCCGACCATCTGCTGATGTTCTTTTTGTAACTGGTATTAAGACTAGGTTTCTTTGCAACATTACTGAAAAATAAATTTATTCATAACCAAACCCGATAAATATTTACAAACTAACACAGCTGCAAGATATGCCCGAAGGAATTTTATAAAAACGCAAGAAAAATATAATATCTCTTTATTGTTTAATCAAACTCACAAGGTTCAGATCACAAACGCATTCGCTCACTCCAGAGCAGCCGGGACAAGCTTTAAGATCCCGACAGGTCTTCGGTATTTGTGGTAGAGCAGAAATGTAAGAGGGCAATGGTAGAGGAGGAGACAAGGATGAGAACGAGAAGATCGCGCTCCATGGTCTTTTTGTTAGGATACTTCTCTGGCGTTCACTAGACATTGATCGAAGCCACAAAGGAAAACAACTGATCAGTACTGCTAGACACTAGAGTTCTCCTTCAGACAGCTGTAGCAAAGGCACTAGTTGTTGTCACTGAACCACCTCCGCCAACCCAAATGCTGAGAATGATAATACATTATACATTATCCAGTGCTGTTATCTCGAACATTCAAGCTACAATCGCAATTTGTTAACTGTTCAATTACTAAGGAAATGTTGATTAAAATGATTTTAGGTATGCTACTCCTTATGAATATAACTCGCGGCTTTGGAAAAAAACAGAAAAGAAGAAAAATGTATTCATTTCCATAAATAATGTGAAAATATCTATTTTTTTCTTCCTATTCTTCTTTTTTTCTTCTCATTCGTCGCCTTCAGTTACGGCTACGGCAGTAGCGGTAGTATCATTTCTTCCCTCCCTTTCCCCTTTATACACAATGTTCCGAATCGCTTAGCAAAGTTTTTAGTAATGTCTCATATATAATAAATATCGTCATATTTTCAATAACAATCTGACAGAGAGAGATGGCCCAGGGCATCAACTGATGTCACTTCAGTCCCTCTGACCGGGAGGCCTTAGGTTCGAGTTCCGACGGTGGAGGTGTTTTTCGATCCTAGCTTGTCAGCTAGGTCGAATTAAGTCGCTGTCTGGAGGAGAATTCTAGCGACCGGCTGCTCTGATCGGTAGTTTTCTGTGGTTTCTCGGATCAACCGCAGGCGAATGCCGGACAAGAACCCAAACTAATGGACCGCGCGCGATCTTTCCTTCCTCTTCCTTGTTCTATCCACACACCTACACTAACATGCATTACACATGCCGGGAGACCGGTCGGGAGCTTAGAGCTTATCATGGCTGGGGCGACGGTAGATACCTGGTTGGGGAAACCACCGCTAGCCGACAGTAGGTTCCGAATCTCTCCCAAAGTGGGAAGCCGGCCACCCCAAGAAAAAACGTGCACAACAGTTACGGAACTAATGACCTACGTTGTTGACGCGCCCAAAATAACTAACAATCAATCAATCAATAATCTTCAATCACGTTTTAAAAAAAAAATAAAAGCTGTCCGCTTGGTATTGCAGAGTCAATAACTTTTTATTTTATTACTAAAGACATTCGTAGGTGGCAATTTCAAAACTTTTTACTTTTAAACTCGTTAGTACTAATTTCTTGATGCTTCTGCGTTCCTTGCCTTGACATCTTAGTCAATCATGTGTCACAATCAGTGCGATAAACTGTTGATGAACTTAACAGTTAATCGCACATTTAAATTCCGTGGATTGGTGATTCAACTTTGTGTGATTTTTTTTCCGAACCCTTTCTTCTGATCTATGGTACAAGATTTAATTCTTATTTATTAGAACAGTTCAATGTGCACTGAAGAATATTTGCAGTTTCTGAGTTACACAACTTTTTAACTGTCTATCAAGTAATCGTAATTTTTACTGAAGACAAATGTGTGGACACACGTAGAACACAGAGTTCCTGTCAAGTGATCAAAACAAATACTTAGCCAAATAAACGAGGGAAGTGGGCCAACACTTTGATATGCGAGCCCTTCAGGAAACAAATTCCTCTAAATCTGCAGGCCTGGAGCCAGAAAAGTCTAGGCACTCTCCAACCTTTTCATTCGTTGACTAATCCTCACGCCGTTTGTAAAGCATTTGGGATGATACTAACTAAAGCATAAAGTTTCAACAAATCTACAAATGTTTTAGATATTAACATTAAGGTCCATTGTATATTATACGTTGGTATTACATTCACGCTTTCATAGATCACACGGAACTTAAAACTATAAATTTCGTATATAATATTTATATCAAATAGGATGCATTGTATTTAAATAAACAATGCATAAAACCTCGGCAATTTCTAACGAGACTGAGAACACAAAACCACATAGTTGACGCAAGTGAACCCTCCCGACCTTTCTAATTGCCTACAAAATACATACTCGAAATTTATCTGAATCTGTCTTATCTTCCTCCCAACCTTACATTCAGCAACCTAATTCTTCTCTCCTATTACAATTGTCGGGACGTTAGTAAGCGTTCTCTCCAAATCTCAAGTTGTACTACATACTAAACTTTTCGTGGAAATTCTCAGAATACTAAGAAGTAGGATGGAGTCTTATCTTGTGAGCTTTAACGCGTCTTCTCGGAAATCTCCCGCACAAGGCAAGTTTGTTCGCGTTCACTTTCGGTTCCAAAGGAAAAGACACTTCGTTTTCTCATGTGCTGGCAAGGTTCCTGCTTATCAACAGATTTAAAAATCAAAGTAAATGAAAAAAACTGAGAATATATCTCTAGCAAAAATGTAGTCGGTTTGAGAGAAAATGGTCGTTCATAAATTGAGGGCGAATACATTTACAAAAGCGAATGGTAAGTGTGCTGTATCTCGAAATCTAGAAAATTAAAATGTCTCCATTTGTCACTAAGCATTGCCTTTGAATTCACAGCATAGTAAACCTCTAGTATTTCGATTCAAACACAGAATATTACTATACAAATATTAATGAAAAGCTATGTTTGCGCTTTTGGTGCCATTTCTGTCCGATGCTCGAATTTTTAATGCAAAACTTTTTGAAAATACATGATAGTGTATACTAGGAGATGGTAGAAAAATTCAATGGAGTAATCACATCAAAACAATAAGTCATTAGACTTTAGAACAATTACACATATTATATTTTAGGTATTAATTTGAAACTAAAAAACAATTAGTCAACTTTTACACAAGAAGCCCAAAATTCATTTTAAGCTAAATCAGATGAAAATCCAAAATTAATTTGTGAAGTAGTAGAGAGACTAAAAGTTCTTAAACATTTGACTTGCGCTTACAATACTAAAAAATTGGAGAGTAACTCGTGATGTTTCTCACAAGCTAGAACGCGCGTCCTTTTATCTTTGTTAATTCTGTCCCATAGAAAACAAAGGATAAAGTACGAAAGATATCACCTTTTTTTAAATTGCAGATTCTGTTGAAATGTTACCTCTATTTGGTAAAGCATCGTGTCATTTCAAAACATAGAACACATTAAATATAAAACACTACAAAAATAAATTGAAATAATGTTTTAATAGATTATGATTGTACGAAAATATTAAAATTCATACAAATTTCATTACACGAAACAGTATTATGATGTAGCAAATATTGCATGCAGTGTCTCTTACAATAGTAGTACAACATATTTAATTTCCCTAGGTTTAGTATTTCATTACCGAGCGAAGTGATTCAGGGCTTAGAGTGTTGACTATGCATTCGGAAGGCGGGCTACATTGCCGTACCGGCCATTCTGACCGGGGTTTTCGTGGTATCCTTCGGTCATCCAGGCGAATGCTGGGATGATTCTACTGAAAGACCACGAAAGCGGGGCTAGAGAGCCGATTTTTTAAACTACATGAAGTCACGAATGTTTAGCGAATTTGAGACTGGTTGTGTGACCGAAAAAAAAGGATCTAACAGGGCCAAGGCCAATTGCCCTTTACTGGACATGTAATGACAAAACACAAATACAAGTATTTCATTCGACAAATTTTTTAACTTGTTGCCCAAGAAGAACACTCGAAACTCCCAACCCTACAATAGCCACAGCGCGGTTCTTGTGATAAAGAATAACACCATTTCCCACGTTTCGTAACCAGCAGCGGGGCGGCTCGCAAGCTGCAGCCTGAGAGCCCTGACGGGATCCGCTCTCAAGTTGGCCAGTTGCGGCTCCCGCTTGATGTTTTAGTCATGTTGTGCCGCGAGGGCGGTCAGCCGCCGCAACGCGAGAGCGGCGAGGGCGACGAGGGCGGCGAGGGCGAGGGCGAGGCCGAGCATTGCAGCCCGCCGCCCACCCGCCTCACGCGCCCTTCGGTGTATTGGAGAGCGCTCTTTCCTGTTGACTCTCCAAAAGTGGTTTATCAAGTTGCAAGAGGAAGTGGAGAGCGGAGAACAGGGTCGACGCAAATTGGAAAGCCCTATCGTAACATACTGCCTTTATTAGATCATATGCAGTGTATCTGGGATGCGTTGTTCTATTATCCGCAATATAGTACACTCATCTTTTAATACATCATAATTTTTGTTAAAATTTCTTTCAAGTTGGTAGGCTTTTGTAAAGTTAAATCATTAACATTTTCCATATTCAATATTTAAAAAACCAAAACATAAAAATAACTATTCAAAAATTCATAATTCCCTCTCCTTTTTATAAAGCAATGTTACATATGTGGCACCTTTAAAAATGTCCTAAAGCGCAACATTTCTAAAATGTCTTCACTCATTTATTTTATTTTTTCAACTTTTTTCAATTTTTATTTTTTTTCGCATATTTCATATAACCGATAGTTCAAGTGTTTAGTGGTTACAATGCAAATTGGGTGATTTATTAACCTGCAATTTCCAATCATGAACATGTTCTGAATTCAATATATAGAAATATAAAAGCAATTCTCTTAGTAGCAGTTGAGGCTAGTACTAACTCAGAGCCATCATTAGCGTTGTCTCTGCAGTCTCTCTGACTGGAAGGTCCTACGGTTCGAGACCCGACGGTGGCGGATTTTCGTCACTAGCTAGATAGCAAGGTTGAATTCAAACGTTGTCTGAAGGAGAATTCTAGAGATCGAATGTTCTGGTTATTTGTGGATCTCCGATCAGTAGCAGGTGAATGACGGAGCACTGACCTATCAAATGGGCCATGGAGAGCGCGCTATCTTTCCTTCCTCTTCCTGGTCCTATCCTCCTCCCTTACATATGCTTGCACTTACATGCACTACTCTACCGAACTTATCGCGAAACCAGCCGGGTGCTCAGAACTTGTCCTGGGCGTTGCCCCGCAGGGACAGTCCCGGATGTTGCCCCGCTGAAGGTTCAAAAACACTGCACGTCGGATCTCATCATCCAGAGGGGATCACCACTAGGCAAGGTTTGCTACACTAACGCGACTAATGGCCGTAACAGATAAATCCAGAAACGTGAATAAATTCTCTTAACACTCATGTCACCAAGTAAAGAGAAATTATTTAATTTGGTGTTCTTCAAATTCAATTTTTTGCAATACTGCAATATGCATTGAAGCAACTAAACACTTGCACAATCTGAAATATGAAATACGCCAGGGTTGAAAATGGAAAATAAGTGATATAAAAACAATTGAGACATGATGCACTTCAGGGCATTTTTAGAGGAATCGTACATTTAATGAGCGTTACGGAATAAAAATTACTTAATAGAAAGAGTATGAAATTAAGATCGTTCGTTTTTTTATTTTATTAGTTTAATTTTATTTTTTTAAGTATTGGATGCCTATCTTTTAAAACGTGAGTTTTTTCATTTAATGTTAGCAATACTACGGGAAGAATTATTCAGCTTGCGAAAGGTTTGCGATTGCATTGAACGTATTCGTTTAATTTCAGACTAGATAATTAGATACAAATGTGTCTGTGTGATATTCCAGGAGATTTTTTATATCTTACGCAGTTTCAAGTAGTCAGGCACATTTCGCGTTGACCAAGAAATCTGTGTGAAATTACTTACTCTTCTAGAGTATTTCTATTGCCGAAATTTCGATTGGACTTCGTGTTGCTCTTCTAAGTATTAAACACGTTTTGCGGTTTGTTTTTTGTTTTCCCAAACTCCAATGCAAATGTCTGATAATATTACCTCGTATGATCGCTAAACCGGGAATACAGGCGGTTAAGATTATAATTTTTTGAGGAAGAAAGGCGCAAATATTACACCATTTATAAGTCAAGAACGGCTGGACCAATTTTAATTATCTCTGATTTGTTGGATCCATCTCCACTCCGAATAGATGCATAAGTATTAAAATATCGGAAAAAATTTACTAGATGGCGCTGTAGAACAAATTTAAATATTAATGTCAAATGCAAACCACAACACACTAGGCATAATTTTTTGTTAATATGAATATTGTTAAATAACTCCTAAATGATGCGTTCTAGGGCATTTAAAACTAAAATTTTGAGGTTGAATGTCACAAAGAAACGTTTTTCATATCGCAGTATATAGAATGAGATCATTTTGATTATTCTATTTTATTTTTGCTAGAGGTAGGAGGTGAGGTGGCTGAAAGGATGAGGGAGGGGGAGAGTGGGGGGAGATGAGTGAGGGTGGAAACTGAGAGAGAGAGAAAGGGAGATGACGGACAAAATAACTTTCTGCCGGGTTCCGCTAGTTTCATAAATCGATTTTGGTCAAAGTGTCTAATATTTTTACTGGCCCAAACCTTTCATAAATATGAACATGATACATGTGTGTAACAAAATAAGCCACACTTTCCTCAAAATCGAGGAACATTCCTCTTAATGGACAAAAAAGTTATTACTTATGAAACTGATACCGATATCTCTTAAAAATGAACTAGTCGATGACGTCACTGAGGCATTTGACCTAGCTCCGATTGCACTTTCCAAATTCCGCATATGTACGTCTCAAATTGTTTTAAGAACATGGAGTAGAATCATCATAAAAATTACCTTGTATAATTAAGTGCGTAGACTACCGTTTTGAAGCCTTTATTATGAATCATCGATTTTGTGCTTGAAAAAAAAATTAAAATTTTATCCAGAAAAAATCTAGATAGAAAAAGCACATCGGCTTTAAATGCTTTCAGTTACGCAGCCTCTATATTTCGTGGAATATCCACGGGTACCTTGAATTAGAGGGCAAGCCACGGGTCGACCCATGTATCCTACTATGTGCTTCAAAGTTGTCCATGTTGTCCTCTCTTCTAAAGTTTCAGTGCATGCAACCAATAATCCAGCCAAGAGAGTTCTGACAAGCGTTTACCGATGAACAGCTAACAGGCCCGAAAATGAGTAAAAAAACATAATGCCTTTAACCACCTCACATCAACGTCATTGTTTAAAATATTGTATTATTTTAAACGAGAGCAAACTGATTTCATCTTTCATTGATCATTTTAATCATACTTAATTATAATTCTCCTAACAAAAGGAGAAAAAAATGTGCATTTTCAGGTTTCATTAAAAACTACACATTTTATACCTCATTCGAGGTTAAATTGATTGTATGTGCTCTATCCCTCTATACCTCTGTCGTCAATTGTTGAGGCTACAAAATATTGCTTACATGATAGGGAGAGAATTTGCAGAGACTGCACCAAGAAAGTCATGCCCATCGCATGTTTCTGAATTCTTGTCAGAAAAGGAGATTCTGAAAACAAAAACAAAAAACAAAAAAAACCGACACGCAATCGAGACTGTTAGTGCCTTGGTGTGAAGAAATTGTCATTGTTACCCTTTGTCTGGTAAAAAATAAACGTTCTCCTGACGGATTCTATTGGTTTTGTGTGAGGTTATAAGCAGCTGATGCACGGGAATGAAATATCGTTCTAGGAATGCTTGCCAACGTAGAAAACCAACTTTCAATGCGGCCAATGCGCGTATTACTTAGCTTCTCTTAACGAACAAGGCAGATCGCGACGTTACTGCTCGGCTCTTCTGATTTTGAAGGACCGATGGCGTCTAATTGGAAAGGCGTTTGATTCCTAGAATATGCCGTAAATGTGTCAAGCTGCCGGCTCGGCGCCCCGGAGCATGCGCGATCTCTCGGCCACTTTTGCAAGTAGTTCAAAGTTTGTATCAAAGCATTTCATACAAAATGAATTCATGCTCCTTGTGAGATCTAATTATTTTATTTATACAATATATATCATCCACTTCATAATAATTATTTCGTATGTGCGATTATCATTAGTATAATCAGAGTTTTATTCTAGTAGTTCATTACATTTAGTAATTCAATATTTATTGAATATATGTCTGCACGTCTATATTATTAACTTTCATGGCGAGGTAGGTATAATTAATAATCAAGAGAAATGTGACAAAATGTTAGGACAGATACAAATATAGATCTATTTCTGTTTATGTCTATTTGTGACTAATGTATATTTCATTCAACAAAATATTGTGTCCACAAATGCAGGAAGAAATTTTCGGGCGTTGTTTGAGAGTCACATTTCGCTCTCTAGGTTCTCCTTAATGCCCAATAATCCAATTGGATTCTGCCAAACCGTCCACGTCCTCATTTCATGCCCCTTGTTCAGCGAGACGTCAGTAAACGGTACAAGTCATTGGCATCTCCGGATCAACCGCCTCTCTGAAGTCAGCCGCTGGCGCTTGCGTTCAGTGGGTCACGTCGTTCGTGTTATGAATACGCGATGACGTGTTATGGCAACGGATCTGGAAATGCGCGCGGGAATCGAGTCCTCCACGCGCCGAAGAGCCGCTCTCCGGAGCCTTAGGCGCAGTCTCCCCCACCTCCTTCCTTCCCGCCTCCGCCTCTGCCATTGCCTCTTCAGCCTGCGCCGCTTCCGATGCCATTGGCGATGCCAATATCTCCGCCACCACCGTCGCTGCTATTGCCACCTCTGCCGGCGCCGCCGTCGAAGCCGCCATTATCACTGACGATGCCGATGTCTTCGTCGTCGCTGCCATTGCCATCTCTCCCGTCGCCACCACTGTTACCACCAGCTATGCCGATATCTCCGCCGCTGCCGATGCCAACTCCTCCGGCACCACCCTCGTTGCCACCGTTATCACTGAGGATGTCGATGACGCCGCCTCCACCACCGATGTCCACGCCATCGCCGTGCCGCCATACTGCCGGCATCGCTGATACTGGAGTGTCCATTGCCTGGTGTTGATGGTGACTTGTAAAAGTGAGCTATAAGAGACACAACCGGCTATTTTATCAGCAATTACGGCGAGGTGAATTATACGGTAAAGTGTTGCGAATGTTGAAACAACTAATATCCTTGTTTCTTCACAGAATTATATTTCTCTTTAACATCACAGTTAACACTAACGGGAAGAGGTATAGCATTATTTCAGAAGCGACCTCTTCCCGTTAACAGTTCAGGATCTCCCGAATCCTCCCACTTAGCTATTTTTCTCTTTGGCAACAGCAAGGTCCCTCTTACAATATTTTATTCAGTGTCGTCGTTTCTGCAAGAAGACACGATTTATTACACAATAGGTTTGTATAATAATAATAATAATTATTATTATTATTATTATTATTATTATTATTATTATTATTATTATTAATTATTATATTATAATTTCTTTAATCCACGACTAAAAGACGGCTCGGCTCGGCTCGACTCGGCTTATCACGATCACCAAACTCTTGTATTTAAGACGCTTTTTACCTCCCTGGTTACGAAGTTTTGATCGCACGATACAGCAGCAACTACACATACGATAGTAACTACAGCACAATACAGCAACACAACATGACACCAAACCCAGGATAACAGTATCCGGTTTGTTTTCAGCTATTGTGAAATCAGTTTGAATTTGTTTGAGGTACAGTATTGTGATTAAATCCAACAGACGTAACCCGATTTCTTGAGTGTTCGTAGCACTTGGAGCATGTGTTTGGAACTTTGAGAGCAGTACAGATACTTCGATGTTCTAAAATATGATTTGCTCGAATCTTGTTTTAAAATATACCAAAGTTGGCAAGGCATTTAATGTCAGTAATATTTCATTTCGAAGCGTCTGTTCAGAAGCGCTGGTACTTTACTAAGAACAGTCATTCTACACTGATTGCGTACAGAGGTTTTATATTCTGACGTTCCTGTCACTCTCCTGCGTAACTGTCGACTCGCGTCTACTTATCGCCTTCTGCCACCGAATGAACAGTTCCCGTTCTTGTACCGAATATGACAACCGCGGTTGTCAAAGACATCGATTCAGCAACGTCTTACCTCAATTTCTGCTGTCGATTCTAAGACCGCTTTTCACTTAACACATTTAGCATCTCAAGCTACCTGTCGAGACACGTCAACCGCTTTTGCAACTCGCAGTGCTCGTCTTTGGCATTCAAATTCTCCTGTGTAAGCCCCGCATCATTCTCGTCTATACAATTGCTAGTTTTAATTATGTTCTCTCATCAACTTGTCACCATCGTCGCCGAGAATCTGTTCGTAACTGTAAAATTTCCTATTGTTGCGTCTTTGTCAAGCACCGCCGATACATTTATTCCCGCCGCCATCACGATCAGCTCTTCATTCTAATTCACTTCCAATCTCCGAATTACTAAGTCGACGTAGTCACTATCGGGTCATTATTACTATAATGTTGTCTTTGAATATGTACTCTTAATCTTGCTTTGATTCTGCCTTGCGTGATGTGGCCTTCATCTCCAATATTTCTTCTGACAGGGCCAACTTACGCATCACCATTTGACATTCCCGCCTTGGCGCCTGCTTTTCGAGTAGCTATCGCTATGTTGCTACTCTCCCGTAGTTCCATCTTCACGCTAAGTCTCTCGACATAAATACTACTCCCTTTTATTATCCGCGTTAGCAACTTCACCACTATTGGACGTTTATAACTGTCTTCCCTTCTACCACTAATTTACAGTTTCCTCGGCTTCCTTCGCCGCGTTATCGTCTATCGCATAAATTGTCACACTGTCTCCCCCATTATCACCATTACCACTACCTTCACTATCGTCATTTCCGTCAGTCACAGCCTCCGCCAACACGTCTCCTTCCTTCTTCTTCTCCTCCTCCGTCGCCGCGGTAAGCATAGGCGGCGGAGGCAGCGCGGCGGGCGGCGCGGCGGCGAGGCGAGGCGAGGCTGCGATGCCTGGTGCAACGTTCCGGAAGAGCGGAGCGCTGCTGAGTTCGCGAGGGCGAACGCCGAGAGCTGCGGCCGCAGATTCGGAGCGCGCCCGCGCCCACGCCCGCGCCCACGCCCGCGCCCGTGCCGGCGCTGCGCCGCCCCCTCCCCCCTCGGCCAAGGAGTGACATGGGCTGCTCCCCGAAACGGCCCGCCCGCCGCGCCGCGCCGTGCAGGACGCACAACGTGTAGTCCGATGTTTGTCCGAGCGGAGAAACGTCCCCCTACCTCCTGAAAAGGCTTCTTCATCGCCTGGTTTCCTACGGAGCGGGTTTGGAAGATTCTTGCAAGTCCCGGTGTTATCTCCTGCTTGTTGCATTTCGGACTCGTCTCATGTTACACTGACGTGAAGTTTCGAATCCATCACTCCTATGAATTATTTCTTAGTATTATTCTGAAAGTAACACGAGTAAAAATTCAAAGCGAATATTAATTTTTTTTGATAATAAAATTTCTAGTGATAAAAGTAAAATTGGAAATTCGTATTAATAAATTGGGTAAAAAATCGGGAAATCAATCGAAAATAATAAAAGAATTACAGTAATAAATGAAAATTTTGTTCTTGTATATTTCAAGAAGAACCATTAACAGATGCATTTACAATGTGTTAACAAATGTATTGGCAGTCTTCTGAAAAACATTGTAAATGAAAAAAATCGTTATCTGATATTTCCATCAATATTATGGTGCATCAATAATTAATATTTTAATATAATTAAGCTTTGGTAATGCCCAAGACGATAATACAAAGACAATACCAATCTTAGTGATGAATATCGTTGTTACAGCGATATATTAGACTCAAGCGCGAAAAATAGGTTTATTTAAAGAAATACTGAATTACATCAGCAACTAAGAACAATATAAAAGTGGTAATTAGCAGAACAGGCTTAGTTATAATCTCATTTACAATTTAATTTTAAACTGAGGAGCCTCAAAAATTGGAAATTTATTTGATTTCCAGGAATTTGTTCTGTATCTTGTGAATCTAATCAATACCTGACAACGTATTATTACAACGTTCTCCTGTTTACATTGTTTGCGTGTACATATTTGTAAACCTGAACCAACGTGTCAAGCTATCCACACGTCCTTTCCAACTGTTTAGAATATACACATGTCAAAGATCACAGTGCCGTAACCTCAAGTTAACGAATAATTTCTAAAGCGAGATGACGTAAATTAAGTCTTTAACTTCATATATTTCTCTTGCCATTTACAGTCTTGTTATATCTTCCCATTCCTATACTCTACTACAATCACTACGTTTCTTATACTAAAAGATTTATCTCTTGGTAAGGAAAGCAGGTTTCTCTAATTTTTAATTCTATCAATCAAAATAAAGAATCCGGAACAAATAAAAGAAAGAAAAATATCAATACAAATGAACTTGTGAATTTATATGAAGAAAGTGCTATTGCTTTTATCAATATATCGTGTTTCCCAAATAAGTATGTGGGCGACATGTTGACAAATGTTTTGCCATTTACTTCTGTTATTGGAAGGTGACAAATAAAGTTGCGGTGGGAGCCACTGGCATGAAACAAGAACAACTGTTGATATTAAAGGTGTGTTGGGCGTCGCTTTATTTTGCTTTTTTCCCCCTCAGGAAAACAATTCGCACTTGCCGTTGCCAACATGGGCAACTTCAAAAAAACGTTTCTAAAATTAGTTCCTTTAGTTAATAGAGAGTCCCCAAGAGTCTTAACAAAATTAGAATGAAACCGCTGCTCTTCGCAGACTATAAACATACAGAGCACAGTATTTAAACAACGATAAAATGAAATAATGTTGAAATTTTAGAATAAAGGAAAAATAGGAATAGAATACATAAAAAAGCAGGTAATAGTGATAGATCCTAAATAAACTGGTTCTTAGAGACATGGTACTATCTGGCAGTAACGACTTACAGCAGCGCATCTCAGTAGTCTTAAAAGTGGTTTCTTCAACTAGAATAGTGATATTTATGTTCTTCATTTAAATATTCTGTACATTTTTTCTGTTAAATATTGCTCTTACTAAAGCTTGGTTGGCGGTGAGGATGTTTTATAATATTAGTTGCCCTTAAGGAACGTATACATTTTAGAATAATGAGAAAGAAGCTACGTTAAATGAATGAAGACTTGAAGATGGTTAATACACCTGTATATATCCAACTTGTATTATATATTGAGAAAAATATTCGGAATAATCATATTTGCTTCATAATTCTCATGCATTGAAACAAAATTAGTTCCTTTATTTCATTGAACTGTAAACTTAATAGTTTAGAGTTAATAGAAGAGACGGTCTGTTTTTATAAATCACCATGTTAAGCCACTGTGAAATTAAATTTAACTCAAGAATCATGTAGTAGTGATATTCTTGACTACTACATTGACCACGATCTCACGCAAAGAGATTTTGTGATTCTGGTGAACACGGTGTACGATAGGTTGCATAACAGTCAGGGGTAGATACTACATGTGCAACTCCTTAGTATGCAATTTTCGATCACATGTTCATTTTCTGGGGAATAGGGATCACCTTCTTTTCCTTTAAGCCCCCATGTCCCAGAAGAGTGGCTTCTCTGAGACCCCCATCATATCTGAGCTGTTATTC
Organism: Gryllus bimaculatus; assembly: GCA_017312745.1. Taxonomy (NCBI): domain Eukaryota; kingdom Metazoa; phylum Arthropoda; class Insecta; order Orthoptera; family Gryllidae; genus Gryllus; species Gryllus bimaculatus. Next base: position 6,443,736 of record BOPP01000030.1, read on the forward strand.
AAATACATTTTCCTGTTGGTTGCATAAATTCACAAAACATCTCGACTTTTTGGTGCCATTTCTACAAATCTACCTACCTTGCTGATAGTATACATCAATTCGCTTCATAATTATGTTTTTATTACATGTTTCTCTAATCGATGGTTATTTGTGAACATAATTTCATTTTTTGTAGTATTGATGCAGCCCATAAATGATTTCACAGTTAAAACTAGGGTTGCAATAACTAAACACCGTTGAATATGTCGACGTTTTCATTCCGTAACAAGAGCTTCTTATAATATGTGTCGAGTAAAACTCAAAAATACTCGAGTAAGACACAAAACAATTAGTATCGATATATACATGAAGAATAGATATTAAATCAATGAAATCTCTAGAAACTGAATCACTGTTCTTATTTAACCAAACTCTGAACGTCAGAAGAGTTTTCATAAAAAATATAACAACTTTCCATAACTACTATCAAGTTCTAAGATGCTTATAAAAATATTTAATGAACATCAACAGTGTGTAATATTTTAAAACTATGGATTAAAAGGGAAAAATATCATTTGACATAATGATTTCGAATTGTATAATAAAAAATGATTTATAGACTGAAAATAAATAGTTCAAATTTTAAAAAATGGTTCATTTATCTGTTACCAAAACGATCTTTTAAATCGACAAAAGAGCTACTTTCAAATTCGAAAAAAGTTCATGTTCGAGTACAGATATGCAATTTCCTGAATGGAAAGACGTATTCTCTTCGGGTTTATTTGAGTTTTTTGTTGACATATTCCTTTAAATTCCCTCCACAGTGTCATCGATCGTGAACGGAGGCCTTCACACAGGAAGTGAGCCATGTTCAACAGGTGTAATTGGAATTGGACACTGGTGTTTTCTCACACGCTTTTGGTTACGTCAAAGAGGCAGTGCTGCTCCAATTAAAAGTTGTTGCTTTGATCTGATGAAACGGACCCAGATATTGCGACATCAAAAATATTACACTCTGATTAATTTCCTATTAATTCCCAATTATGCAATTCTACTGCTTGTGATATAACATAAAAGTTTTAAGAATAACAAAAACAGCACGTCATTTCTTGCTTTATTTGTGACAGCTACGCAAAACTATAATACTACGTGAATATGCAAAAGTGTTTTCAACCAGAATTTTTTTTCATGCTGGGATTCGAACTCTGATTCTTAATTTAGCACATTTGTGTCACCCTTACACCATCAGCCTCTCAGGTAAACTAAGCCTTCCCAATGTTTTAAAAATAAAATTGAACATTCTCATAAACATTTTTTAATCACGTTTTTATCCACATTAATTCAAGATCTAGTTTTAAATAACACATTTATTTAAGAAAACATGTATCTTCAATTCTGTAGTTTTACAAAGACACCAAACAATAATACACTGTGACAATTTTCGTAAATACACAGTTCAACAAAAATATTACCTTAACGATATTTATAAGCGTAATTTCCTTTATTTGAAAAAGAAATTAAAGAAAATAGTTTTGAGTGTTTTTCAGAAAATATTTTTTTTATTTTACATTCACTTCAATACAAATTTACGCGAACAATACTATATTTTCAAAACCTTTTCTACAAAAAATATAGAAAACATTTGGAACCGTTTCTGATAAAATCATCTTCTTAAAATTGCCTACATAGCACGTAACATTATGCGAAAAATATTCATACATTCGAAAAATCGTACAAGGTCTGATTTAAAGACCTGTCTTTGAAGAACAGATTTTATTCAGGAGAAAATCTCCATTTGCAATATTATAGTCGTAGGAAGATGTCGAAAAAGTTTGAAATAGGAAATTTTCGAAAAACACCAAATATGATACCTACTCCATTTTTAAACGTGCTTTGTCTCTATCCGAAAAAATATTGGAGCTATTTTTGAGAAAATGACGAAAAAATGTTTAATATATCGTAAGTACCCATGAAATTCAAAATATCCGTTTCAAACTCTCAGGATCTCGTGTTCGGGTATTAAAAATGTTTAATTTGAGTAGTATTAACGAAAAAACACTTTTCTATAATAGATGTTTAGATTCAACTAATCAAGTAGATATAAGGAACTTGAAACTTTGTTCCAGGAGAGAAAAAATGAACACTTCGAGGTTTAATACGTTATTGATGTACAAATTATGTGTATTTACCTCGAAAACTGTAAAATATATTACTGAAGTTGCAAGTATGCGAACGGAATGATAAAAAATTGTTTTGTCTACATGGTATATGAATATAGTTTGCTTTTCATTAGGAAACCTTTATCCAAAATTACGTTACTAGCGCCTAAACTATAAGTAGGATTTGAAGAGAATTTGAAAAGAATAAAGCAATATGGCATTTTTGTCATCTTATAGAGCACATTTATCACTATCCCCACCAACAATTTAAAGAAAAAAATAGCCGTTTTTGAGAAAATCGGTTTTTGCATATTTTTTTAAATTTGCACAATAATGACCCTAATATTGTGTAGCTAAAATTTTCCAAAAAAAGTACTTGACCTTAAAGAACAAATTATGGACAATAAATTTAATTTGAAGGAAGTATCTCTATCTTTAATTTTGTAGTTGTAGGAAGACTCCGATAAAACTTTAAACTTTTGAAATTTTCGATAATTTAGAGTTAACTGTGAAAATCTGACCTATGTCGCCTTTATAAGTGTATTTTACTCTATTCCTCCAAGAAATTTAAAGAAAAAATTTGGAGCCGTTTTTGAGAAAATTTTAAATGTCCCGGGGCTTCATGAAAAATTGCCCGAAATTATAAAGATTTTTATTCAAAGTCTCAAAGCTTCGATTCGAGCCAGATGGACACGTGTTTCTTCAATTTAGAAATATACTACGTGTGGTTTAGGCGCTAGTGGTGTTCACGGACGGACAAACTGGCGGACAGACACACGGACGTTTTGAAAACATTTTTTCGGTATCAGGGGAACCCCAAAATGTGTATTTCTGTTGGAATCTAGAAATCGATTTTCCACAGCATTACATAACTTTCGCTATACTATAATACTCCGTAGATCCCTACGTATACGGGAAAGTAAAAACATTCCAAGCTCCATTTCGTGCAAATTCGCTGCATTGTTGGACAGAGTGTAACTGTAAATGTGATTTGCCGTAACCTCCAGTATCGAATGCAGACTCCACTAGTAGAGAATTCAAACACAAGGAACAGCGAGGTCACGTCGCAGTGAATAGTCCACCGAAGTTTCCACAGAAGGTCCATTGTTCCCGAAGGTGGCCAATTACTTCCGAGCGACACAATTCGTGTCTGAAACTATTATTGTTCGTCTGCTCAGAAAGCTCAATTAACTTGTCAGACAGAACGAAACACGTGAAATTCATTTTAAGAACAAAATACTGTCAAAAGGAGTAGAGAAATTCCAAGGACAAGAATGAAACAGGTCTTGAAACAGACAAGGGCTACAAGCAATTAAAATACTATCAATTACTTTAATTAATTTAATGAGTACTATTGACTTACTTTTACCACATGGTCAGTTCATCACAGACTTAATGCAATTTCACAGTGTTAAAATGTCTTGCGAGACACGATAAAGAACACGGAAAAGATTTTTAGCTATTATATGAACTGATTCATAGTTATCACATTATGTAGTATGTTCTAATAGATACATTGTTTATAAAACTGATCTCATTAGGTTTCCATCTCCTCTGATCGTAAAACAAGCTGGAAATTATTTATTCTATAATCTAATAAATGAAAGATTCCACAAATTTTGAATCTCAATACTATAGTACAACAAGCGATTATTCTAGACAATGAACTTAGTTCTCTGACTATCATCTTGAGTACATTTTAAGTAATTCTAAGAACAGTAATTAAAGCTTACAGGAGAATCTCGCTTCTAGGAAAAACCGCTTATAAGAGACAACATGGTATAGTCCCATGTCCCACCCAGTCCATGTGAATAAAGATCCTCGCTTACAAGTGTTTCCCTCAGTAGTAGATATAACGGCAAAATGTCCGCATCAAGCTTTGGGTTTTCTCCAACACACTGACAAAGGCCAAATCAAAAGGGATATCCATATACGAAAACACCCTTACAGAAATAACCCAATTTATCTGATGAGAAAATCTTTTGCCACTTTCCTTTCGTATTGCTTTCAAGAAAACGCCAAAGCCAGCAGTCTGTATCGAGAGCACATTCATTGATAATCTTATCGTGTGCAGGCAGTAGGAACTGCGCAGAGTTTGTCAAGGCGTCATGCTGAGTATTTTAACGCATTGCGTTCTTTGGTTTGAGCTTTTCTCTACGCTGTGACATTGATATTAATCGCCTGGTGAACAGTGATTGTTTGCACAAATGGCGACGCAATACGGAGATAATTTATTTGAAAATTTCAATTGTAGTGACATCTACAATGAAGTCAATATCAGTAATAAGATTGGACATTATACATCAAATCAAGATCGTTAAAAATGTAAGATAACTATATATAAAGTCATATTCGCAATTACCACTAATAAACAGTTCCCACCTCTAAGAAATCTATGACTTACTAGACGTTCCAGGTAATCAAGGCCCATTGTATTTTAATTTGAAAGTGAAACGATATTGCTCCGTTCCATAGAAATAGAATTTTACAAAAAATAATTTCATAAAAATATTGTCAAATAAGATTAAAAGTCCATATTTCAAGATAATTGAAACTAGCGGTTCTGCAACATAGTGACGATATTTTCGTACAATACGGCAGGGTTAGGTACAATGATCATGAATATACAGCTGAATTATATACAAAAGTCATTAATATATCAACTATCGTGTGTATACATCCTTCATAAAATGCTTGAAACACAGTATACTAGGTCTTCTAAAATCAACTTAATAGAAAAATGTTGCTTTTCGTTGCATACAAGGCACCACAATATACATTTTTCTTTGTGACATACGACAGCATTCGTTGCTGAAGCAACAATATTTAGAAGTTTCTTTTAATTGAAAAGTTTTAATTTCCGCACACATTTATAATAAATTTCCTGAAAATTAACACCACTGAAATTTCGTAGATTATAATAATAACAATTTCCTTAACACCATAGTTTGGTGTCGTTGCCTTCAACATATATATTAAGAACATTGTGTTTTATAACACGTATAATATTTGACATATTCTCAAATTCCCACTCTAGTCCCACAAAACATGTTTTTGCCCCAAAGTATTCGTACTTTTTCTGCAGTAGCACAATTCTTTTCTAATACTAGTTGAGGCGCTCAGAATAATAACAAATCTCAACCAAAGTTCGTTTTGAGAAAATAATCCTTTTTCTCTTTCCGTTCATGTTCAATTTCATTGCGAACTAACTTTTGAAGATGGAATTTGAGGGTTTATTGATATCTCAATTCATTTACTATTTCAGTATATGGTAGCAGTTTACCGTCACACTTCGAACTGAAAATGCGAGGTAGGTTAGGATCTGCTATTATTATCCGAGAATCTCAACTGTATGACAATTAGGCGAATATTCCTAACTAATGATTTACACTGAAAGTGTAGATGCATTATCTACAAGATGCTTGTGAGAGGTCATTTTACATCATTGGATTATAATGCACTTTTCAAATATTTTCGTAAAATAATGAACATGGAAACATCAATTTTAAATAAAAAACCTTCTTTTCAAAGGTAAGTATTCAAAAGCAACTTTTTGAATAGTTACCTCTTCTTACCAATAGTTCCTATTGCTACAAAATAGTATGAATAATGTACTAATTACAATACATTATTTCAGGCGTTACGTTACATTACATGAGACGTTACATTATTATGTCAGTACACAATTTCAGAGCTTCTATAACACAGAAAATACAGAACTATGAATTTACGATGTACCAATTGAGTGGACTTTGAACAAAGAATTTCATAAAACTTCTTTATCCTTCCAAAGTAACTCAAAGAAAACAAAAGAAATATAAGAAAAGAAGAAAATATCGACCCGCAGCAGTACAACCATTCAGGAGGTCTTTTTCAATAATAAAAGTCAAAAGCGGCGGATGAAAGCACGAGAGCTTTTTTCATCGCCGGCGTCGACTAGAGACGTGCGCAAGCAGAAGTCGCTGGCTCGAACGAGGCCCCGGACGCGCCCGCGCGAAACAACGTCGTGGAGCGGGGAACGGCCGCACGTGGACAGAAAGCAGCAGCCGCCCCGCCCCGCGCCGCGCCCCTAGCGAGGCCGCGCGGCAGATTGAATCAGCAGACCGCTCAGAGGGCCCGATACCATCGACCGAAGCCCCTCCAGCGCCCCTCGAAGCAACTCCACGCGACGCGGCGCGGCGCGGCGCGGCGCGGCGCCACGTCGCCCTCCCGCGCACGCACGGGACACTCGCGGGGCTGCGGATAATAGCAGCCCCTTCCGTTCTGAGGCGTGAAGCGCTCGTGATGATCCGTTGCATGCACTGCTGCTATTTGTGCGAATTCACTACTCCCTGCCTAAGAGAACGTATAAGTGGAAAGCTAACTGGATTTTTTGGAGAGTTAATTGGATTTCGAAAGACAGTATGGTTCTTATCTTATCCCTGAAGGACGCTCCAATACCAAGTAATAGATGTATTTTGAAAAATACCTAACAATCAATATTGTACGAATAAGTTCATTGAACTGCTCAAAAATGTATTGTTAATATGACCCATCTAAAGTTTCATTCTATCATTTTAACGTGAATTATATTGTATAGTAGGCCGTTCTAAAAAAAAGATTTCAATTTCAGTGTGACATTATCGGAATTATAAATCGTACGCCTTCGAAACAAATTGCGGGAACTTCGCAAACTTAAAAATTTCTGCTAAATATGAAAGAATCAAAAAAAATTTTCAGCACTATGTGTGATTCTCTGTTTGAAATGCTGACCTTTCTCTAACAAGATCTTCAAACCGTGTATGGTTGTACTTCTCTACCCTTGAAAATCTAGTAAACTTCGTAACAATAAAAAAACAAAATCTACTTTAGTTTTATACTCTTGATTTTAACATTGCCTTCTCTTGTGTCGAACATTTTAAGTTTACTTAAAGAACTAGGCTTTCGTAGCGCTACAGAACGCGAATATGAAATATTGGAGTACAATGGGAATTATTCATATGTAATTCGGCATTCCATGGAAGATCGCAAAGCGCGACGCCCCTCATTTCGAATGGTGATAGGTTCGAATCCCGCTTCTGGAATGAACATTTGTGTGTTGTGGCATGAGGGGGCTCTCCCATTTCAACCCTCTTCTTCCATTCTTGGCTGGCATGGGTGGTGAAGGGTGTTGAGACATTAGCGCTTAATATGAATTCCTAGCATACCATGTTATTTATGTAAAAAGGAAACTATAAATAAAACATTATAATAATAATCGTAAACTTACTAAAATGTGTTTAAAGTTTGTTTTTTTATTGATGGGATTGGCACTAACTGCTGGAAACTTTAGTAGTATTTGGCACTAATTGTCGCTGCTACGTCGCTGATTGAGAGATTCTGAAGTTCTAGTCCCGATGGTGGCGCCGTCACTAGCTGTTCATATGACACTATATATAGCTACGTCGGATTCAGCTGTAGACTGAAAGACAATTTACCACCTACGAGATCCGCTTATCTAGAGTTTTCCGTGGTGTCGCCCATCAATATGTGGTGAATGTCGGAGCAGTACACTAAACAAACGTGCCACTCACACACAGACCCATACAATTACATGCACTACACAACAAACGAGACACACACACATGATGGAAGCTTAGTGCTTGTTCTGGCTATGACGTTGTTACTCTTGGTGCAGATTACTGTAAGAGAGAAACTCGGCAAGTCGACATGTAGGTCGGCGACGGATTTCACATTCTATCGGAGGAGGAACATCACCACAGCACAGCTATAACATCCACACGACTAATATGCAAAGTAGTTGACTTGTCCGGAAACACTAAAGATTCACTCAAGCCAGTTGAACGGTTGGAACCCAAAGAGTTACCCCAAAATTGCTTAGAGCGCCGTCAGATGGCTGACGAGTAAAAAGTCGAACTAAGACCCTAAAAAATAGGAATACAAATGAGTAAAATAATAATACATAACATTTTTTAAAAGTTTATCTTGCGTATAGATCGAGGAAAGACAATCTCATAATGCATTAAAGTTCGAAGAAGATTTTAACAAGAAGTATCTTTCAAGAAAATTTCTGCCGGGTCGAAAGGCGTGACGGTCGGACAGGCGGTCCGCTCGTCGGACAGGCGGTCGGACAGGCGGTCGACAGCGGTCGACGTCGGACAGGCGGTCGGACAGGCGGTCGACAGCGCGGACGGGTCGGACACGGCGGTCGACAGGCGGTCGAGGCGGGACAGGCGGTCGGACAGGCGGTCGGACAGGCGGTCGACAGGGCGTGTCAGGCGCGACAGCGTCGACAGGAACAGGCGGTCGGACAGGCGGTTGGACAAGGCGTCGACAGGCGGTTCGTACAGCGGTCGGAGAAAAAACAGGCGGTCATACAGGTCGATACAAGGCGGTCGACAGGCGGTCGACAGGCGGTCGACAGGCCGGTCGGACAGGCGTGACAGGACGTCGGGACAGGCGAGTCACAGCGCGTGGACAGGGGTCTCACAGCGGTCGACAGCGGTGGACAGGCGGTCTGGACAGGCGTCGGACAGACGGTCGGAAAGACGGTGGACAGACGGTCGGACAGACGGTCGGACAGACGGATCGACAGACGGTCGGACAGACGGTCGGGACAGACGGTCCGGACAGACGGTCGGCGCAGACGGTCGACAGACGGTCGGACAGACGGTCGGACAGAAGGTCGGACAGACGGTCGGACAGGCGGTCGGACAGGCGTCGGCAGGCGGTCGGGAACAGACTCGGACAGACCGGTCGACAGACGGTTCGACAGACGGTCCGACAGAAGTTCGACAGACGGTCGGACAGACGGTCGACAGCGTCGGACGACGGTCGGATCAGACGGTCGGACAGACGGTCGGACAGACGGTGGGACGACGGTCGGACAGACGGTCGACAGACGCGTCGGAACAGAACGGTCGGACAGAACGTCGGAACAGAACGTCGACAGACGGTCGGACAGACGGTCGACGACGGTCGGACAGACGGTCGGACAGACGGCGGACAGACGTCGGACAGACGGTCGGACAGACGGTCGGACAGAGGTCGGACCAGACGGTCCGGACAGACGGTCGACAGACGGTCGGACAGACGGTCGACAGAGGTCGGACGACGGTCGGACAGACGGTCGGACAGACGTCGGACAGAGGGATCTCAGGGCCGCCAAGGACATGAATTTGCAGTGTAATCTTGAAATCGATTTTCCACAGGTTTACATTTTCCTCTATACCACGTTCTGTAATATGTCTTAATCTACGTACCACGTCTAGTCTTAATCTATACACGCACGTATCTGAGAAAATAAACGTACCAATGCTGACCATCAGTAAAGCCACATATGCTTCTAGCGTCGTCTCACAAAATCATCTTAATGGAGACGATCGAATTTCGAGACCACACCATAAGGGATTGCTTTTGTTTGGTCTACGCTTCCCCGGAGAACACGCCTTCCACGTACGACATCGCTCCGATGACTCGACGAATTTCACGGCAAATATTTGCATGCGGGCCATGATATAGAGGAAGTAAATGCGCTGGCGGTTCGGCGCGGCGCGGCTCTTAAATTACTGCCGGCGACGGCGGCGGCTGCTCTGCGGAAGCTGCGGCGG
>BOPP01000030.1:6456317-6474769 GCA_017312745.1 Gryllus bimaculatus
GTGAGGCGGTGGGGGCGGTGGCGGCGGCGCGGAGGACCCGAGCGTGAGCGGCGGGAGCAGAGTTACGCAACCGCAGGCTCTGCCCCGGGGCGGCAGCGCCAGGAGATAAATATTTTGCACGCTGCGTTTATTGTAAGTCGGAGAGGAACGAGTGGAGCTGGAGAGCGGTGTTCATAGCGGCGTGGCTTGGCGTGCGGCACTTAAGCGTTCCTCCGTCCTCTGTCGCCTTCGTAATGAACTTAGAGCACGCCACTGAACTGAGGAAAATTAAGTTGTTTGGTTTAATTTGACGTGAATAAAATGTAGTTCTTTACGAGAAACGCGGGAAAGGATTTTGACTTCAAGTAGCGAAACAAGATAAAAAGTTCCACATTACATGTGTTGCTGTAGGTTGTGGCATTTGTTGATGCTGAGTAGAATTAAGAAAGCAGTAAATGCGAATTTTATGTCAGTGAAAGGGATGGAATGAATTATTATTTTAGCGTTGAATATTAGTTTCTGCAAAGGTTATAATTGTTCATGATGAGTTTGTTCGTTTCATGAACTGGGTCACTCTTTCTCTACGTATTCTGCTTTTCATGTTCTCTTGTCTCTTCTACTTTAATCCCTCCATGCACAATTACGTAATTGGGCAGACCGTACCTTTCTAAACAGCATTGACATGAGTGACATGATAAACCAATAGGATTTCAAAAAAATGTTCGACATTCGAAAGAATAACAAGATATATAACCACTATAATACTAAAGAACTTTAATATTTTTTGTTGATAACAGAAGTAAATACAAAATACTAAAAATAAGTTATGAATACACTATTCGAAGAATGTCTCGCGTATCAATGGAATCTTGAAAAGTTTCTGTCACCTTCCTGAAGACATCATTCAAAAAAGAAACAAGAAATTCGTTCTCTTTTAAAATCGCTGTCCTGAGTTTCAACATTCAATATTCTTTGCACTCTGCTCTGTAATTTGATTGTTCTTTTTTCTTTTCTCCAAATCCTTTCCCGCTTTTCGTCGCATTAAACTCCTGAAATAGCACCGCTTTGTCGTCTTCTCTGAAATCTGCATCAAGGAAATATTGGAATATCATTGAATTTTGGTGATACGTCGAACAAAAAGATATTTCACATTTGAAGTTTCAGTTCAGAAAGCAAACACTTGCCGCCATCGCCGATTGGTCGAGCTTTTCGAATCCAGAACAAATGCTGAACACCTCGTCTCATGTCTTACTATCTTTTGTATCTATAAAAGAAAGTGCGAAAAAAATTGAATGCCAGGAGTGCGCGCTAGGTCCTAGAATATCTTACGTTTAAAATTCTTGGCAGAAGGCAACAGAAGATCGCAGGTGAGACCCGGGGAGCAACATGGATCGCATGCCACTGCATTGAGATGGCAGCCACGTCCATCTCCAAGAATACGCGCCTAAAATTCATACCATACGTTAAAATACTCAAATATATTTGAGAAGTTAACATTCTTTCCATAGTTGCTTCTCATTGGAAAATATAATTTTGTTCAAATTTTTCAGTAAATTAACTGTTAATTTATTGTATAGCAAACAGTAGTGGATCACTTAATTGAAAAATTAAATTCCTTTCTACAAAATTTCTCCTAAATCGTTTCTGAGAAAAGAAAATTGCTAGATAATTAAAATTTATTTTCCCTTAATTGAAATACCGCACATTAAACTATAAATGTTCTTAATACTTTATTTAAATGCGTTGTTACTTTCGATAAATCAAATAAATTATGGTCTGGAATTCACGAGTACATATATTTTTGAAGCTAACACTTTACTTCACCCCAATACTAGGTTCGTAATAAATAACTATTGAAGCTAGAAGATGTCTTCAATAAAATTAGAGATAGAATTCAAATATAAAATAGATGTTGGTTTATTCTGTATAACGAATACATAGTTTTAACTTTCTTCAAAACCTATCGATAAATGACAACTCGCAACGCGAGACACACAGATAAGAGAAGAAACAAAGTACTAACAACATGAAGAAATATGACTATCATTTCAGATTGTCATAAATGAAAATACTCTACAATAACGAATTTCGTGAAAATGTTTCCAACAAAATCTTCTTTCAATAATTTAAAAACTATACCAGCAAAAATGTAAGTTTTCTTTTGCAAAGTGAAATACTCAAAACGCGTATTTGTTCCAAATTAAATGATGCAGATGAATTTTTAAACATCTCTATATTTTAATCTTCGGGAGCATTGAAGTTAATGAAAACGAAAAGAAGGCGAAACAATTAGTCTAATAGCATAAAAAAGAACATCATTCCCTACAGTGACCGAAAGACTCAGAAAACAGGAGAGCAGGAGGCGAATACGTCAACAAATTTTTACTCGCTCTCACTCGAGTCCATCTCGCTCTCACACTACCCTTCCCATTCCCACTTTATCCTTCCCATTCCCACTCTGTCCTTCCCATTCCCACTCTGTCCTACCAATATCACATTTTTTTGTATTTTCTTGGAATTTGTTTTGAGGATAATTGTCTGACTACGTGCCCTTCTTGCTTATAAAGAAAAATGCAATATTGTTGGTAGAGAAGTAGATCCAATAAGTTGTATCCTCGTACCTCAGATTCTATATAAAAATGTCTTCCGAAGATTAGAATATGAGATATTCGAGGTTGAAATATTCCTGCTCTAATATATAAATTTTGTGAAGAAGTTTTAATATATTTTTGACTGAATGTATTCTGAATTATCTCAGTTAGTATAAGCCCACACTAGTTATAATGACTGGTAGTATGTTTGTTAATGAGGACTCTAAAGAGCTGCTGGCCATTTGTAATTATATATCTGTAATTATATCTCTATAATTTATTTACAAATTGTTTAAGAAATTATACTGACACTTTACATTGTTTATTACATCATTGCTTTTCACAACTATTGAGATCTGAACTGGTTCGTATTACGTCTAAAGTTCGAATCTGACTAATTTCCGAATTAGCCAGATTTTCAGTGCATTTTCAAGACAATTATTTCAGCGGGAATACACAAGAAGCCTTAGCTATGAATAGTTATCTTACTATAGACAGAATCCTGTAGCTAACACCATCTTTATCCGAATAAAGTCCAAAATAATCCGTGTGTTGTTATTCGTACAGCTTTATCCACACCGTCTGCCTAATGTCCGAACTACCCGCCTACTCGTACCATTAGCTTACACATGATTACACTTGCAAAGTATGCAAAATGTGAGTGCGCTACCACGCAACTACGAGTCTTCAATGTAACTTTGGTCATAAAGGGTCTCCCGAATCTGGTTGGGGCGAATTTTCACACCAGATAAATAGCTGGGTCGGATGATGACATTGCCTGGATAAAAATATGAGAATATATCGGCCGTCACAGTGGATTTACCTCCTTCCAGTTCCAGGCGGATGTCAAAGCAATATTTAAAATGATAGGTAATGGGCCGTACGCGATCCTAATTTCCCATCATATTCCCTCTCCCACCCTTACGGCCTGGCGATTGTCTAATCACTCAAGCCTACAATAGTCTATTCCCCGTTATCATATGCGGCAGCAGTGCGAGAAAGCCTATATTAGGAATATAGAGCCTTAAGATGAAGATGTAGCAGAATGTATTAAAAATATATTCACGAACTTCATGTAATTCATTATTCATAAAATTTATAATTTAAGAAAATCATCATTCCAATTCATCTCACACATCGTACTGCTCCATGTCTACTTCAAGGCAAAATGAATTGGGATGTGACAAAGCATCTTTCATGCTGAGCGAGTGTGAGAGCCACGAGGCTGACGCATTTGCCCTCTCCACGACAGCGGCGCCACGGACAATTTGCAGCGCGTCCTTCTGGCACAGGGAAGCGCTCTGATGGCCTCGGCCCGCGGTCGTGCATGCCAGCGTTATTTGAATGAAGTGAATCAGCCACGAAGCATGCACGTGAATGGACCACCCAGACTACGAAACGGAAGGGTTAACAGGCCACCTCTGTTACAATGTTCATGGCAAATTGGACTGACAAAGAAAATTCCGAATGTTTATGAATTTATTGAAAATCAAGATTAAAAGTTTTAACGTGAAATGTAAAAAAAAGAAATTGTATTATTGGAAAATGAGAGAGATTACTTGAAATACATGAAGATGAAATAATACGCAAACAATAATGTGATAGGATCTAGGATATCAATTCATTGTGAATGATAGCTGCCCAAAAACAAAGTTCATTAGAAAGAATGTTTCCTAACAAACAGAATAACTGATTGAAATATATAGTCGTACTATTGAGTAAATGTACGTTTTTTCCCGGTGAAAAATACTATATTCTATCAAAGAAGTAGGCCGATGAAGCAAAGTAAATTTTTTTGAAAGTTAAGAAACGAATTCAATACAAATGGCAAAATATAGCAATGAGAGATAACTTGAGGACATTAAAATTCCTACATCAGCCAAGGTAACATAGAGAGTGTTTCAGTAGAAAGTTTTTTCCGCGAAAAATTCTAACTTTCGTTCGGTGATGTCCTCAATAAAAAATCTGAAAGTTTATTTCCATTTCTTATTGCTCGTAACAAGCTTTTGACATCCACGAATCAAATAAGCAACACAATCACGTACCTTAAGGCTAATTCCTTACTCGAAGTACAATAAAGAATCTACAGAAATTACATTTAAATGAGCTTTGACGTAGGAGCTTGGAAAACTTTCAAGTACGCGTCAAAGGTATGTAGGCTCCAGTCGCAAATATCAGGTGGGTGTTTTCGTCATGTAAATTTGGGACGTGGCTTCTCACTCCGCCATGAAACACATCTGAACCATCTCACTTCATTTCTCATCATTATGCACAATTCATAATCACCCGCATCCAGAGCAAGGTACTGGCAAATTACCACTGCAATTATTTGCTCAGGAAACGGGAAAACATCAAAAATTAAACCTCGTGCCCCTTCTGTTTGAGGTCAAAGTATGTCACTCATAATCATTTCTCAGCTGATGCTTTACCCGGATCTCAAATCTCAAGCTCATTTGATTATTACTCTTGACCTTCTATATCTCTTGTAATTGTTTTTCCAGTACTTACTCACTCATGCAAACTCATACTCGCGACAAAGTCTTTCATCAATTAGAAGTTTTCCAGAGCGTAGCGTAAAACGTGATTAACAACCACGTGACCAGTAGCGTGTGAAGTATAATCCGTAGCAAAAGCAAAGAATTGCCGGGTCCTCTAGCGAGGTGTAATATTTCCTTCATTGGTCGTGTTCGTTTTTCGGGAGGAATAATATTCGAGGACGACGGGGAAGTTAGAGAACAGAACGTGGAACAAATTGCGTTATTGACTTAAAACTGAATAAGGAAATTTTAATAAGAGTTATTATGTAAATTCTTTATTTTACGCCCTTTAGAATTTATAAGCAGTCAACTAGGTCTTACACTACTGCATCATGCATGCACAACATGCATGCAAGCATCATGCAAAACTTTGGCTTTGTTGCTAGTGCAATATTACGTTTTATGAATAAAAAGGTGTGCGTCCTAAACTTGTATTAGTATAGACATTTTATTGTAAATAATTCCATTTCAAAGAATTTTAATTTTAATAATTTTGATAGTACATTTTGACTATGAGTGTAATTCGATTTCATAGCTGTCTAAAGATTGAGAAGAAGTATTCCCGAAACACGTAAAACAATAAATATTTTTTCTACTGCTAAATACGATATTAAATAGAATTTTTAACGTAGCCGTTTAAAATGCGTTTTGTCAATTAACACCAAGTAAAGTATATAACTTAAACAACATACAAGACAGTCCCACAATCATAGAATTATATTACGATTTCTCACTGCACGAATAATTTCATGTCTGGTACATATACAACGAATGCCAGAGAACACATCAAACCGCTGTGAATTCAGCGGAACGATCTAGAATTGCATGAATATCGCAGTTTGACTCTGCAATGTGCACAAAAAGACCTTCAGACTGAGAAATGCCGGCAAACGGTATGAAAAAATACTAAAACTATTTTTATTGCTAAGAAAACGAAGACCTTTGCCGAATAAAGGATGTTTATCACATAAAATACGGATATTTATCTAATTTGGTACATTAGTAGAGCTTTTACACATTTATTTACTTACGAATAAAAATAATAATGCGTTAGGTACAAAAGAAGACTGAAAAAGTAGGTTCTGAGTGTTTATCTGAAGGTGTTAATAAGAAAAGCATGACGCTTGTTTCGTACTTCAGTTGAAGCCTTGGCAATTTACTCTCGTAAACGTGAACATTATGTTGAAGACCTGTCGGTTAAAACGGATGCTGTTAACCGATGTTATGAAACATCGAATTCTGTCAAGCTGCTTCTTTTTAAATGAATTATTTTTTATTTAAGGAAAAAAAGCAATTCTCAAGAAGAAATGTATTTTGTGAAGACGAAAATATTTTTAAAACACAGTCTTCACCTTTTGATTAGGTCATTGTACATGCATAGATTTTAAATATTAAATAAATATAATTAATAAGAAAATATATTACATCTACTGTATACTTGCTAGTTTTGTAACGTATTTTGTTGAGGTTAAAAAGCTGTATAAGGACTTCTTTACTGACACTATCCTTCATGAATGAGAAGGATGGACACGGAAAGGAGAGTGAAGCAGTACAAATTATTACAAAGAATTAATGTGATCCAAGCATTCCTTTTCCATCATTAACACATATGCCTCAAAATATTAACGTTAATTAAAAAAATCTACTGAACGAAACAGAGTACTTCCCCTGACATTTTCTACAGATTATCTCATATAAAACATACAATAACTCGGAATATCCTATAACTTCCTCATGGTTGCATCTGCATTTTAAAAGAATGCCACGAAACAAAGAATAAAGAGTATGGGCAACAGCTTCCTTCGATCGAAACATTAAAGACCAAACAAGGTTTTACGTTTGAGAATCTTGTTTTTTTCTTTCTTTGAAACCCTCTGTTAGTAAAATTCGTGTACAAGAGACTTGGAATAATTAAATGTCTTGGAACTAATGAGATTCAAGTACAGGTGTCAGTCAATTTCGATTTTAATTAAAATGCAGACAGAAAGCCAGAATAAACGTGTATTCAAAAGAATGAATTACCCACAAGAAGAAAATAAAAGAACTTTTAAATCTTAATTGATATGAAGGAAGGAGGTATGAAATAAATTATCCTTCTGCCTTTAAAATTAAATGTATCATTATAATAATTCCAGTGAGCAAAAAAAGGTAAATTTGAAAGAATAATAGTAAAGAATTCTAATGGTCTTCAGCTACAATAGACAGTATTCTGTAGTGCAATTTTGCGTCTGAGTGTCGGTATAATTAATAACTTATATCAGCATGATTCTTGAAGCATTGAAACATGGTTTAAGTACTTCAATTTTAAAACCTAGTTTGTCATTGTTCTGTCTTATTACTTTATAACCTGCCAAAGGGAGAAATTGCTACAAAATGTATTTTTTTATTTTCCGTGGTCAAGAGAAAAAGAAAAATTTAAGTAAAGCTTTTAGCATTAATGAATTAGTACTAATATAATGCATTTAATGCATTAAATTAGTATTACGTCAGCAAAGAAAACATTTTTCAAAGAAAAATCAATAAAAATAATATTATATCTTTGTGAATATTAAGTTATCAGGCAGACCGTTTTAGATTGTTAGTTTTTTCAAAACCAATGTTAAGCTCTTAAGCATTCTCATTTTTCATTGAAATCCGCATAAACATAGTGAGTTATTGATGAAAATATGACATGTCATGTAACAGAGGACTCACACTAAGTATGAGATATAAACATTAAATACTTGTTGGGAAATGCAATATAACATATTTTGAGTCCTTATTTTAAAATGTAAAGAATAGCTTTCATTTGACGAAACAAAAGTGTGCTCACGAAATGTTATTTACATTATTGAAAATCCTTCAGTTTGACAAATGACGTCTGCGTAAATTGCTCGATTCGCATGGAACTCCACATTTGACAACATAATTAATGTGCGGTTCGTGCCCGTTCAACGAAGTTCTGTTCCTAACACAGAACGGAAACAATGCAGAGAGGGTAAAATCCAAAGGGAGTCGTAAATTTTCTCATATAGTACATCCTAAGAGACAAAATGGCTACAAAAGGTGTAATAAATAATCGTACACCATTTACTAGAAATGTATGTGAATATCGATATTAATTCTATTTCTACTAATGGAAATGATGAATAAACATCAGATACGTTAAAGAGAACACCCTCCTTATTAACAATTGAACCAATTTTATTATTTACGTGCGTGAAATTTGCAAAATTATATCAGAGAAATAATAGCGTTCTATTTCGCATGAGTTATATCAAAAATTTTTAAGTATTTTTTTCAAAATAACTCATTTCTTAGACATTTTTACATATAGCATTGAACAAATTCAAAATAATACAAAAACTAAGTAAATATTTTCATAGTTATCACAAATCAAATAGTAAATAATCTATCAGCTTTCCAACGCATTTAAACTCATAGTAAAAAATAGAAAAAGAATTCCCGTATACACAATTTTTATGAACTTAATTGTCACAAATTACTTAAAATCAAAAATCAGATGAAAGATGATGAAACGTTTTCATCAGTATCCTTACCAGAGACTCCGGCAAGTCTTAGTCTTTGACCCGCAATGTAAATCAATTCAAAGAAAAACGAAAAGAAACGAACATTACGAGTCGAGGGAAGAATAACAGCGGTTCGATTCCGGATATCTGCATAGCAAATCGCACGACGGGGCGATCAGGGATTAGTTGGAGTCGAGGCCGCTCGCAGACACCAGCTAATGAAATTAGGAGCGAGGAGAACCTCAGAATCGGGAAAGTTCGTTTGCAGCGGCTTGGTGAATCGAACAGGTGGACGAGTTGCGAGCCAATTTCCGCTCTGAGGAAGGAATCGAACTTCCTCTTCTTCAAAGAGCTCTCAAGGATCAAGCCGCATGTTACGTTATTGACTTAGTAGGTTAAGGCAGATAATCTTGTTTCCGATTCCACCCCGCTCTTCAGACGAAACTCATTTCCAGAGCGATTCTGTAGCGACTGAATTAATATTGTGACCTTATCCATTAAAATATATTTTTACTATTGTTCATAATGTATAGGCCCTATTTCTAAAACTTTTGAGAAAACGGAACGTATTAATGAGTGTATGAACATTAGTAAATTTCAGTGAGAGGTTGTAAGAAAGCAAGCACGAAAATACCGACTTAAGGAAAAAATATTCCAAGACAAAATAATTTATATTCACAGAAGAGAAGGTAACAACTACGGGGAAGGAGAAGCAAACTTAAAGCTAAAAATATCTAAACGAACCCCTTTCCATGCAACAAAATTGAATTTACATTTCGCTAGAGGCATGCCATCCGGATTTTCTTCGGACGATTACCGTCGGCTGTGTCACGGCACCTGTTAGTAGAATATTAGGAAAGAACTGGCGCAATATATACGCCACGAAATTTCATTACAGAATGGTACAACTGTGAAGATTTAATAAATAGCACATCGCGTGGGTAAACTGAGCTCGAAGGTTGGCAATCCAATCAGAGATACACGGAACTGCTTACAGCTGCCGCGCTATTAGACTTTGTCGTTGTTCCTTTAGCAATTTTCTTTCTTTTCTCCTCTCCTTCTCCTGCACTCTCTTTCTCTCTTTGGATTGAGGTCCGCTTTCTTATTTTTCTGTCTCGCTCTGTCAACCACCCACGCGTTTCAAGAAGTTTTTCAGTCCCAAAGCTTACCAGGTTATTTTAGCCTCCACAGTTTCAAAACAACAAATCTTAGAAAAGAAATAAAAGTTTTCAGTACTTCATAACGTGTCAGAAAATAAAGAATATTTACAATTTAAAATGTCAATTTTTTTCCGGAAACAAACTGTCAATTACAATACACTTAGATACGTATGTCTAATTCAATATTTTCTAAACTTAGTGTTATCGAGGAAAGTCACAATTTCTCCTCTCATTTATGTACGTTAATATTGAATATAAATTAATTAATTTGCAGAGACTTCTCGTCAGAGACGAGATCAATGGCGCACCTTCATCCCCCATAAACTGATGAGTCTCTTAATAAAAGTAGTTTTTAACATTTTTTTACGAATGAAAATCATTCATTACTTAATAGAGCCGATCCGGGTATCCGAGATTGCTAGGGCAGTGATGCCGCGACGATCTCGGTCCGAAAGATCGTAGATTCGGATCTCGCCTCGGGTACGGTTCTGTGTGTTTCGTGATCGGGTTTATTGTCTACGAGTAATGTGATTGAGTGACTCCTGTGGTTGGCGTCAGGAAGGGCATCCGGTGATAAAATCATCGCCAAATCAGTGTAAAAATGGAGTGTGCCGAAAATTAAAAAACAACGAGCCCGCCTAATTAGCGCCCATCACGTTGAAGCGGGAAAAGGAAAGGATGAGAACAATAGAAAATTCATTATTTCAACTGAATATATTACAAATAACTGTACATGAACAAATAAAAATAGTATTTAATTCAGCAGAAATTAAAAACTCTTAATTACATACCACCAAGTCGAATAAACACTGCATCATAAGCTTCCAATAACAAAATATTGGTTGCGAAACTGGTTTCAATTGAAGGTCAGAAACAGAAATACGAATTTTGACACACTTAGTAAAAATTAGTAGAACATTTGAAAACCTACACCAGTAGGAAAAGCAAAATTGTGTAATTTAAATACATTTATTAATCATTCTTCTTACGTATCAGAAGAAATGCATTAACCTCGCTTAATATTAGTGTTTTAATCATTTAAAATATGTTATTGCCTGGTGGAAGAGAAAGCGTCACGTAACTGCAAGATCAATGACCCTCAGAGTTGAAGCGCAGCAGTTGTTTCTCGTTCTTTAAAGGCACATCCAAGAAAACTCCTAAGTGGATTTCGGAAGGGCGCGGCACACATCGCGCGCTCGCCCCGCGCATCCCTCCTTCTTCTCTTTCCCCCCTTCGCAGAGGAGGGGGGAACTGCTGCGAGGAGTCGTTTCGCCAGTCCCTCTCCCCGCGGCGGCGCACCTATCGCCACGCACCTGCGTCACCCGGAGACAATGCGCACCGCCCTCCTTAGCGCGGGCCTTGTGCCCTTGCAGCTGCAACCTCTGCCACTCAGGCCCACTTCGCCACCGCAGCTAGTACATCATCGAGGTCACAGATCGCTTACCACCACTACAGACGTCGAGGCTCATGTAGTAATCACCTCTCACACCTCTCCTAATATGATTGATTACTAGTGATTCCAGGCGCGTAACTGATAAGGTCATTAGTTTCGTAAGCATGGTGTCTGTTTTGCTCAGGAGGTGGCGGTGACATTCCCCCGTTGAATTTGAGATCTAGCGTAGACCTACCGTCAGCTAGTGGGGTTTTCCCCAACCAGGTATCTGACACAATCTGGACACCAACCCAACCGGGCCAAACCGACCGGTCGCTCGGCACGAGTGCTAGTGTAGTGCATGTAAGTGTAAGTGTGTGTAAGAGATGAGGAATGGGAAGGAAAGATCGCGCGCGGTCAGTGGCCCGTTCGGTAGAGTACTTCTGCGGTATTTGCCTGCTATTGACCGGACAAACCACGGAAAACTATCGATCAGAGCAGCAGGCCGCCAGAATTCTCCACCAGACAGCGACAGAACTCAACCTAACCATCCGGCTAGTATCGAAAATCCTGTCACCGTCGGGACTCTTACCCCAGGACCCCCGGGTCAGAAGCACTGCAGTGTCATCCGTTGATACCCTGAGCCCGCTCTCCAGGACTCCCAAAATCACCCTTTTATCGCTCACAATTCCCACCTCTCCATTCAAAAATGCAATTCCTCCTTGTCCCTCTCTTCGTAAACATCTCTTCCATCTCTATAATCTCCATTACTGTTATCAGAGCATTCAATATTGCCAATTTTTCTGTAACTGCGTTTCTAACCTGCAAACATCATCACCATCATCGCCACCACCAAATGCCAACCTTCGTGAACTCCATTAGCATTGAGTCCTTATCACAGTACCTGCAGTTTTGTGCTGCCGCCATCACCCCTGCAGCCTGCTGCATCTCCAACGCTGCTCCTCGGAGATGTACGACCCGGCCTCCGAGAGGCGACCCCATCAATACCGCCGTGTCTCGTCAATCTGCGCGACGCGATCTCCTGATTTGCAGCAGGGCGTCACCGACGCCATCTCGCGGCACGAGTGCGACGCTCGCCCTTCCAGAGAGCGTTCAACGCGCCTAACAGGGCGAGGGCGACGTGCGTTAGCACGTTGACACGAAACGCCGTTTGACATCTGTGACTGACTTGCCTCTCTTCGAACGAGGTACGAGCACTGCGATTGACGAGGTGGAAGAGGGTTTTGGAGGAGTTTATGGACGAAATGTAGTCTAAAAGACGCGAGTGAAGAGCGAGGGATTTGCTGAAGCAGTTACTAGAGAAGGCTTCAATTTCGATGTTGAGCGTATACTAAAAACGAAAGAGAAAGTCATGGAGGTTCTTTTGTTTAATTCTGACTTCAAAAGCTCGTAAAATTCATTAAAAAAAATTAAAATGAAGTCTGTTTAAAACTAGCTAGCATCCAAATGTAAATACGATCACGCATTCTAGTAACCACGACTCAAAATATATAATATAAAATATATATAAAAAAAGCGTATCGCTTCTTGCTTAAACAAGCGAGATAACTATCTCAAAGAATGTAGGCGACCATTAAACTTTTTAATTTTATAAATTAAACAAAATAAAGCCAAGTTGGATTATTAGAAAATTAATGATATTTACTTTGTACACTAGCCAGCATATGCTGGCTACTAATTTTCACAATCTTGCTCCTTTGTCTCATTCAATTCTTGAGAACTTCTTTCAGGACTTTTTTTAATATTGACACAATTCGCACATACGTTATTTAAGCCTTCAACTTTAATGATGAATGTTAACCTATGCATTATAAAAAATACATATTAATGAAATTCGCACAATAACACAATACATACGTTACCATTCAGTTCTCCGATTGTTTTTGTAAGCAACTTTCCGAACATTAACTTTTTCGATTTGGATACTTTCTGATTCCATTACATCCGATTCACTTTTATTACCTGTTATATACCCTTTCGATTCAAAAGTGACTCCATGGAAATACATTCCCATTGCACGATAATTTCAATGAAAATTTACATGAAAGGAGTCTTGTAATAATATTGGCCACAAAAGAAAATCTGGAGATCTATTTCCGCAGTAATATGTGGTTTGTTGATGGGGCTTTTAGGGTAGTTTCAAGCATATTCAGGTAGTTGTTTACGATAATCAATTGAATTAAAAGAAACGAGAGTCATACATTAATGAAGTCCAAAATGCTCTACAAGAGCTATTTAGATTGCTATGTAACGAAGATAGAAATTCTTATGCTGAAGTATTCCAAAATGCAGATCCAAATTATTAGCACTCAGATAGTATTACCAAGCAGAGTAATGAGTGATTTTGAAAAGGTTATAACAAGTAGCATATCGAAAGTTTTACCTAGGTGTGCATTTTCTTGTTGTTTATTCTAATTTCACAAACTGTTCACAGACGGTTAGGAGACAGAGGAATTTTAGAAGCAATATATTTACCCAGAAAACCGGCAGATAAAAACATGCATCCTCCATTGAATACAACATATGAAGTAGAATACCAATTGTTATAATCACCCAGTGATTTTTGTAAAAAAGAAAACTTGAATTTTCGAATTCTTAGTTCAAAGGAGGATTTCCTTTGCTACTTACTTATTATACAGCTACGTAAAGGCTTTAAGTAGGTGTTTGCCGTGTATTTTCCTTACAAATAATTATAGTCGACAACCTCCATACTATGGAGTGGCTCTAAACATTTTGCCAGCGTAGTATCAATCTCGAAGTCGAAATAGTCGCTCTCCCGCCTTTCCACCGGAAATATCTACTTCTTTTCCGACTGTGCTCTGAATGGTGTTCCAAGGCGGAAGATGTCGTTATATTGCAGAGCTCGCTCTGCGATGCGTCGTCGCTGTGGATAAAGGAGATTCATAACTAAGGATCAGAACCGCTTCCTCCCATCGGTTCTCCCACCGCAGCTTTTCAGCTCTCTTCTCGCGCCCGCCCTCGCTCCTTTTGTCACGGGCTCGTGCGAAAGGAACGCACACCGACGCCGCGCAGAGACCTCCTAGACAATAGGCCAACTGAATAGTGTACGGAGCCATAACTTGTAAGCATTCTTTGAAAAGTAAATATAAGAGGAAATTGTTATGATAGTTTTAAATATAACTCAAAGATACCTGAAGTAAAAAACTTGGACTTTCATTTTTATGAAAATTACTCAAGTGTCTCAGATTAAATAATACAAACTTCTACAGCATGTAAAGGAGTAGCAAAAAATCAATTGTTGCGAATGAACAAATAGTGTTAAATTTAAGGTAACGGAGCTATACCTGTGAAATTTGCCTCTGAATGTTAGGTAAACGCGAATGCACAGGGATTCAGCAGGTACTACATGAAATCACGATGACTGTGAGAGAACGTTTAGTTCAAATGTTTAATACCGGTTGCGATTGTTCAACGGTAATATCGTTGGCTCTATAGTATTGTTGGTGGGAAAGTCATAGAATTCGAACCCCAAAGTTTTGATATTTTTCTTAAAAATGAATTGCATGAAAATGGTATCTGATAAAATAACCTTTATCGTAGAAGAATGTACGGTAGGTACCATACAATAGGAACTGTTAAGTAAAGGTGTGTGCATTTTTGAAGAATACAAGTACGTCGTACTCGTACACGAAGTGTATTTTGTCTAGACCTTTCAAACTGAAGATTGGAACAATAAAAATTATCCCTTTGTATTCTCATATTAATAGTTGTAACTTCAAGACAGTGAACAGTTATACTATACACTATGAGACTTAATCCATATGGTAATACTTTTTATTAAAGATATTAATACGAAGTTTGCACTGAAATAAGGGCAAATTCATTTCCATAGCACATTTTCACTCTACTACTTTAAATATTAATTGTGAAAAGTTTGTAAAAACTCCTATTCTTGAATGTCATATAGATACAATCACAATTTAAAAGGTATCAATTTATGTGATACAATGAAGCACACAAATAATAATATAATCATATGCATAAAATAATCATAAATATGTGGTTGTTGGTTGTCACGTTTTGTCATCAAAATAACATAACTCCACGTTCAAGCCATATTGTACATTAACTCTAATATTATGCATGAATGCTTCATACATATCAAATGAGGTCCTACATTAGGCGTCCCAAACTTTTACTACGAGTCTACTGGGCGTCAAGAAGTCTGATGAAATTCTTGACATCTGAAAGGGCTCTCACAGAACTTAAATTGAAAGTGTCAGATCGATGAGAAAATCTTACTCTTATTTTCTTCCTCGTATTTCGCAGAGGGGTTGTTGGTGCGTTGTATTGAAAATCTACCGTCTTTAACTCCATTTAATAATCTTGCCAGAATCAGAGCGAATTTAATGAATTTAACGTAATTTGTGAGTATATAAATGTGTCTTGACGCAAAATCGATGTCTAACAATATTAAAACATTTTCTCGTCCAAATGTGTATACTCTAATTGCATATTTGTGCATTTTGTGAAGACCTTCCATCACAAGAATAAATGCCTGAACCTGACAACTCCTATTTATCTCTCGACGAATTCTTGGCATAAAATTTCAATTCGCAGAACATAACGCACAATTTAAGCCGTAACTCATCTGTCTTCTGCACTTCTGCTCTCAGTAAATTTACAGAATAAAATAAGATTATTTCAAATGTTATACTTTTTTTTTACTTTTTTCACATTTTAACTCCTTTTTTTAGCAATTTAACTCAACTACTTTTCTTCTACTAGTTAACTATCGATCAAATATCGAATTCACCCGTTATCTGGAGGAGAATTCTACGGGCCGAGCTCTCTGATCAGTAGATTCTCCAATCAATACTAGGAGAATGCCGGAGCAATACTCTTAACAAACAGGTCTTTCCTTACCCTCCTTTGCCATATCCTCTCCCTTTCCTCACACTCTTACACTTATATGCACTAAACTTTCACACATATCAGGAGATCTATCCAAGCTTAGATAACTTATATCACTGGGATGTTGAAAGGTTCGAGTTTCGACGATGACACGATATTCGATACTTGCTACATAGCTAGGTCGAATTCATACGATGTCTGGAGGAGAATTCTAGCTGCAGTTTGTTTTGAGCGGTATTTTCCGTGGTTTCTTCGATAAACATCTAGCGAATGCCGGAGTAGTACCTTAACAAACGGACTACAGACTGCACGCAACTTCTCCTTCTTCTTCCTTGTTCCATCCTCGTCCCATACTTACATACACTCACACGCTCCGTACTACCTGACATGTCGAGAGACCAGTCTGGAGCTTAAAACTCGTCCCGGCTGGAGCGGTATCCCGTTGGCGGAGATACCGGAAAGGGGCAATACCCCACAAGCCAATGTGTCGGTCGGAGCCGAATCACACCACATTTTATTGTTCTGTGAGGTGGCTGTATTCAATCCCGAACACATCCACCTTCCAGGACAATAAAAACATGCACTACACCAAAGGAACTAATGATCATTGCAGTTGACTTGCATAGCAGTAAGTTTATATTTACAGATTTTTTGGTAGTAAATTCAAACATTCAAAATCATCCATCCATGTTTCTCTGCGTTATGCACGGTACGTCCTTATATCACGTATGGTTCCACCCCCCCGTCCCAGAGCAGACGTCAAATTACCGAGATAAACAATAAGGCGAAGTCAGGTATGTGGATCGGCAAAAAAATGAAATGCCCGATGCCATGTTACAGGTTTTCGTTGTGGCTCTTTAATCTTTCAAGTTGAAACCCTCTGTCCCGGCTGAGTCGGTGCCCTGCTGGGGGAGATACCTGAAGAGGCAATCGTCCGCAAGGCGACGCGCAGTTGGCGCCGGATTTGCAATATCAAGTGTGGGAGGAACACCACCATCTCCCTGAAGAAAAAAGCAATACACTACAGTAATGTAACTACTGACTAGGGGGCGAACTTTAATGAAATATTATTTTTTTCTTTTCACTTTAGAACAATGCCTTCTAGTAGAGATATTAATTTTATGTTATGACCAAAGGACATAACCAATTTTTATACGTCATTATATTTTACATTTTTCGTCCATTTCGACTGATAAGTCATTTTTAATTTTTTCCGTCAAATTTAGAGAATTTTTTGCCGATTTTAATATCATTTAATTGGCAATTGCTTTAAATAATATTTACTAGATGCAACAAATGTTCTCCACCGACTTCTTGACTTGATTTGTTTGCTTAGAAATTGTAATGTCAGCCGTTATGAGTATGTAATCTAAGATTTCTGTGACATCTCGGGATAACTAATGAGAGATTTGGTGGTAAAGAACAATCCAAAACAAAAGTTTCCAGGCTGAGTTCAATGGACGAAAGGAAAAAAGTCTCGATTACATCAGTAACATATCCAAGAGCTTAAGTTGTTCATCTGAACGGGTTTTGATAATTTTTACGTCATTTTTCTTTGCTTTTAGGACATTTTCATAATATTGTAAGTAAATGTTATTGATAATTGTTTCTATGTTTTACATCATCAAAATCTGCCTCCTACTAATGACAGTAGTAGTAAAATATCAGGAAGCATCAATAAACACATCTTACAATCGAAAGTGTGATTTAATCTGCAGTAAAAATGTTTATGTTTCACCTTATAAATCAGACTTGAGAAACATGTTGTTTATTGATTTCGACGTAATCCAATTAGAATGAGAAACGTTATTGTCCGACGATCAATACCCTGATACGTATTTGCAAAGACAAGGAATACGTAATCAAATCGCTTGTAAAATATAGCGTTTTGGGGAACGTAAAGAATGGCTAATTAGAAAAATATAATATGTCTCTTAAACAAAAAAACGTGATAAGTTATAAGGAGGCAATTTTCACATTAATTCGTCACCATATGGAATCAGATTTCGGTCTGCCCACTGGATAGCCAATTAAAAGGAATGTCAAACTTATACTTTAACTCTCAACAACAAGCTGTGCTCTTTCGTAACAGTATTGATCTTCGCGATACCAACTTTGTTCCACGGCCGTTGTTTGCGAGAGCATTTTCCCAGTATTGTAATCTGGCTAGACGGAGAGGCCTCTTGGCCAGCCGGTCAGCCACCCCCCACCCCGCCTCCGCCGCCTCCGCTCCGGGCCAGCTGAGCTTCGTCGGCCACAGATCGTCGCGCGCGCCCCGCGGCTCCATTCTTCGCGTGGCCCAACTCCGGAAGTTGGCGTCGGCGAGGGCAGCGCGCGTTGAAGACTGGTCACTCCGCCTTCCCCTCCCTCCCCTCCCCACACAACCCGCCCCACCCCGCTGGACTCCG